>CM031965.1:18979416-19444416 GCA_018749465.1 Paracanthobrama guichenoti | reverse complement strand
TAAATCCAGAGAAATAAGCAATTTAAACCAGGACGCGGACCGTGTGTCGCATATCAATGACATCATACCTGCGTTACCCTCGGTTCCCAGTTTTATTTTGTAGAAGCCATGGAAACACCAAAGACGCTTTAATATATGATGTGTTTTATTAGACAGGTGAGCTACTGTTTGGAGACATTTCTTCGACAGAAAAACAAATCATTGCTCAACACAGTTAGTCTTATTGATCAAATCTGGTTTTCTTGATTTACCTCGAGTACCATGTGTGAACACACAGAGTAGCATTATAACATTATAACATAACTTTCAACACACTCAGATGTATCTAATATGATAAAACAGCGCTCCGTTACCCGACATACGCATGAGCGGTCATCTATGGTATAAAAAAGCTCTGTAAAACCAAGACGTTATCAAGCTATACCTTTGTTTTGAATAAGTAACCTCTAGTGGCAAAAAATTACATATTGTGGCTTTAATATTTCAAGTTTAATACAATATAATATTCAACTCAACCTTTATTTATAGAGCACAGTTAAAAGCAACATGAATTTAACCAAAGTGCTTTACTAACTAAATAAATAAATAAAAAGCAGAAATGTGAGGCTTATAATGTTATCGGAGCAGTAAAGCTGTTTATGTCATTATTTGTCATGGTGTAAAAGTAGATATAACGTTCCATAATTCAGGTTAGTAAGCATTCATTTGACACTGAAATCATTCACATGCATACTGTTTACGTCTTATGGCTGTACTATTGATTTTTTTTTATGAATCTGCCTCATTCACTTCCATTCCATTTTTGCTTTTTAAAGAAAAGGAAGGACCAGTAAAAATACATTTTTGTGGTGATCATCATGGCCCTATCATACAACCAGTGTAATGCAGCGCCAGGCGCAACTGCGTTTCAGCCTGGCGCAGTTATAATTTTCACATTCAGCGCCACGTTGTTTAAATAGCAAATGCACTCGTGCCCATCTGTTCACCCATGGGCGTTCTGGTCTGAAAACCAGGTGTGTTCAGGCACATTGTTGGCGTGTTGCTATTTTGAGGAACTGAAAACGACTGCGCTATTGACCAAGTCAATAGTGCAGTATTTTTTGTGTTATTTATAGGGTGTGTTAGTCATATGCGCCAGGTGTACAACGCACATACACTCTACTTATTACACACACAGGAACGCACAGCAGCACACACACATGCAAAATATTAAAAATAAAAGGATTACAATGTAAAAAATTATTATTATAAAAATTAACAATGCCTACATGTCATAATGGATAGTCATTGCATGTATCAGGAATCATTTGCAGTAATGACGCATGAAATTGGCTACTTATTTAACCAATCGTGGCATACACACATGTATTTAAACTGACTCGTCAGGTTGAGGGTGTCTATATTCCGCCATGTAAATAGCGAATCCGCCATGGTGCAAGCGCAAATGGCTTTTAAAGGGAATGGGAGATGAGACTCTGATTGGTTTATTGCACGTTACACCCCAAAACACACCCATTACTCATTAATAAGAGACTAGGGGCAACCCTTTTAGATAATTTTTTTTGTCGTTAAACTAGCAAAAGTGTATTCGGGCATGCCTTAAATGCACCTGCACCATGCGCTTCAGACCATGCGCTCAAATCGTTAAAATAGATCTAAGATCATCTCAAATGCTGTCGATTTAAGTTTAACCCAGAATATTCAATCACAGCACAAGCGGTACGGGGTAAGTTTCACCGGAAGATTAATATTTAGGTTTATTGGTTTTACTAAGCAATGAGCATGTGTGATAACAAAAGCGATGACTTTCGTGCAAACATGCAAGCACACAACTTGCAGGCTGCGTTTTGTGGGTGGAAAGATCTCTAATGAAGACATAAAACACCAGCACATAACCTCAGGTCAGCTTAAAGAGATGCTTAATTGTGCAGGAAGGACTTTGATGCTGTTTACGTGCAGCTGTTTCCCTATTGATTTGATTTGCATGATTGAAGACAATGTTATCCACTGCGCCTGCAAACTTTATTTAAAAGGGAAGAAAGATCCCGTGTTATAACACTTACACTGATAAAAGACATTATAAACAGTCTATAAATTGTTATAAGCAAAAAATATGTGTAGTTGCATTTGTCACCAACAAAAACACAGGGATGTAAAGAACGTGTAACATCCAAAGCATCCCAGCAGTCTTCATTTTCTAAATTCATCTCGTTATTCAGGCCACAGTGCTATAAAAAAGTGCCAATCGCGTTGTGCTGAGAGAAGAGCAATGGGACAGCCACAGGGCTTTTTAGCATGGTTTCCACTGGCTCAACTAAATATAGATGAATCCGAGGTCTTATTAACCCGCTAAATGAAGCTATACCTCATGAACTGCCGTGTTTTAAAACAGTTTCAGGTCTGTGGTGCAGACTTGGTGTGATTCGTCAGGATAAAAGTGCTGTCGATTTGAAAGCATGACAAGGTTGACAGTTGAACAATGTTTATAGCGGCTTCAATTCTCTTTGAGCTTTACATATCGAAACAGATATCTATAAGATTCATATGCAAGCACATTTAAAAGGTCAGAAAATATAATAAAACAAACCTCATTGTTAAAGTGATGAAGGTTTTATATGAGCATTTGGTGAGATGAAATAACCATGTGTTTTGCCTAAGGACCCCCCTTTTTTTTTTTTTATTATCTGAGTTGCAACCTATAAAAATGTGGCCAAATTGCATTGCTGAATTCAGGCTATTTCAAGCAATTTGTACTTGTTTTTGAATATTATGCAGTCCCTGAATTTACATTCAAATAACATATTGTAGAAGTATATGCAATAGAAAAATAATTATGTCTATCATTAGGAAAATAGATAACGTTAATGATTATGGGGTTTTCTTTGCATAATTTTTGGTGGCTGCTGAATAATGCTAAATAAGTTAAATAATGACTGTTTACTATTGTCTTTTTAGAGCTGCTCTACAGCAGAATTGATTTCTGCATCATTGAATCATTATTTTCCTGTTATCACTGTAAAGCTGCTTTGAAACAATCTGTATTGTATAAAGCGCTGTAGAAAATAAAGGTGACTTGACTTGACTGCTTGTCTTGCTCTGTTTGATGCAGATTTGGGTCACCCATCATCGGTGAGGCCTAAATACTGATGCCAGTAGTCTTCCTACAACGCGCACATCCTACAATCACTTCTTCAGAGATATGTGGAACCCCTTTTTGCTTAACAAAAATTAGGCCTAATTTTGACATTATTTAAAAAAAATTACCTAAATGAAAAGCAAAATGTGAAGAAAAAAAAATGCTGATAAATTATTTAAAGGGGTCCTATTGTGCCCTTTTACAAAGTGTAGATGTTGTTTTTGGGGTGTACTAGAATATGCTCTTACAGCATCTTTTACAGTAGGAGGGGACGTTCTCGTGACCTTTGCGCAACGTGCCCTAAAAGTTCTCTAAAGGTGACGAAAATCCTGAATTTTTATAGAACATTAGGGATGTTCCTAAAACGTCCTCTTTTGGTTATGAACTTGCTGAAGTTCAAGGTTCCTTATATGACTTTAGGGGGCGTTCCAGTTTTGGTTATTTTATGGTCACATAGCAACGTTATAAAGAGGACATTTGGGACATTAACAGAACGTTCCCAAACGGGTCCCTGTTAGTCAGATGGGAACGTTTCATTCAGGACTGCGCTGCAACATATCTTGTTCAGTGCAGTGGTCTCTACACAAGGTGACATCCTTGACACCAGTGGGGATGTTCAGATAACATCAAATTTCCAAATAAAATATGGTCCTCTAAATGTTCCGAGCACGTCCTGAATGTTCCGTAAAGGTCCGCCAAATAACGTCCTCCAATCCTCCAAAGAACTCCACATTATGACCGTCTCAGAACATTAAGGGAACGTTACTAGGTGATGTCCTTGACACCAGTGGGAACGTTCTGAGAACATCAAATTCCCAAATAAAATATGGTCCTCTAAATGTTCTGAGAATGTCCTGAATGTTCTGTGAAGGTCACATAATGTCCCTGAACCCTTTAAAGAACTCCATGTCATGACAGTCTCAGAACATTCCGGGAACGTTACTAGGTAATGTCCTTGACACCAGTGGGGACGTTCTGAGAACATCAAATTCCCAAATAAAATATGGTCCTCTAAATGTTCCGAGAACATCCTGAATGTTCTGTGAAGGTCACATAATGTCCCTGAACCCTTTAAAGAACTCCACATCATGAAAGTCTCAGAACATTATGGGAAGGTAAAATTTTGAGCAGGGATATTTCCTGTTTCGATGAAGCTCCTCCTTCTGAAATGTGCTATGATTGGTTATCTGGCCCAGTGTGTTGTGATTGGCAGCGCTTAGCGCGTGTTCTTACCATAACTGCAAGTTTCCTCTTCTCTGGTGTAAATATTAAGGATGGCGTCAATGTCAAACCAATTCAAGCCTGATTCAGACTTAAGAATGTTAACAAACAAGAGGATTGTCCTGGGGTGGGTTTCCCAAAAGCATCGTTAGCCAACTACGGTCGCAAGTTCCATCATTATCAACATAGTTCAACCAGTCGGTGTTTCCCAAAACCATAGTTCCAACGAATATTCGTAAACAGCATCGCAAACTTGTGTGGTTGCAACGACAGCTCTCGAGCTGTGGTTAGAAGCAGTTTCTTGTTTGCATGACGTGGACTTAATAAAGCCTTATCTTGAGCAACATAAGCAAGCTGACATTTAGTACAATCTATATCTTTTACTTCGAATACATACAAATGTCATTTATGTCTTTTAAGTTTGTTAAGAGATTTAAAGTACTTTTTTTGAAGAGTGTGCATGTGCATACGTGCTCTAGTACGTAAGAACGAGCCTGTAATTGAATCTGGAAATAAAGTAAAATAACATAATTTATAGCAAAAAAAATCTAGCATGACTTCAATCTCAAAATAATTAATTAATAGCAGTTATTACTCCACCACCTGCATGACATCATTAACCAAAGTGGTTGAACGACAGATTTGCGACAGTACGGTTTTGGGAAACAACGATTTCTTCAACGATGCATCGTACTATGGTAGTTAAGCAGTGAGTTACGTCGCTGTACAGGAAATGCACCCCAGAACGGATTTCATGCATGGACTTTGCAAGCACAGATTTCACAGAATGTGGTAGTGTTTTTTTCATAATTCTCTTATATATTTTAGATACAATGTTATATACCATTTAATCATAATACTTTTCGGAAAACATCTCGGGTTACGACTGTAGGGAGGGGACGAGACACTTCATAGTTGAGTGACGACACTCTGGGAACACCCTCAGCGTAGCGCGTCTGAAGCATGAATGAAATCTATCCAACCCTGATTGATGCTGAGTCATGACGTAGTAGATGGCGCCATAAGGGGACGCTGGCACACAAACACATTAGCTTATTTGTGATGAAGAGAGCGCTCTGCCCGTGATAGGTGTGGTGATGAGATGCAGTGTCTCGTTCCCTTCTCAGGGAACAAGGGTTGCAGTCGTAACCCGAGACGTTTCCCTTCGAGGGAACTCGCACTGCGTTGTCGAGTGATGACACTCTGGGAACAAACTACCCACTATGCCACACCGTAATCACGTCCATCCTAGTGTGAAGCTGGGAGACCAGGCACACTTAGGACGCGAGCACCCTGGCACCAGGCGTCACTGGGAGAAAGGAGGGCCACCGAGGAGGCCATGCCCCTGGTGGAATGAGCCCTCACGGCCATCGGTGAAGGCAAATTGCGCACCTGATAAGCTGTGGCTATATCCTGGACAATCCAATTGCTGATTGTCTGTTTTGATGCAGGCAGCCCCTTCTTGGGTGAGCCAAAGCACACCAACAACTGGTCTGACTTCCTCCACTGGGAAGACTTCCCCAAGTAAATTCTTAGAGCTCTGACCGGGAAGAGCAGGCGAAGTCTTCCCTCTTCCACCGTCATGTGAGGTGGAGGATGAAAGGCCTGAAGAACCACTGACCGTGCCACATTAGATGGCACCTTGGGCATGTAGCCTGGTCTGGGATGTAAGATGGCCTTAACTCCGCTGGGGGCAAACTCCAGGCAAGTTGGCGTAACAGCCAAGGCCTGGAGATCCCCCACTCTCCTTAGAGAGGTAATGGCAAGGAGAAAGGCCACCTTAAGGGTCAGGTTCTTTGCCCTAGCCGACTCCAGTAGCTCAAAGGGGCCTCAGCCAACCCTTCAAGTACCACCGCCAGGTCCTAGGTTGGGACTCTGGAGCGAGCCGCAGGCCTCATGCTCTGAGCCCCACGGAGAAACCATACAACCAGATGGTGCTTCCCCAAGGCCCATCACCTATAGGTGAGTGGAAAGCCCCAACGGCAGCCACATACACCTTAAGCGTGGATGGGGTAAGACCGGCGGAGAAACGTTCTTGGAGGAACTCCAGCACTGAAGCAACTGGGCAGTTAACTGGGTCCACCTCACGCTCTCTACACCAAGTGGAAAACACATTCCACTTCAGGCTGTACAGTCTCCTGGTGGAAGGAGCCCTGGAGCTGAGTAAGGTCTGCTGACAGGCCACACCTGCTGACAGGCCAGCCTCTAGGTACCGAGCCCCCTCAGGGGCCAGACCCAGAGGTTCCACAGCTCTGGCTGGGGGTGGAATATCGTGCCCCTGCCTGCGACAGCAGATCCCTCCTCAGAGGGACCTGCCACGGGAGGCCGTCTAGCAGTGCTACAATGTCCGAGAACCATATTCGGGTCGGCCAGCAGGGTGCCACTAGAAGTAGGCTGATCCCTTCCTGGCAGACCCGCTCCAAGACTCCCGGGAGCAGAGTGATCAGGGCAAAAACAGAGCAAATGCGTACAGACGCAGCCTCAGCCACATCTGCATCATGGCATCCAACCCCAGTGGGTCTGGATGCGTGAGGGAAAACCACAGTGTACAGTGGGACGTCTCGAGACGCAAATAGATCCACTTCCACTGGGCTGCACCTCTCGCATATGGCCTTCACCACCTCTGGGTGAAGTCGCCACTCCCCAGGCCTCAGCCCCTGCCTCGACAGGACGTCTGCTCCCTGGTTTTGATCCCCTGGGATATACATCGCTCTGAGAGACGACAGTTTCCCCTGAGACCACAGGAGGATCTGTTGTGCCAGTCTGCATAGAGGGCACGACCTCAGACCCCCCTGATGATTCAGATACGAAATTACATACATATTGTCTGATTGTATCAGGACATGGTGGCTGCGGAGGTCCGGGAAAAAGCTCATCAGAGCTTTGTAAACCGCCAGCATTTCCAGGTGATTAATATGCCGGGAAGAATGCCGGGTCTCCCACAGACCTCTCGCAAATCGGCCTTCCATGACCGCATCCCAACCAGTGAGGGAGGCGTCTGTTGAAACAGTTTTCCAGCAACATGACGCTCCCAACACTGGCCCCTGGGACATAAACCAAGGTTTCTTCCATATGATTAGGAACAAGGCCATCTGCGCGTTACCCTGAACATACGGAATGGATTTCCCCTCGTGGAAAATCCCTTGGTTTTCAGCCAGCACTGTAGGGGTCTCATGTATAACAGGCCGAACAGAATTATGTTGGGCGCTGCTGCCATGAGCCCCAGCAGTCTCTGGAACTGCTTCACAGTGAGGCTGTGGCCTAATTTTGCTCTGGAGACCATCACCTGTATGGACTCAATACATGCAGGGGATAATTGTGCCCTCATCGTAGTCGAGTCCCATACAACTCCCAGGAACAGGGCTCAATGCCGAACTGACATTCCTCGATTCCCCATCCCTCTTGGGAACAATGAAGTACCGGCTGTAGAACCCGGTCTCCCTGTCTGGCAGGGGAACACGCTGTATGGCCTCCTTACCAACAGGTAGTGAACTTCCTGTTCCATAACCCGCACCTGCTCTGGGACAACCACAGTCCAGACCACCCCGTTAAACTTCAGGGAAGGGTAACCGAACTGCAGTCTGTATCCCTTTTCTACAGTCGCAGGGCCCACACAGATATATTCGGTGGCATGACCATGTGCCGAGATAATCTGCGAAGGGAACCAGCCTCTCAAGGCGGGCCTCGGGTGTCAACCGAGCCTCATTCCCAACCCCCTGAAGTGGCTGACTGGCAGGGGGTAGACGAGAAAGATTTTCGGTGTGTGCGGACATGTTTGCTGCCCAGCCGCAGGTCTCTCTAGAGGCGGATGGAGCAGCGTGCGTTCGCTGGAAATCAATGTGGCCCAAGTGTCTTGGATGGCAGGATCACAACATCGACTTCCAAGGAGCTCCACGGAGGAGGCGACCTTGATCGCTCCTACCCAGGAGGGGGGCTGGCCAGCAGGAGCCTCATCTAAGTTAGCAACTCGACAGGGCCGCAAAGACTTCGGGCAGACACTACGAAATTGCTGAAAACCGATGTGTCCTGCAGCACACGAGGCAGCGAGAACAACATTCTCTGAGGGCTCCATGGAGGACCAAAACCTCACAATGCACAAAAGCAGCCCCCTCAGGAAACTGCTCATGCATGTCATGCTCCCATCTTAGATGAATATGCAGACAAGTGAACACGCTTTGGATGATAGTCTGATAATATCTAACTCCTCAAAGTCAGATAATATACCTTTAATTCCTCAGAATTAAATGCCACCATAATCACCCAACAAGTGAACATGGTCTGAATGATGGTGAACATGGTCTGAACTTCTCAAAGCCAGATAATATTTCATTTTAATTCCTCAGAATTAAATGCAGCCATAATTCCTCGGAATCAGACAGCTCAAGCATCTGGTTCGCCACCCCGGGGGAAGAAGCCGCAGCACGGGCTTCCACACGGGAAGGGAGAACATCGGAACTGTTAGACTCATCTGCAAGCCCTATGATCTAAGCCGCCGCGCTGCCTCAACAGGCGCGGGACCAGAACCACAGGGCTCGCAAGCCTGATTGGCTCGCTACAGGCAGCCCCCTCGAGAGCTATCTGAGCGTTCTTATTTTATGAATGAAGCGGTGTGTCTGGGGCTTTAACGTCACCCGCCTCGATGCTGAGCATATCTGATTCCTCAGAGCTCGAGCATCGGGTTCTCCACCCCGGGGGAAGAAGCCGCAGCGTCAGAACTCTGAACTGTCAGAGGAGGACTGAGAAAGTGCCTCAGCAGTCTCGAGACCCGCTGACAAGTCCATCCGCGAGCCCTACGATCTAAGCCGCCGCACTGCGTCAACAGGCGCGGGACAGAACCACGGGGCTTGTGAGCCTGCAGACTTCACAAAATACTCTCTTTTTTGGACAAACAACACCAAATAGACAGACAATTTCAACACAGAGCGCTTGCTGAAGAGCAAAAAGCTAATGTGTTTGTGTTCCAGCGTCCCCTTTGTAGCTTCTAGCTTATGCCGTCATCTACTATGTCATGACGCAGCACCAATCAGGGTTGGATAGATTTCATTTATGCTTCAGACACGCTATGCTGAGGGCGTTCCCAGAGTGTCGTCACTCGACTACGCAGTGTCTCGTTCCCTTACAAAACAGGCTTACAAAAGTTAGATCCTATAAAAGCTACAGTAATCACTATATCAACATTAATGTTGGCTTGCAGGTGAGTGGAGGCAAAGCTTTGCCTTTTGTTTACATCATAGTAACAACATACAACTTGGGTTGTAGTGGGAACTGCTCCATTTCAGGATAAGCATTTTTGCATAGCCTCTTAGGTTCTGGAAGCTGTTCTCTGTAAAATGTGCAGCACCCAGATAAACGTTGGGGTTATAATGTTCAGGAACAGTGTTTCAAATAAATGTTAACCACTCTAAGTTCATCGGCCTTAGGAAGGTCAAACAAATGAATTTTGGAAAGCTCAACCAGACCTCGTTCCCTTGTCTATGTATTCCATGTGCTGGGATTATTTAAATGAGTAGCATTGTGACTTTATAAAGCACAGAAAAAACGCGTTGTAGTCCAAACGAGTCATTCGTTGTAGTTCTTGGAAAGTAGTTTTCTGTTAAATAAAGAGCTTTGTAACCTTGTAGATCTTTTTTTTATGCTCAAATAGCAACATTACATACTAACTAAAGTTCAAAAAGTGAAAAAGCATAATTGGACCCCTTTAACCTCCCTTTTAAAATATGTACAGTATACACCAATCAGGCATAACATTATGACTGACAGGTGAAGTGAATAACACTGATTATCTCTTCATCACGGCACCTGTTAGTGGGTGGGATATAAAAGTTGATGTGTTAGAAGCAGGAAAAATGTGCAAGCGTAAGGATTTGAGCGAATTTGTCAAGGGCCAAGTTGTGATGGCATCTCCAAAACTGCAGTTCTTGTGGGGTGTTCCCGGTCTGCAGTGGTCAGTGTCTATCAAAAGTGGTACAAGGAAAGAACAGTGGTGAACCGACGACAGGGTCAGGGGCAGTCAAGGCTCATTGATGCACGTGGGGAGCGAAGGCTGGCCTGTGTGGTCCGATCAAACAGACGAGCTACTGTAGCTCAAATTGCTCAAGAAGTTAATGCTGGTTCTGATAGAAAGGTGTCAGAATACACAGTGCATCGCAGTTTGTTGAGTATGGGGCTGCATAGCCACAGACCAGTCAGGGTGCCCATGCTGACCCCTGTCCACCACCGAAAGTGCCAACAGTGGACACGTGAGCATCAGAACTGGACCACGGAGCAATGGAAGAAAGTGGCCTGGTCTGACGAATCATGTTTTCTTTTGCATCACGTGGATGGCCGGGTGCGTGTGTGTCGCTTACCTGGGGAATACATGGCACCAGGATGCACTATGGGTAGATTGCAAGCCGGCGGAGGCAGTGTGATGATTTGGGCAATGTTCTTCTGGGAAACTTTGGATCCTGCCATCCATGTGTATGTTACTTTGACACGTACCACCTACCTATGCATTGCTACAGACCATGCACACCCTTTCATGGAAACGGTATTCCCTGGTGGCTGTGACTCTTTCAGCAGGATAATGCGCCTTGAAACAAAGCAAAAATAATTCAGGAATGGTTTGAGGAGCACAACAACGAGTTTGAGGTGTTGACGTGGACTTCATGTTTTCTTCTGAATTTCTTATCTCTCCTTTCTAATTTGACACTAATAATTGTGTGCAACAAAGACAATACGACATGATTCTACATCAAATTACAGCCCTATGAAAATGTATAAATTACTAGTTTAGTTATCCCAGCAAGCAATAGTTATCATTTCACCGTCTCGGTTATACCCGACTATATACCCGATATAGTCCTGTTATGAGAAACCCACTTTTAGCCAAAATAATCTTGAATTTGGTTACATGTTGTTTTTGCCATAATAACTTACGATATGCATGATATTTCATCATGTAAGAAAAGTCAACAGTGATTACAAGGTGTTTGGTTTCATTTCTTTGACATGATCATGCTCTAGATGACTACTCTATTATTGGGCTATAGTTAGACGCAGTTAGACGTCTGTTAAATTTTCTCTGACAGCCCAAATCTTGCATTTTTTTAGCCTAGACATCAGGGCTGTGTTTGGACGGCTATTTAAATGCAAAATTGCTTGCTGGGTATGTATGCTGATGCTAGGTGATGATTCATCCACTATTAGTTAAAAAATTATTGCAGAGTGTTAGCTGGTATTACATCACAGAGATGGTTTCAATCCTTTCTTTGGTCTTAAACTGTTATACTGCCATAAAAAAATAAAAAAATAAATCTGGCATGGTTTGTCTGCTGTTGGGCATCAACATAATAGCAGAGATAAAGTGCCTGAAAAAGAAAAAAAACAGGAGAAAACAATAAACAACCCAATGGAAGAGAAGAGAAAGAATGAGAAAGAAATGATTGAACGATTGGACAAATAAACTGAAATTTGCACCACATGGTGCTGCACTTTGTTCATGATGTAATTTCTCTGGTATTTACACCACATTTGGTCAGATATGTGGAGTAATTCTGCCTCAGATACTCACCAACTTGATACTGGGTTCAGTATGAAGTCCCTGCTCTGCATCACAGCCATTCATTCATATTTCATTCGGTGATCTCATGAAATCAAAACGGAATACACTTTGAATTTCCCAGTGTTGGACTTTTTTGAATTTGTAGTGATGGACTTTTTGTTTTTGTAGTGATGGATCTTACTTAACTACATTAGTGCAGCTTTTCATTATATTGTAGCATTAACAAGCTGCATTTTCCAAGTAGCAGTGTAGTGCCAAAACTGAACACTGTACACAGTTTTTTAATGTCACATTGTTTGGACATGCAGTTTTCCTGCCAAGAGAATCAGTAATCAAACGCTTTCTCCTAATATGTCTCTCTCTCTCTCTCTCTCTCTCTCTCTCTCTCTCTCTCTCTCTCTCTCTCTCTCTCTCTCTCTCTCTCTCTCTCTTATATGCAATGGACAACTGATTCAGTGAATTTTTTATTTTATTTGGATGATTCATAAATGAACTGATTTAAAACAGCTGACTAATTCAAGCCCCGATTTGAGTATTTAGTTCTATAAACACTAAAGTAAAATCCCACAAGCAAGATCCCATTATGACTGTACATCAGCTTGTCTGTAGGCTCGAGGTTATCATGGCCATTGCACACTCTTTCTTTTATACAACCATTCAATAGATAAATAAGTCAATAAGTAAGAACCAAGGAGTGTCCCAAAGTGTCTCATCTTGTGTTTGGACCCTTGTGAAAAAGTAGCACACTTTAGCATGCTTTTAAAAACAGTATTTATTATAGAAATAATATACCAGAAAATAAAAGAATATACTTACTTGAGTGGGAACTGAATGTAATGTTGCAGCTTCTAGGTTTGGGCTCACAGTCAGTCTAAAGAAGACAGAAGTCATGCTTCAAGCGGTGAACAAATTAAACTCCAATCCACCGGTAATTACTGCAGGTGAAATAGTGCTGACCGGCGTTGACAAGTTGTGCTACCTCTATTCTCGCAGCTGATGCAACAGCAGACTCCGACATCAGTGCCTGCATCGCAAAGGCTAGTTCTGCCTTCGGTCGACTGTCCAAGAGAATATGGGATGATCATGGCATCCGGCTGGACGCAAAGGTGGCAGTATATAAGGCAGTCATCCTCACAGTGCTGCTGTATGGATCTGAGACCTGGACTATTTATCGTCGGCAGATTGCCAAACTTGATCAGTTCCATATGAGCTGTCTCCGTCGTACACTCACCTAAAGGATTATTAGGAACACCATACTAATACTGTGTTTGACCCCCTTTCGCCTTCAGAACTGCCTTAATTCTACGTGGCATTGATTCAACAAGGTGCTGAAAGCATTCTTTAGAAATGTTGGCCCATATTGATAGGATAGCATCTTGCAGTTGATGGAGATGTGTGGGATGCACATCCAGGGCACGAAGCTTCCGTTCCACCACATCCCAAAGATGCTCTATTGGGTTGAGATCTGGTGACTGTGGGGGCCATTTTAGTACAGTGAACTCATTGTCATGTTCAAGAAACCAATTTGAAATGATTCGAGCTTTGTGACATGGTGCATTATCCTGCTGGAAGTAGCCATCAGAGAATGGGTACATGGTGGTCATAAAGGGATGGACATGGTCAGAAACAATGCTCAGGTAGGCAGTGGCATTTAAACAATGCCCAATTGGCACTAAGGGGCCTAAAGTGTGCCAAGAAAACATCCCCCACACCATTACACCACCAGCCTGCACAGGGGTAACAGCAAGATGGATCCATGTTCTCATTCTGTTTACGCCAAATTCTGACTCTACCATCTGAATGTCTCAACAGAAATCAAATTTTTCCAGTCTTCAACTGTCCAATTTTGGTGAGCTTGTGCAAATTGTAGCCTCTTTTTCCTATTTGTAGTGGAGATGAGTGGTACCCGGTGGGGTCTTCTACTGTTGTAGCCCATCCGCCTCAAGGTTGTGCGTGTTGTGGCTTCACAAATGCTTTGCTGTATACCTTGGTTGTAACGAGTGGTTATTTCAGTCAAAGTTGCTCTTCAATCAGCTTGAATCAGTCGGCCCATTCTCCTCTGACCTCTAGCATCAACAAGGCATGTTCACCCACAGGACTGCCGCATACTGGATGTTTTTCTCTTTTCACACCATTCTTTGAAATACTTAGATCGGCCCGTCTGGCACCAACAACCATGCCAGGCTCAAAATTGCTTAAATCACCTTTCTTTCCCATTCTGACGTTCAGTTTGGAGTTCAGGAGACTGTCTTGACCAGGACCAAACACCTAAATGCATTGAAGCAACTGCCATGTGATTGGTTGATTAGATAATTGCATTAATGAGAAATTGAACAGGTGTTCCTAATAATCCTTTAGGTGAGTGTATTGCACATGTCAAATGGCAGGAAAAAGTCCCAAATACTGAGGTACTCCAGACCTGTGGCTGGACATGTTGTACGCATGGCAGATTCACGCCTGCTGAATCAGGGTTTTTATGGCCAGCTCCAGTGTGGCATGTGCTCTCTAGGAGGGCTAAAACGCTACAAGGACTGCCTCAAAGCCAATTTGAAACTATGCAACATGGACCCAAATGATTTTGAAGTGATGGTTGCAGACAGGACATCATGCACATCGAGCACAGTGCCATACACTCCTTTGAGGCCGACGCAGAGACACAGAAATTCAATGCTCTAACATCTAGCCAGTTTGTGTGCGACACCTGTGGCCGGCCGTGTGCTTCAAGGATAGGCCTCTATTCACATCATAGGACGCACCAACAACAACAACTGTGATGAGATCTGTCGTGTCGACAGCTCAGACCACGAGATTTACAATTAAATGAAGATTAATTACAGTTTAAATTTATAATAAATGCAATTAGTTGAATTATTTCTAAGATGGCTGCCAAGTGAACTGACTTGCAGTGAAAGAAATACCTTGTTAGTTGACAAGTTATATATTTATTAGTGCTGTCAATGTTAATGTGTTAACACATGCGATTAATTTAAAGTCCCTAACGCGTTAAAATTATTTAACGCAATTAACGCAATTTAATTACAGAAGTGTGTGAAGCTGCGTCATTAACGTAATTTCCGTCACGCAGTTAGATGAAGTTGTGAGTTTATCACAATCACACTGAGCATCTACAGCACCTGTAACCCTGGTAGGAGCAAATGTCCAGTCTAACTCTTTAACTGATTCTGCTTCTCTGTTTGTGATCAGGCCATTTAAAGCCGTTAAACTCTGGGAAAGTTTTCAGTGATCCAGTAATCGAAATCATTCAAACAGTTCAAAACAGCGGTAATGTAAAGAAGGCCAGGCTGATTACATCAGACATATCAGAGAGAATAGAGACTCACATTGCGTTTTTAGTGAATTATTCATTCCAGTGTGTGCTTTGCTTTTAAACACAAGCTCTGTCGTATTCTGTTTCTGAAGAGTGCAATTTTGGTGACGTACCGGAGTCGTACAGTAAGCGCGTGAGAGTCTGTTATATTGATGCACAAAGAGCAAACCATGTATGTGCGCGCTCTCGATCACTGATCGCACGCTGCATTCATGTATAGACTCATTTCAGTACATTCGCGTTGTTTCCACACACACTCAGGAAGGATAATGTTTGATTTGTCACGTGTACGTTGTTGTGTTTAGTAATCATAGTAATCATAGGTTTATTCAGTCAAAGTCTTAAAGACTTGAGTCTTAAAATGGCGCCGCCGTGTTTGGTCGCCGTTCAGGTCGCTCCGCGAAGACTGTGCTTTTATTTACTATTTTACTTTCTTTTACTCTAAGTTTTTACAAACTTATCATCTGCATTGATCTACTATGACAGCAAAACTCTTTTGGACATTGGTTACCTCTACACTGGACTGTTTCAGGACACTTTCACCGATCCTCTGTGGCCATCTGAGATTCTTCGCAACGCCGAGTTGAACAATGGGCAGATGAGTCAACGGTGAAGAATCAAGAAACACCGTGGGAAACGCGCTGGTATCCGTAACAGACTGAGGAAAAGGGCATTCAGTCCTCCTCTCCCGAGCATTCTTCTAGCAAATGTTCAATCCTTGGATAATAAGATGGACGATCTTAGAGCCAGGATAAGTTTTCAATGGGACATGAGAGACTGTAACATCTATTGTTTGTCTGAAACATGGCTCACGCCCGCGGTCCCGGACACAGCTGTGACGCCGTCGGAGAACTTCTCTGTTATTCGGATGGACAGAACAGCCGAGGCCGGTAAATCCAAAGGCGGTGGAGTATGCTTCATGATCAACAAGAAATGGTGCGACCCCAGGAACATCACCATTCTCTCGTGGTCCTGCTCGCCTCATCTGGAACATTTAACAATCATTTGCCGTCCATTCTATCTGCCGAGGGAGTTTTCTGCGGTTGTCGCGACCGCTGTTTACATCCCACCGCAGGCAGACACAGCGCTGGCTTTATCTGGCCTTCATGATATTGCCAGCGGCATCATAAACAAACATCCCGACGTGGCATTCATTGTCGCGGGCGATTTTAACAAAGCAAACCTAAAGAAAGTCCTGCCAAACTTTCACCAGCACGTCTCCTGTCCTACACGAGGAGCAAACACACTGGATCATTGCTACTCTCAGTTCAAGAACGCCTACAAAGCGCGGTCACTTCCAGCGTTTGGCAAATCGGATCATGCCGCCATTTTCCTCACTCCCAAATACAAACAAAAGCTCGTTCAGGAACCCCCGGTGAGGCGGGAAGTTAAGCGTTGGTCGCCCCACTCAGAGACCGCGCTTCAGGCAGCTCTGGATGATGTTGACTGGGACATGTTCCGAGCGAGTTCAGCCGACGTAAACGAGTTCATAGACGTGGCGCTTTGCTTCATCAACACGCTTATAGAGCAAGCCACGCTAACAATAACAATAACGTCCTTCTCAAATCAGAAACCATGGGTGGACAATTCAATCCGCACGGCAGTGAACGCACGCACTGCTGCTTACAACGCCGGTCTCCATTCAGGGAATATGACTGAATACAGAACGTCCTGTTATGCTCTGCGGCGTGCAGTTAAAGCCGCAAAGCTCTGATATAAAGACCGAGTGGAGTCTCATTTCCAACTCAACGACTCGCGGCACATGTGGCAAGGTCTGAGGTCCATCTGCTCGTTTGGATCTAAATCCTCTGCAGAGGTGAACGCTGACCCGTCGCTTGTGAATGAGTTAAACTCTTTCTACGCTCGCTTTGACTGTAACCGCGGCAACGCGACTCCGCCAAGTGGCGCGTTAGAGGAAATTACTCAGAGCAGCAACAATCACGTGATCTCTGTCTCAGAGGATGAAGTTCGGAGAGCACTCTGCTCAAGCGTGTGGACGTCAGGAAAGCTGCCGGGCCGGATGGTATTTCAGGCCGTGTTCTGCGGTCCTGTGCTGATCAGCTCGCCGGGTTGTTTACATCTATCTTTAATGAGTCCCTCGCTACATCTGTGGTCCCCACCTCCTTCAAAAAATCCACCATCATCCCTGTCCCTAAGAACAGTAAACCCTCTTGCCTAAATGACTATCGTCCAGTGGCTCTCACGTCTATAGTCATGAAGGTCTTTGAGAGACTCATTAAAAACACCATTTGCGCCTACATTCCTGACACTTTGGACCCTCTTCAGTTTGCCTATCGTCCCAATAGATCGACTGAAGATGCAATCTCTCATGTCCTCCACTCCTCCCTCACTCACATCGACAGCAAAAATGGGAACTACGTAAGGCTGCTATTTATTGACTATAGCTCAGCCTTTAACACCATAGTTCCCACCAAGCTAACCTCCAAACTCCTGGATCTCGGCCTGAATCCTTCTCTCTGCCACTGGATTGAGGACTTCCTCACTGGCAGGCCTCAGGTGGTGAGAGTAGGCCAGTTCACCTCCACCTCCATCACCCTGAGTGTGGGAGCTCCACAGGGCTGTGTCCTGAGTCCCCTGTTCTACTCTCTCTACACACATGACTGTTTGTCCACACACAGCTCCACCTCTATCATCAAATTTGCTGATGATACTGTTGTCCTGGGCCTCATTTCCAACAACAATGAGACAGCATACTTGGACGAGGTGGAGCATCTAACATCATGGTGCCAGGACAACTGTCTCTCTCTGAATGTTGGCAAGACCAAAGAACTGATTGTGGACTTCAGGAAGAGACAGCAACGGACATACTCCCCCCTCATGATCAGCGGGTCACCAGTAGAGAGAGTGAGCAGCTTCAAGTACCTGGGTGTAAACATCTCCGAGGACCTGACCTGGACTGCTCACATTCAGACACAGGTGAAAAAAGCCAGGCAAAGACTGTACCACCTGCGCCAGCTGAGGAAATTCAGGGTTTCACCAGCTATCCTGAAAACTTTCTATTTAGGGGCAATAGAAAGTGTATTAACTCAGTGCATCACAGCATGGTATGGGAACAGCACCAGTCATGACCGCAAAGCCCTGCAAAGAGTCGTGCGCTTATCCGAGCGTATCTCAGGGTCAGCTCTCCCGTATCTGCAGGACGTCTACACCAAACGCTGCAAAGGTAGAGCTACTAAGATCATCAAGGACTCTAATCACCCTGCAAACCCTCATTTCACGCTGCTGCCATCTGGTAAGCGCTTCCGGAAGCCTGATGGCCAAAACTGAGAGACTCAGGAGGAGCTTCTTCCCCAGGCCATCAGACTCCTGAACTCAGTCACTTAACATCACGTGACCATCGATATACTGACATTGCACTGCACTTTCTGTTCTCGTTGTTACTGTGTAACAACCTGTTATAAACTTGTTTGCACATTATACTTCTTTATACATTTGTTAACCACATATTTATAAGTCTACAGTTTACTCACTGCACAGTCTACTTCGTTATTTTATTCCACTTTATTCTTATTTTTTACTTTTTTTCTCTTGACTTGATTATTTATAATTCTACATATATATATATATATATATATATATATATATATATATATATATATATATATATATATATATATATATATATATATATATATATATATATAGTACTTTTTTATCCTATTTCTATATAATTTCCTCCTTGTGTTTTTAACTGTGAATTTGTACTGTCCATGGAGCGGACCTGTTTACATTTCACTGCTGGTTGTATATTCTGTATATAACTGTGTATGTGACAAATAAAACTCTTGAATCTTGAATCAAAGTGGTTGATTTAGGAGTTTTTCTGGCGTCTCTGTGTGGTCCTGTTCGGCATCGCAGCTTGACGATTAAAATGAAAACGACCTCGTTGTTGTTGCTCTGTACACATACTTTACACTGAATTCTATAAAGTTTTTTTATGTAATGTTTTTTTTTTTTTTTTCATGGGTACTTGTATAAGGTACATGGGTGTGTATAAATGTATTATATAATAGAATTATATGGACTCCTTATATTTGGTTATTTGGTGTCCTTTTGGAGTCTCAAATGATCCTTGAAGCTTGCAGAAAGAATCACCCTTCAATCTGATTTGTTTACTTTGGATATAGCAAATTATGACAAAATTAATGTGTTTAATGAGATAAATCGCATACGCTTATTTCCACTGTAAGTGCACGATTAATCATGATTAATCGCCTAACAAAAGTGTGATTAATCGCGATTAAAATGTTTGATCTATTGACAGCCCTAATAATTATATATGAACAAACACTATAATATCAATGCAAACAATGCAGTAAACAATTAGGGATGTGACAGATTGATGTACTCATGACAATTGCTGTTTATTCTCATTTTATCATATACTGTGCATTTTTTCTTTCTTTCTTTCTTTCTTTCTTTCTTTCTTTCTTTCTTTCTTTCTTTCTTTCTTTCTTTCTTTCTTTCTTTCTTTCTTTCTTTCTTTCTTTCTTTCTTTCTTTCTTTCTTTGCTAGTGAATTCTGCCCCCTCTCAAACATAATCTGTTATTGCCTGCTCCACAGCCTTGGCAACAGATGATTTTAATCCATCTTTTTACAGCGTTTCCTTTTACTCGCTGAATAGGATGCCGGCAGTGATTTCTGTTTTGAGAGGCCCAGCTGTTAGTTTTTTGTAAAGCGCTCCCTTGAAGAGAACACACACGCTCTAGCTAATTAACATAGCAGACAATCAGCCTCAACAGCAGCTGCTGACAACACAGTCATCTGTGGCCATAAGAGCTATTAAAGAGCTCTGCTACTGAGCCAAGCAAAATATGTCTTTAGTAAAGAGTGAAGCCAGGCACTATAGATGTACCTAGTCATACCATAATTACTGGTGTTTGCTAAGGCAATAATTGCTATTATGATATATACGCATATACTTAGTATTAATTTAGTATTAAGAATGTTACTGCACTCCTTAAGATTGATACTTCAAATTGTGTATTGTTGAGGAGAAGTGTGGTATTTTTATAGCATACTTAGCATAAGTGATCTGGCTGACAATTTTTATCTAGTGGACTATAATAGTATGAAAAACCCATAGACTTGAGACTAGAATTTCACAGAGGCTTAAAGGAATAGTTAAAAACTATCCCAAAACTATCTCTGCCCGATCACACCAGTTGCACCGCCCTAAGGATGGCCCGGACTTCGGAAACATTTTGTGTCCTCAAATTTTATCTTGCATCCACAAGTCTTTGAGCTCTCTTATCATGACTCATAATTCTCCTCATCTCAAGTGAAGTGCTGTACCAGGTGAGCGACCCAGCAAGTTTACTATGTTCATTTCAGCTGGAAACTGCAGTAAACAGTCACATGTCTAGGTACATTTTTGGAGTAGAGGCATGCACTTTGTTGAATATTAATATGACAGCAGAGCTCATATCATTTGCTCTTAGGATGATTTGATATGAATGATTTGAGTGCATAATGAGACTTTAGATTGCAGACTTGACAAATGGCTTCAGACAATGGCTGTTGGAGTCCAACTTTTTATACCCTTTCCTGCTAACGTCTCTCCATCTCGTTCACTTGGATGTATGTCATTTTATGCACCATCCTATTGGCCTGTATATATGCTTGGCCTGTTGGAGAAAATATACAAATACAGAAATGAAAATGATACCAATACAAGGTTATACTTTATTTTAAGGTGTCATTGTTACAGTGTATTTATAAATGTAAGTACTGAGTAATAATAATAAACTACATGTACTTACTATAGGGTTAGGATTAGGGTTTGGTTGAGGGTTAGTTGCATGTAATTATTTATAATTTACTGTTATTACTACAGTAACTACATGTAACATATGTAACATATACATGTAAAATAAAGTGTTACCCAATAATACACTATTAACTATGTTTCTGTCAGGACCACTATCATCAAATATGAATATTAGCATACAGTTTGGATTGGCGGTATGGTTCTGTTCTGGGCAAGAACTCCCTTCGCATCCATGCAGCCTAGCATGGATAAGAGCAGGGAGAGCAACAATAACCCCCCTTAGGGTAAACAGAACAGAACCAACATGATGTATTGCAGATATCATTAATGTTGATATTAAATGTGCAAAATAATTCAGTCATTTAGTCTGATTCAAGGGGAATTAGAATACCAAATCCTGACTGACGAGAGGAGGAGCTGGGGATGGAGGAGGGTAAATGAGCTCTGGAGAAACGCGACAGCTGCTGATAGTACTGAGGAACGTATGCTGTGATAGGGTTAGGGTTAGGGTGGAGTGTCGTATTGTAACAGACTCAGATCTGTTACCATGTTCACGCTTACTGAGGGTACTACTACTACACACCACAAGAGGTGCTACGGTGCTCTAAGAGGTGGTATATACCCAGGTGGAGAGTTAGTCTGATTTGTTGGACAGAGGAAGCATGACTTACCTGCTGTCTTACCACAAACCGCTTTGAGTCCTGATTGGGAATCTTTGGTTTTAAGCTCAATCGAAAAGGACTCTTTGTTGCTACTAGCATTTATACCACTTCCCTTGATTGCTTGGATTGCAATTCACAATCTGTGTCATTACACTGCCTTGTGGATCTCTTGCATCTTATGCACAAGGAATACCTGCACGTTGGATTTATTTTACCATCATCTACATTTTCACCAGACTGTCTTTCGCATCTGTGGACTATATCCTATAAGACTTTTACGTTAAGTTCATCTTAAACATTGTTGAGTCCATATTAGGCTGGTTTTCCCTCACCATAGGTTGCAAAGACTGTGGGTATTTGCATCCAAGCCTGCTTACATCTACAGTTTATCTTTCTTGTATGGTCATTGTGTGTTTTGTTTTCAGTATCCATTGTTGGTGCATTATAGATATAATTAGTTTTTTTGTTTGTTTGTGTGTTTAGATAAAGTTGTAAGAACACATGTGTATTGCCTGACTGTTTAATGCTATTTATACCTGGTTTTATTAGGGCTATGAAAAAATAAGTTGGTGGTTCCCTTCCTTAAAATCAGATTTATAGCAGTCTTAGACTTAAAGTAGTTAAGGCAGTTATAGTATTCCTATAGGTAGACATGATCAGCTAATGCGAGCTTGACTGACGTGACCTGCCAAAACTGACGCTATATGCTTGATAAAAAACAGTCAGCTTAAGGTAGCTACAAGTATTAAAATCACTTAAATGTCAAAATAACTCCAACATCATACACTAGAGTTGTTTGGGTAAATTAGTGCGATCTGCTGTGTCGTCACAATCGTTCTGCATTGTGGTCTATGGATCTGCCTGAAGTGTACATATTGAGTAGACTCGCTCCCTAGGCCTGAAGTGTACATATTGAGTACAATCGCTCCCTAGGTCAAAATCAAGGGGTCGAGGGTCTGTCCAAGTAAACTTCCCTCGCCCACTTGTGAAGTTGAAAGCACTTCAAAATAGTGGCAGGGATTACCCAGAGGACAGTGTACGAGTGTATGTCTAAAAGTAGAGTTAAACACAGCCCGTGTTGTGAGATTACTACAGTCCATTTATCAGGGGGGAAATACAGAAGCAAGGAGATAAAGAGTCAAAATTTACAATTTTTTCTCCACTTAATCTTATTATTGACTAGAAGAAACAATTAAGATACTAAAAAGATTTTTCTGTTTGTGTGTTCCCTAATTAAAAGATTAAATTAATCTGTTTTAATATCATTTATTTGCTAATGTCAGATAAAGTCATAATGATATTTGGAGATTTAATCTGTGATGACAGGTCACTGACTTGTCTGTTCAACAAAAGAAACCGAATGGAGTCTGAACCAGAGTTGAGGTCAGAAATAAGAGCTCATGTTGCAGTAGGGGACCAGTGACATTTTCAAAATGATCACATTATTGTTGATCATCATCGTTCTTTAAATACCACCCAACCAGATATGAAAATAGCCACATCATGACGAGATCAATCCAATGAGCCTAGAGCCAGATACGCTTATCACTCAAAGTGGACACACCCCATAATCAGATACCGAGTGAGTCAGCCGTGCCACTGCATCTCTATCTCATCTGCTCTTTCACAAACACACTTTTCCCTTTGGCTGAAGCTGCTATGGCAGACTGAGACGCTGCAGTCTGTTAATCTCCCGATCGCATCGCTGCTTAACAGATATTTTGGTAGAGCGGTGTCTCCCAGAATTCACTGCAAATGAAGTGACAGCCAAAGCCCTCGCTCCCAAAGAGTTCAGCACAGAGCAAACAGTTTATAAATGTCCTTGCACCATTTTCTGTTCAATTCTCTGTTCCCACTTGGACAAAGTGACAAAGTTGAGAAGCAAGGTATAAAGCTTGAGGTGCGATTCTCTGGTCTCAAAAAAGCTTCTGAATATGTGTTGCCATCTCTATCTCTCTCAGGACGGTGCAGTGGCAATAAGTCATTAATATCGGCCAACTTAGGTGGCCTGCCTGTCCTTCATTTACGCAGTCTTGGACTGACTGTGTTTAGTAACTGGGTCATTTTGTCTTTGCCAGGAGCAACCTTCTGAACAGACCTACTTACCATACGCTCTCTTCTGGGACTCCCTCAACATTTGTGAAGGACTCTGCATGCCCCTTCTGTTATTATTATAAATCTTTACTCTCTGGACGATTTTCTTCATCCCAACAGGGGGCCAATTGAGTGTTTAGAAGGACACATCCAAACATCTGTTGAGGTGTAAGCGCTCCTTCTAAACTTGAAAACGATGTACTTTTTACACCCAGAGGACACTTCCCATATATAGCAGGGTTTCCCAAAATGGGGTTTGTAAAGGAACTGCAGGGGGTTGGTGAGTTGATGAAAAGCTAATAATTAATTAAATCATAAAAATGTAAAATCAAAATATACAATTTCAAAATAAAAACATGACGAAATATTTTTACTTGTATGTCATGCTGACAACAAACAATCATGAACATATGAATGAGTTGTTAAAGTACTGAAATCTCAGTTGGTATGTAACCCCTCCAGTTCTACTCGCATCGTTGTGAGCAGGATCCGATTTGGCGTTTCTGGCCATCTGCTCTTACTATCTATCCTCCGTTACACTCACTCCCATCCAGGTCACGGCACCAATGTAACCCCTACGGTTCTACTCGCACGGTTCCAAACAGAATTTGAACTGGCATTTCCAGAATTGGAGGGCGTGCTAACAAGGACATTAAAGACCACAGCCTCTAACATCAGTCACCAATGTGCCTCTTGAGATCAGGGGAGTGAGGTTTACCTGCACAGCTCTTACTATATATCCTCCATTACATTCACTCCCATCTGGGTCAAGGCAACAATGTAACCCCTCCAGTTCTACTCGCACCATTCCGAGCAGGGTCAGAACCGATGTTTCTTGAATTGGAGGGAGGGCATGCTAACAAGGACACTAAAGACCACAACCTCTAACGTCAGTTGCCAATGCACATCTTGAGGCCTGGGCATGAGGTTTAATTGCACAGCTCTTACTAGCTGGCCTCTGTTACTCCTCACTCCCATCTGGGTCACAACACCAACGTAACACCTTGGGTTCAGCTCGCACCGTTCCAAGCGGGATTCAAACCAACAGCCAGGTACATCAAGTGAATTACATCAAAACAGTTGACAAACTATATGGCTATATGGTAAATTGTTGACTTACTGAGGGTTTAAATAAGAGAAATTTAATAGATCGTTGTTTTTGTTTTTTTTGGAGTAGAACAAAGAACACACGGACAGTTATAGTACAACTGCATCTGAAATTGCATACTTCCCTGCTATATTAGGAAAATATACTGCTATGTTGTAGGTGAAAAACAATATGTGAAAAGAATATTATGTAGAATACTGTACAGTAGATGAAAACTGTCTAGAAGAGCTACTATTTCCAGCAAGATTTCTGAATGGCAGTGAACTGACACAAATGAGGCTGGTAGGTCACATGACAGTGAAAACATGATGAATATAATACCCCCAGATTACATTCATACTACAAACATTCACACTATATCATATAATTTGTAAGCTACTTTCTGTGAA
Organism: Paracanthobrama guichenoti; assembly: GCA_018749465.1. Classification (NCBI taxonomy): domain Eukaryota; kingdom Metazoa; phylum Chordata; class Actinopteri; order Cypriniformes; family Gobionidae; genus Paracanthobrama; species Paracanthobrama guichenoti. The sequence goes on along the minus strand of CM031965.1, from coordinate 19,419,144 downwards.
TGTGCGAGATTTCCGATTCATTAGCTATTACAGGTAAATAACTACAAGAAGAACAACGTGCAGTAAATGGTAAAAATATTTGCGCTACAAACCAGTGTGTTTATGATTATGACAAAACATTAAAATAATATAAGAAATGCCAGTTTGCGATATAAAGCAGCATAACAAACTGTTACAACTAATAATAATTTGAAGTTTCTGACAGTGGAAGCCTCGCACATTTACGCTAAAAAAAGGTAGATGGAACATACTTTTTTAAAGATTGCTATTACTTATTCTAAAGAAATACCTACTCAGAGAGTATGTGATTTCGGATGCAACCTATGTTTGAGAATGTATTTATATTTGCACATTGGAGACCTATGATTGCTCAACAAATTTAGTACTACGTACTTTGAAAGCATATGAATTCAGATACAGTTGAGGAAAGCTAAAGGTGTTAGCTCTGAAGCTAACAGCACTAGCCTCCCTTACGAAAATGAACCATGGTTTTACTACAAATTAAACCAAAAACCATGGTAATTGTAGTTAAACCATGGTAACCACAAATTAACAATGGTTTTGCTACTCTAACCATAGTTTAACCATGGTATTTGTGGTAAAACTGTGGTTATATAAATGGTAATCAATTAGCCAAAAAAACATGGTTACTACACTTATACTATACTACTTACTTACTACAATAAAACCATGGTTATTTTTCATAAGGGCTACTTTGAACATAGACCATTCAACACAGGAGAGCTGTTTTTAATTAAAATGTTGCTGTACATTTCTAATGAAAATATTGAACTTTTACTGTGTTACAACATTCCTCTCGTTACTTTATTTAAAACAATACATGTTAAGAAATGCGTAGTTTATTCCAAGTGTGCTGTTTTTTTTAATCTGTTCAAAGACCTGATCAAACAAGTTGGCAAAACTGTCTGAATTGGTTCACGATCGGTTTGAATGATTTATTCTGTTTCCTGCACACACTGAATCATCTGAAGCGGTTTCTCACCCGGGAGTCATAACAGGAAATGTAAGAACATCAAGAGCATTGGATGAAGTGGCAAATGCATCCTAATGCATGCAAATGCATCCTATTGTTTGTCAGCAATAAACATCTTATTGGTTGAACATCTGCGTACGCTACATTCGATTTCAATTTTACAACCAAACATATTATCAGTGGTTCCTGATGTGTTTAAATACTGTTCAAATAACACAAATAAGAGTCAGGACAACGATGTTCTTCTTTTGGTTTACTGCGCAATATGAATGACCAAATTTTGTGAACACAGGTCTTTTGGACAATGAACTGGCCAACCCAAACAAATCCAGAGTTGGCCAATCTCTAGAGTGGCCAAACAGTGTTTATTCCTGAGTTTACATACAACTCAAAACACTACAGTTCACTTTACATGCCTTTGAACGCAAAACTCTGCAGGTTCACTTTTTGGATACGCTACCCATGTAACTGAAGGAGAACCAGGAACAAGCTGAAGACTCAGAAGATCAAAATACAAACTTAAACTTTAATGATGATGATGATGCTCAGGAAAAAACAGAAAGGCAGGGAAACATACTCTAACATAACAGTGACTAGACAAATACCGAAGGTGAGGGTGCAACTTAAAGGGTAACTAAACCCTAAAACAACTTTTTTTAGTAAATGATCTGCAAGACTGGGGCTTTATTAGTGCTGTTCATTGATTCGAGTAAATGTTTTGACATTTGGGAATAAAGTGTTTTAATTCTACAATTATATGGTGTAAAAAGGTTGAATGGTGGCTACTGCAGTTGAATTTTCCTATTGGACGTTGTTGGTCATCGTGACGTATGTTGGTTCTTCCAGTGGCTCACTATCCACGGCCCTCAGAAATGTTTTCCCGCATTGATCACATGAACGGCTTCACTCCAGTATGAATGCTACCGTTACAGGAAGTAGAAACATTGTGAATGAAACTTACTTGACACTTGCTATCAACATTCTAATGAAGAAAATACAGTTAAATAATGCAGTTGTCAGTACACGTCAGGCTTTTCTTGCGATATTTTTGCCGCCCTTCATGTGTACAGATACTCTTCATACATGAGACGCGCTTTCAAACCCTGACACGCAAACGGTTGCCGTGGTAACGAACAACAATACCATGCCGGCATATAGGGAGTTAAGACAGCTGTCAATCAATCCGTCACCCTCAGGTGCATGCCCCGCCCTGCCCTCGGTTCGTCCCCTCTGTCTCCACTGGGCTCGGCCCACTTTTCCAGCATTTTTCAAAAGGCTTGTTCGACTTCATACAGCGATGCACAGACCGATCAGATGCATCCAGCCACAGCTATTATCGAACACACCTAAATATTGCCAGTGGGTGGAGTTAGGCTGTGGTCAGTGGTTTAGTTACCCTTTAAGTAGTGAACAGAAATAAGATAATTAACTAGACACAGCTGGGACAAATTAACTAATTGGAACAGAGGATTGGCGGGAAACTGAACAAAGGAATGAATCAAAATACAAACTGAAAGTCCAAAACACAAACAGAACTGTGACAACCCACCTCTGTTACTAACATCCTGTCAAAAGTTTTACAATTGTTTTACCACAGGGAATTCAAGATTAATATTAAAACCTGAACGCATTCATGAAGTTCGTCTTACTTGTCACAGAGATGAGGGTGATCCAACTAGACACACTCTACTTTCCGTTAAAAATGCCTACCTTGTTTATTAAAAGAGCACTTTGAAAGCACTCAGTGTTTTTTCTTGGCCCGTTCAGCTAAGCCAGCCGATCCACTGTTTAGCCACAAACACAAGACATGAAAGCAAACCAGAGACAGGAAATAAATAAAAGGTTTCCACATTATTCACCTTCCCACATCTGTTTTTATGCCAAGATCCATTCACCAGCTGTTTTTCAGCTCTCTTGGAGTGGAAAAACCCCAAAGTATGAGCAATAGTAAAGGTGACGCTTACCTTAGCAAACAAAACTAGCTAGGTTTTTACATTTTCAGGGAGAAAAAATGAGTGGTTTTTGCCTCATCTTTTTTGTGTTTTTTTGGCCTGTTTGTCGATTTATTTTAAGATCATACCTATATAAACCCCAGACTGGTGAATAAGGTGACAAGGTGGTCGGGATCAGCATTGGGATGGAAGTTGAATTTCTTGGAATCAGCAGTTTTGATATTAGAACACATGTTGTTTAAGTAGCAACGTTGTTTTGAAATAAAAATGTCAATGATAACATCCGAAACTGTAAAATGGCCAGAAAAACTACAATTTAAACAACTTCACAGTTCAAACTGAATCATGCATCCCTTACGAAAATTAACCATGGTTTTACTACAAATAAAACCAAAAAACCATGGTTCCCATTCAGTCGGTCACTCTCGACGCCACGTCGGAGTACCGACGAATAGGAATCTCGCTCGCGAGAGCCAATCTACTTCGAGTGTAACTAAAACGAGCCAATGCACATTGGCATGCAATGATTGCACCAGGTGCTCATGCCACGCTGTGCGGGTATAAATGAGACACAGGTGATTGCATCAAATTAGCATTTTGCTTCGAGCCGAGTGGTAGATGGTTACGCCAGCTATCACTCCTTACCTGCAGCAGTGACTGACGCGGAGCCGCCTTTCGAAGCGATCTCTTCAGTCGGTGTTGGTGTGACGGCACTGCAGCGGGTCGTGTGGTTTCGATCATCTCTCTTTGTTGTTCGTTAGAACGATCACAAGGGCTGTTCTCACAGCTGGTTCGGTGCGCTAGGTGGAGAGCGCTAAAGCCGTTCCCACGGCTGGTAAGACGCCCTCGTGAGAGAGAGCGCACACGTCAGGCTGCACTACCCCCTGACTGTGTCGCCGCGACCCCTCCCCCTGCGTGCTTCAGCACCAAGGAGAGCGTCCTTCTGAAAGAGCTTGCACAGATAGAGCTTGCGTCTTTTTCAAGATGACATTCTATCTGTGTGTTTCTGGATGCGGTGGTTTCCTGTCACCGAGGGATGGTCATCAGCGCTGTATCTCGTGTTTGGGCGTTCAGCACGCTGAGGCAGCGCTGGTGGATGAGTCATGTTCTCACTGCGGGAACATGACCATCTCGGAGTTGCGATCGCGGCTCCGTCTCGCAAGGGGCGGAGCCCCCGTGCCTCTGCCTCGATCTAACCCTCCTCAGAGGGTTACTTCAGGCAGTAGCCCGGCTGATTTGAGGGTTACAGTGAGCGCGTTTCCCCCAGGGAACCAACCCCCGGGGAACCCTCATCCTCTCGCACTCCGCAGCCAGTAGAGCTGCCATTGGAACGCGGTGGGCCGTCCACGAGATGTGCACCATCCGTATCCTTTGGGGCTCCCCTTGAGGACCAGATGTCCATCGCTGCATCGGAGGGAGGGTCAGAACTCTCTGGAGAGGATGTGTCGGCGCAGGGGGCTCCTCTGGGTAGACCCGCTGTGCCCGATACTGATCCAGAGATGATGGCTATGCTTGCCCGGGCCGCCGAGAGAGTCGGGCTCATGTGGAACCCTCCACCGTGTCCTGAACCCTCAAGGCTGGATGATTGGTTTCTCGGGGTGGCCCGTGCTGGTTCTCAGCGCCCCACCCCGGTGCCTTTTTTCCCGGAGGTGCACGAGGAGCTCACAAGGTCGTGGGCGGCACCTTTTACTGCCCGAAACCGGCCTAGTGGATCCTCCTCCTCACCACCCTCGATGGCGGACCTGCAAAGGGATACACGCAGGTTCCTCCCGTGGAACGGGCCGTTGCTATGCAACTGTGCCCTAACTCCACTTCCAGGGGGAACCCGTGTCTTCCCTCCAGGGCCTGTAGGTACTCGTCCGGTCTGATCGGGAAGGCCTATCAGGCATGTGGAGAGGCAGGCTCCGCCTTACACGCTATGGCGTTGTTGCAGGTCCATCAGGCCCAGGCACTGAAGGCCCTGCACGAGGGTGGTCACGATCCCGCAGTTCTTCAGGAACTGAGAACCGCAACGGACCTCGCGCTTCGTGCGACGAAGGTTACGGCGCGGGCCGTGGGTCGTGCGATGGACCACCATGGTGGACAGGAACGCCATCTCTGGCTGTGTCTGGCGGACATGAGGGAGACCGACAAAGTCAGGTTCCTTAACTCCCCCGTCTCCCAGACTGGCCTTTTCGGCGACGCGGTCCAGAACTTCGCCCAGCAGTTCTCGGCGCGACCAAGCAGACTGAGGCGATCAGTCACATCCTGCCACGGCGGTCAGCTGCTGTCTCCACCCGCGCGCGGCGGCAGCGCCAGCCTGCTCGTCGCCGAGGGCGGCCGCCTGCGTCTGCCTCCGCTCCCGCGCCGCAGCAGCAGCCTCCACCCAAGTGGCGTCGTGGAGCCGGGCGCAAGCAGGCCGCCCCGCCCGTCCAGGGGCCTGCCAAGAGGGGTGGCAAGGCCAAGGGCAAGCGCTCCTGAGACGGGCGACCCGGAGATGAGGAGGACTGCTCTTCTGGAGACGGTGACCGCACCGCTCCATCCCCCGGAGGAGGGCCGGGAGGAGAATCTTGTTCCGTTTTCTTTCTGTTCCCAAATTCTCAATAAAAGAGCAGTTTCTTCCATCTCCGGGTCCTCAGGGGGCTCGGAGAGTTGTGGCTGGTCAAACGCCGGACCACACTCATCCTCCTCCTTCGCCAGCAGGCAGCAGTGGACGTCCCCCTCAGGTTCCTGCTGCCCACCTGTGGAATCAGGGAAGTGTGGCACGGCACACTCTCACCTCGCTGCGGGCCGCCTCCACGAGACAGCCGCCCCAGCCCGGTACCTGCATTCCACCGCGCTGCCCCACGGTGGGTACGCCGGTGGTCCCTATGGTCCCGCTTTGTACGGTCCCTGGGAGCCTGGCTGGCGCTCCCCGCTCCGTCTCGCTGGCTCATTCGGACCATCAGGCTCGGCTACGCGATTCAGTTCGCCCGGCGCCCCCCCAGGTTCAAGGGCGTCCGCTTCACTTCGGTGAATGCCACAGATGCCCATGTCCTGCGTGCGGAGATCGCTGTCCTGCTGGCGAAGGACGCGATAGAGCCGTCCTCCAGCCGATATGAAGACCGGCTTCTACAGCCCGTACTTCATTGTACCCAAGAAAACCGTGGGTTACGGCCAATCTTGGACCTGCGAGTCCTGAATCGGAGCCTCCGCAAGCTACCGTTCAAGATGCTCACGCGAAACGCATTTTCGAATGCATCCGTCCCCAAGATTGGTTTGCAGCGATCGACCTGAAGGGCGCGCGTACTTTCATGTCTCGATCCTTCCTCGACACAGGCCATTTCTGCGCTTTGCGTTCGAGGGTCGAGCATATCAGTACAAAGTCCTGCCCTTCGGGCTGGCCCCTGTCCCCGTGTCTTCCACGAAAGTCACGGAGGGGGCCCTCGTGCCCATGAGAGAACAGGGCGTTCGCATCCTCAACTATCTCGACGACTGGCTCATTCTAGCACAGTCCAGGGATCAGTTGTGCGAACACAGGGACCTGGTGCTCAGACACCTCAGCCAGTTGGGTCTTCGGTCAACTGGGAAAAGAGCAAACTCACCCCCGTGCAGAGGATCTCTTTTCTCTGTATGGAGTTGGATTCGGTCGAGCGGACAGCGCGCCTCACAGAGGAGCGTGTTCAGTCGATGCTGAACTGCCTGAACACGTTTCAAGGCAGGATGGCGGTTCCACTGAAACAGTTTCAGAGGCTCCTGGGGCATATGGCAGCCGCGGCAGCAGTAACGCCGCTCGGCCTGCTTCATATGAGACCGCTTCAGCATTGGCTACACGGCCGAGTCCCGAGATGGGCGTGGCAACGCGGCACTCACCGGGTGAGCATCACACCGCCTGTCGCCAGTCCTTCAGTCCGTGGTCCGACCCCTCGTTCCTTCGGGCTGGAGTGCCCCTGGAACAGGTGTCCAGGCATGCTGTGGTTTTCACGGATGCCTCCGCCACGGGCTGGGGAGCCACGTACAACGGGCATGCAGTGTCAGGGGTTTGGACGGGCCCGCACCTGCATTGGCACATCAATTGCCTCGAGTTGCTAGCAGTACATCTTGCTCTGAGCCGCCTCAAAGGGCGGTTACGGGGCAAAGATGTACTGGTCCGCACGGACAACACTGCGACCGTTGCGTATATCAACCGACAAGGTGGTCTGCGCTCCCGTCGCATGTCGCAACTTCGCCCGCCATCTCCTCCTCTGGAGTCAGAAGTGTCTGAGGTCGCTTCGGGCCATTCATGTACCTGGTGTGCGCAACCGTGTGGCCGACGAGCTCTCACGAGCTGCGCTCCCAGGGGAGTGGCGACTCCACCCCCAGGTGGTTCAGCTGATCTGGAGACAGTTCGGGGTGGCACAGGTCGACCTGTTTGCTTCCCCAGAAACGTCCCACTGCCAGTGGTTCTATTCGCTGACCGAGGGTACACTCGGCACGGATGCCCTTGCGCACAGCTGGCCCCAGGGGCTGCGCAAATATGCGTTTCCCCCAGTGAGCCTACTTGCACAGACACTGTGCAAGGTCAGGGAGGACGAGGAGCAGGTCCTGTTGGTGGCGCCGTACTGGCCCAACCGGACCTGGTTCCCGGAACTTATGCTCCTCGCGACAGCCCTCCTTGGCCGATTCCTCTGAGGAAGGACCTTCTGACTCAGAGACGGGGCACCCTGTGGCACCCGCGTCCAGACCTGTGGAAGCTTCATGTCTGGCTCCTGGACGGGACGCGGAGGTTCTAGGTGACTTACCCCAAGAGGTAGTTAACACCATCACTTCGGCACGTGCACTGTCTACAAGACAGGCTTACGCCTCGAAGTGGAACCTGTTCGTCGAGTGGTGTTCTTCTCGCCGAGAAGACCCCCGAAGATGTTCGATCGCGTCTGTGCTTTCCTTCCTGCAACAAGGGTTGGAGCGTAGGCTGTCCCCCTCCACCCTCAAGGTCTATGTTGCTGCTATATCCGCCTATCACGACCACGTAGAAGGTAAGACGGTTGGGAAGCACGACCTGGTCGTCAGGTTCCTTAGGGGGGCGAGACGGTTAAATCCTCCTCGACCCCCCTCCATACCCTCTTGGGATCTTGCTCTGGTGCTCCGAGCACTCCAGAATGCCCCATTCGAGCCTTTGCAGTCAGCAGAGCTAAAGATTCTGTCTATGAAGACTTTGCTGTTGGCTGCATTGGCCTCCATCAAGAGGGTAGGGGACCTGCAGGCATTTTCGGTCGACGAATCGTGCCTGGAGTTCGGGCCGGGAAATACCCACGTGGTACTAAGGCCCCGGCCTGGCTATGTGCCCAAGGTTCCTACCACTCCCTTCAGGGACCAGGTGGTGAACCTGCAATCGCTGCCCCCGGAGGAGGCAGACCCAGCCCTAGCTTTGCTCTGTCCCGTCCGCTCTGCGGATCTACGTGGATAGAACTCAAAGCTTCAGAACCTCAGATCAGCTCTTTGTCTGTCACGGAGGCCAGCAGAAGGAAAGGCTGTCTCCAAGCAGAGGATGGCCCACTGGATAGTGGATGCCATCACCTTGGCTTACCAAGCACAAGGTGTGCCCTGTCCGCTCGGGTGCGAGCACACTCTACTAGAAGTGTTGCATCCTCCTGGGCGCTGGCACGTGGTGCCTCGCTGTCAGACATCTGTAGAGCTGCGGGCTGGGCGACACCCAACACGTTCGCTAGATTCTATAGCCTACGTGTAGAGCCGGTCTCCTCCTGTGTTCTCACCTCAAACGGGTAGAAGCACTGAGAGGCCCCGGCTCTTGTCGGCTTGCTGCGCTCCGGCGCTCTTATTCTCCAGAAGCAAACTCTGTGATTCCTCCATCTCCCTCGGTGTCGGACGTCGCGGAACGTCGGGCATTAGGCCCCTTGCCGCTGAATCCTTGAGAACCGGTAATGGGCTGGGCTTATATGAGTGACCCTGCAGGGATCCCATATATTCTTCCACGGTTGCTCCTACGGGAAGCCCGTGTCTTTCCCTTGGGAGAGCCTTGGGAGAGCCTCCTCCCTTGCGGGCTACGGCTCAGCTATGTACTCCACATAACTCCTCCGGGGTACGATGTGGGCTCCGCAGCGGCCCCTTTTCTAGGGCACGCTTTCCCAGTGTCATCCAATAATCACTGAGCAGGGTCATGCGGAACAGCAGTGGTGGACTTCCTGGTGTGAGCCCCATCTCATCAGGTAAGAGAGCTCAAGCGGCTCACACTGGGCACTGGAAGGGGGCAGAGGCCATGGCACTTTGGTAGGGATTCCTATTCGTTGGTGCTCCGACGTGGCGTCGAGAGTGACCGACTGAATGGGAACGTCTCGATTACGTATGTAACCCTCGCTCGTTCCCTGAACGGAGACGCCACGCCCCGCGTCCATGTCCTGTCCTCTGTACCCTGCTGGGGTGCCGCCTACCTACTCGGCTCCTCAGCAAAAGGCTAATTTGATGCAATCACCTGTGTCTCATTTATACCGCACAGCGTGGCATGAGCACCTGGTGCAATCATTGCATGCCAATGTGCATTGGCTCGTTTTAGTTACACTCGAAGTAGATTGGCTCTCGCGAGCGAGATTCCTATTCGTCGGTACTCCGACGTGGCGTCTCCGTTCCCTCCTTCAGGGAACGAGGGTTACATACGTAACCGAGACGTTATTGTAGTTAAACCATTGTAACCACAAATTAACCATGGTTTTGCTACTCTAACCATAGTTTAACCATGGTATTTACATGGTAATCAATTAGCCAAAAAACATGGTTACTACACTTTTACTACAATAAAACCATGGTTATTTTTCGTAAGGGATGAATCATAAGAATGATTAATTTGAAATGTGAATTTCAGTGTCAGAATGACGAATTTCACCAAAAGACAATTTTGCAGGTATGAAATTTACAGTAGAGGAAAATTTCACAGAGAAGTGGTGGGAACGTGAACAATTGGAAATGAAACAAGCCAAACTCAAATTCACATCACTCGCAATAGCACCTCCTCTTGACAGAACACTCACTTTAACCAGCAGGCCACAGCTGCCTTTAATCACAGATTAAACATTTGTATAAATCAGAGTTTCCTGTGAGAGGAAGAATGTCATGACAACATCTGGGCTGCTTAACAAGGAGACCAATTAATTAGAACTCGGTGAAGACGATCTAATTTGTAATCACGTTCAGTACCGGGGGGGGTCCCAATAAATGTGACCCTGGACCACAAAACCAGTCATAAGTCGCACAGGTATATTTCTGGCAATAGCCAACAATACATTGTGGGTCAAAATTATTGATTTTTTCTTTTATGCCAAAATTAATTAGGATAAAGATCATGTTCCATGAAGATATTTTGTAAATTTCCTACTGTAAATATATATATATATATATATATATATATATATATTAGTAGTAGTAATATGCCTTGCTAAGGACTTCATTTGGACAACTTTAAAGGCGATTTTCTCAATATTTAGATTATTCTGAACCCTCAGATTCCAGATTTTCAAAATCTCCAAATGTTATCCTATCCTAACAAACAATACATCAATTGAAAGCTTATTCATTCAGCTTTCAGATGATGTATGAGTGTCAATAAAAAATAAAAAAAAATTACTGGTTTTGTGTTCCAGGGTCACAAATGTGATACATGTATAACATGACATTTCAGATTCTCTTCATGTCTTAAAGCCTGATGACTATTAGACCTGATTAATTAACATTAATGTATATTTGATGTACTTTATTTTGATGGTCCCTTTGGAATATTCTGTTGCAACTACATGTCAGCTAACTCTCATTAGAGTATTAGTAGACCGTCTGCTCTATATCCACTAACTCTTTATTGTGATGCTCCTCCAACAGACATTCTGCTGACTTTAAGGAGAACATGTCAACTTATTCTAACCCTAACCCTACCCGTCTACTAATGCTCTACTAACACTCTAATGAGAGTTAGTAGGTACACAATTACTTATAGTCAACAGAATGTGTTAAAGGGACCATCAAAATAAAGTGACACCTGCATTTGATTTGAATCCTTAGAATGAACTGTGTGATACTGCAGCCTTACTCACCAGTGTTGGGATTTTGATTTTGATTTTGATTTAGGATGAAGGGATCTTCGGCACAAGACTTGAAATGAAGGATCTGAGCAAATGACAATGTCCCGTTTAACTGCAGCACATGACCTGACCTCTTTCCTTCTGGGAAGTGACTGAATACAAATTAGAGAGAGAATCGATCATTTAAAGCTTTACAAAGAAAATCAATTTTAATTGTTTTGTTGTGTGATTTGTTTACAGTGTCCAGGAACAGTTTTGCCCCATTTTTCAAAAATATTTGACTGCAGAATGTCAATTGATTGACCATTTAGCAAGCAATAATAAGCAGTATTAGTGTAAGAGTGAAATGTATGAAGAGGATTTAAGATTTTTTCCCTGTATTTCTCAAAAGGGCTTTTATTTTGAAGAGAAGATACAACTTAGAAAAAAACTGTAGAGATTGTCATTTTAATTTTATTCGTAATTTAATTTGGGTAAAAATCACGTTAACACCCACACATTTACATCAATTTACATATCAGGGGTTATATTTCAGTGAAATAATGATACATCATTCATGTATTCTAAATACAATTAAATAATATTTTCACATCATAATTGGGCATAATTAGAGCTTGATTGGAAATTATGCACAATAAAGAAATATCACAAGAGACCTTGATTTTTTTGCATGCATGCATGCATGCATGCATTTCATATTTAATCCCAAGCTCTTCAATGATTCTTTTGTATCTTTAGTGAGCAAGTAATCACATTTCTGCAGTAAAATTGTTAGGATGCAGTCATAATAAAGTGTAAAAGAAAATAGCATAATTAATTTTCACAAAGTAAAATAAAGTAATTCACATTCTGCGCACCACACCGGTCTCGTCTCACGTAGGAGTGACGGGAGCATAAAAGGAGGAGCGACGACGGTGCAAGACGAGAGAGGACCAGGCCTGGAATTTACGTTTGTGTTTTGTTTTTATTTTGTGTGTGTTTGGCAGTCATTCGTGAGGGACTGCCCGCATTACGTTCGTTTTGTTTGTTTTATTAATTAAAGTCTTTTAAATGTTCGCCGGTTCCTGCCTCCTTCTTCCCTGAACAAAGAACTTCATTAAATTGGTGCCGAAACCCGGGAGGAAGGAGGGACATGTTGTCGAAGAGCCCTCACTCGCGGGGATCGTGGTGCTGAGGAGTTCAGGCAGCGCGGATGAAGGAAGACTGAAGGAAGTGGCTGCTCGAGGCGATGGTGCTAGAGCGAGTGAAGATCCAGTGGGACGGAGAGCTTGCTGCTGTGCCCCTGGGTCGAGGTGGGGTGGCTGCTGTCGAAGAGGGAGCAGGAGTCGCCGGTGCTTGCTGTGATCCGGAGCCTGCTGCCATCCACCATTTAGGGGAGGAGCAGGAGCGGGACTCGCTGCCAGCTCCCTCAAAAGGAGGAGCCATCGCCGGCCGCCAGGGGGCGGAGGAGGATCGAGATGTCCACCAAGCGTCCAGTGTTATCTTGAAGGAGTTCTTTGAGTTTAGCCAATAGGTGACTTGGAATGATGGCACTCTCAAGGTCTTTTTCTGGAGTGGGCTGGATGAGTCTGCCTCTTTGTACTGATGCCAGCTGGAGAAACCACCTGTACCCAGGTGCAATACTTAGAGTATGCACTAGGGCTGGGTAAAAAATATTGATTTCTCGATTTTGAAACTGTACTGATATACAGTATTTGAAACTGTACTGATATACAACTGTATCTGATATACAGTATATCCAAAGTAATCGTTATCGAATCGAGATCAGAATCTGAATTGAAAGCTTGTGAATAGAAATCAAATCGAATCATGACATTTTTGTCAATACCCAGTCCTAGTATGCACTATCTGTGGCTGAGTGGATCCTCCCTTAATGTTGGAGAAGTGGAAGAGGACAATATCACCAATCAGCCACAGTCTAACCAGTCCACTTCTGTTCTCCAGATCAGTCTGTCACATGCCTGTCCTGTCTCGTGTAGCACATGTGGTGTTTTGTTATTTTGGGCCATGTGCTCCTGTCTCTGTCTATATCCCACCCCCCTTGTTATCTCTTTATTGGTTTCATTTGCCCCACCTGTGTTCCCTCATTTCCCTGCTTGATTTGTCCCCTTCATAAGCTCCTTGTGTTTATTAGTCTTTGTTGGATTGTTGTACTGTCTATGTCTCCCGGTTCCCCATGTTGGTATGTTTGAGGTTGTATTTGTTAGTTTGATTATTGTTTTGCCCCCTCGTGGGTTTTGTTTTGAGTTTGTTTAATTTTTTGTTAATAAAGCTCTTTCCTCTGCACATGAGTCCTCACCTCAGTTTTCTTAAGTGACACGTGACATAATGATCCAACCATGTCAAGGACTCAGCGGAGGAGGCTTTTGGCCCATCTACCCGCTTCCACTGTCCCGTGCCCCCACTACGAGCACATCCTTAAGTTTCAGACCTTAGCATCCCTCTGCCAACAAGGGACCGATCTTAGGAAGTTTGCAGTCAGGTTCCTTGGAGTGGCGGAGGGATTAAAACTAAATGAAGGTCCTCTTAAGGACCTTTTCTTTTATGCACTTGACGAGCCCAAGGACTGGCTGTTTAGAAGTATTTATGATGGGGGTACCTTTGAGGTGATGGTGGAGGGTCTCGCTCGCCAACAGGAACGAGCTGCCAGGGAGATGACGACTGATGGTCCGGTGGTCCCAATTCCGGGGGCCCCTGTTCCGGTGGACCCTGTCGTTCCAGATGCGCCACCCCGGCCCCCTGTTCTGCCCTGGCCTCCCGAACTCTGCGGGCCGCCCTGGCCTCCCGAACTTTCTGTCCCTCCCATCCCTCCCGTCCCTCCCGTCCCTCCCTGGTCTGTCCTTCCGTCCCTAGTGGAGCGTCTGGTAGCCGCTCCTTTAGGAGGGGGTAATGTCACATGCCTGTCCTGTCTCATGTAGCACACGTGGTGTTTTTGTTATTTTGGGCCATGTGCTCCTGTCTCTGTCTAGGTCCCACCCCCCTTGTTATCGCTTTATTGGTTTCATTTGCCCCACCTGTGTTCCCTCATTTCCCTGCTTGAGCTCCTTGTGTTTGTTAGTCTTTGTCGGATCGTTGTACTGTCTACGTCTCCCATTTTCCCCATGTTGGTATGTTTGAGTTTGTATTTGTTAGTTCGATTATTGTTTTGTTTTGAGTTTGTGTTTTTTTTTTTTTTTTTTTGTTAATAAAGATCTTGAGCTTGAATCATGAGCATGAAAGAATTGAAAATAATCAAAGATATTTGATTTTGTAAAATGAACAAAGACATTTGCTTTACTGTTTTCAACCCCCATCTCTCTCCAGGAGGGCCATTTGGAATTCCTAAAGACAAAGAAATGCTGAAGGCCTGTAGGCCAAATGTGTGTCACACCTGTAACACCGTGGGGAAGTTTGGTCTGATTGGTCAGTTTGAATGGCTCACGTTAGGGTTTAAGTCACATGGTCAGGAATAGATAAAAGAAGATTGTAACTATTGCTCTGTCTCTTTTTCTCTGGCGCTCTCTTCTTGGGGCCTTCTCTTTGGCTCTTCTCTTCTTTGTCTCTCTCTCCCTTCTCTCTCTCTCTCTCAGGTAAAATTCATGCTGGGTACGATTAATGGTATAAGTTTTCATCATCTCATACATTTATTTTGTAACTATTTTAAGTGTAACCATAACTAGATTTTGTCATTAAATTCTTTCAATTACAAATGATGTGCTAACTAGTTTTGATTTGGTATTGACTTTGAAGTGTTACCTATTGCAATACAATATAGTCACATTATAGCCACGCTCTCCCACGTTTAGCTATTGTAACTGCGCTTATTTCCGTCGTTGGTATAAGCTGCAGTGGGTGGTAAAGACAAGAAATGTACAGTTTTCTATCATCTTGCTGATAACGTTTCTTTAGTCATTCGGCAACCCTGCAGTCAGAACCGCTGTAGAGGATCCACCCTTACAAGCACATGAGTCCTCACCTCAGTTTTCTTAAGTTACATGTGACACAGTCCCCATTCCAAAACTCCTCCAAAACGTCCTGACCCATCTTCACCCTTCCTCTCGGCTGCTGTGGACCTCGAGCTGGTGAAATGGCCCACAATGTCCATCCTGAAGCCAGCACCTGACACCATATCCATCCCGGTCCATTATTGGTCTGGATACCCTGGAATTAACTCCAACCTATGCTCCCACACCTGAGGTCTTTCCTTCCCCTCTTGTTGGACACTTTAATCCCAACCAGTTCCTAACAGTTTTCACTGGTTCCGCAAGTCCCCTGGCTCTTCCACATACTCCTGCTGATCCGGCCCTCCCCAGGTTCACAAACATGACTACGATGTCCTAGCCAGACGTGGCCACCTTGGTCTTTGAAGTCATGGCCACAACCTGGGACTCATGACCTTTCGGCTCCATCTCAACTTTCTGAGCCCAGGACTCCGCCTCAGCCCTTCGACCAATTGGCATCACACAGGCTCCTTACCCCTGTGCTCCTGTTTTCCTGTATTCCAGACTTTTTAATTTTGAAGCCTGCTGCATTTAGATTCCCACCTTAAATCTCTCCTTTGCCTGTAACAAACTGTGATACAATTAGCATGATTATCTATTCTCCACATATACTTGCAGTCGCCCACAGTTCCTCTTGACCATGACACATTAAAATACATGAAGGATGTATTCATTGATATCTCAAGCTATTCTAAATACCAGCAACCCTGAGATGTCAGTAGAGCAACAATATCTATCTCTCTCATGGAGGTGTAACTAGTAAATAATGAAAGAGCTGACATTCATGTTTCCCTCCAGATGTCTGTGCTTTGTCAAAAGTTATGTGTGGTCTAGCTGGCAGGATTAACCACTGCTGATGTTTAGATGAACTGTACTGTCATACTCAGGGTTCCTGTGTTTATGTATTATTTGAAGAGCTGTCATGCTTCTCAATAGCACAGTTACTGTACTATAGAAAGTACTTTTCTACAGTTCTGTGACAGAAATCACACATTCACATCTGTAAATTCGGTTGTAAATTTTGTTACTCACATCTTCCACAGAACATTGAATAGATTCATTAATTATATATGAACATTACAGGAATCCTGCAGCTATTAATAAAGCCTCAGAGAGCATTTATTAAAGTGCCCCTATTATGTTTTTTTGAATATTCCCTTTCATGCAGTGTGCTTAATAGAGCTGTTTGTGAATGTAAACGTTTTGCAACGATGTAAAGACGAAAGTGCACGGTAAATAAAGTTATTGTCTCCCAAGAGAAAGAATCGACTCTGAACTGCCTACACAAGTCGTTTGTGTTTCGAAACGTGATGGTTCTACATCACTACAAAATGCATTCGCATAATGCCCGCTGTTGTACATTGTCCGCGCACAAACAATTTGACACGCCCACAAACACATCATTTTACTGACGAGTTCAATGCGGGTTTCACAAATGCTTGCTCTTGAAAGATGGGTCAGTACCCAGTTTATTTGGACCAGCTGCTCCTTAGAATCACTACCTGTAAGTATGAATAATTACTGATGTATATATTTTGTACCGGGTGTTCAAAATACATAGTTTTGTGTTTTATATTGTGTAAGTTTCCAGCTAACTCACGTTATTACTGTCTTACTGAAATACTTCTGCTCATCCGCTGTGGGCCAATATTACCTAAAACTGTGTCTGTTAATGCAGATTGTCTGTCGTTCTTACTACTTTGAGTAAAGATAAAGGATGGAGGAAGATGTGTTTTACAAACTTTAATGTTTAACGTTACTGCTCGGCTAATGTGCACTCAAAAAAATATTTCAGTCTAAATGTAAGTTTTATGTATTTGAATTACATTACAATTTTCCAGCTGTCAGGGCGTTGAACTCCCTCCCGACTCTGCCGACTCTCCCCTCTTCTGCCCCACGCACCTGATCTTGAAGCAGTGTTCAAGTTAATGAGATAATTAAGTGATGATTGAGCATTAATGATGAACGCCTGCTATTAACTGAAGAATCACAAAGAACTACAACTGACTTCAGCCACAGCCTTAATGAAATCAACTGAATATAAAAGAAGACATTAAATCTCTCAAGATCTCAGCAGATGAGGATTAAACAACTCCACAAACAGCATTACCATCTTCACCAGATTTACTTTATTTAGACGTCTACAGAAGTTTTTTATGAGAATTAATCAAGGTTTAGATGATGATGATTTATTGAGTTTCATTTGTAGTTACCATTATTGAGATCAGTGTTTGTTTTAGTTGGGCTCTTGACATTTGACTTTATGTCATCAGCTTTTCTCTGATTGCTGTAACTGTGTATATAAAAGACATTTGTTATGGGCCAAGAGTCAAGAGAAAATATGGTCATGGCTTAATAACCATGGTTGATGGTTATTATTTAGTGACCTGATACACTGATCTCATTCAGAATTTAGTATATAATAAAATGGGGATATATTATTAGTTTGGTTCATTATAGTATAACTGTGATTCTACAGCATGAAATCCAGCATTGTGACAATTGGATATGAAATATTTTACAAATACTTTGTGCACAAGATCTATAAACATGGTATACTTCAGACTCACACAGACATCAAGAGTCAGCATATGAATCTCAACAATGGTGACAAAAAACATGCTTAATGACGCAATGCATGCTGGGAGCCATGGATGAGTTTTGTGCTATGCTGGCTCCCAGCATGCATCGCAGCATGAAACATTTTTGACCTCACCATTGTTGAGATTCATATCCTGATTCTTCATGTCTGAGTGATACCAGATGAAAACTTGCTGTGCTCAAACTTTGCAAAAATCAACAATTCCACTATAATGAATAATCCCAAATAATGAATGAATCCCATTGAATGAGATCAGTGAGTCAGGTCATTAAATGATAACCATCAACACATTTTCTCGTGACATTTGTCCTATTACAAAGCATTTTACATACACACAGTTATAGCAGTCAGAGAAAAACTAATGTTTTAAAGTCAAGGGTCAAGAGCCCAACGATAGCAAACACTGATCACGATAATGGTAACTACAAATTAAACTCAATAAATCATCATCATCTAAACCTCTGTTAATCTCAATAAGAGCTTCTGTAGGCGAATGACAGAAATAAAGTCAAACAAGTAGTAATAGGTGGAGCTGGTAATGCTGTTTGTGGAGTCGTATGTGTTTGTGGCCCTACATGCTCAGTCATCACTTAATTATCTCATTAACTTGAACACTGCTTCAATGGTACTTTATCTCAGTAGTGAGCACTAAGCAGTGTTAATTTACCATGGGCATTTTGATGTGTACTATTACATAAAACGTACCTATTTAATTTACGTATGACTGACAAATATGAATCACAATAAGCTTATTAGTTTGTTTCTGTTAAAACTATGTAATCCAAATGGATGGAAAATTGTAATGTAATTCAAATACATAAAACTTTTAAACATAAAACATTTAGACCGAAATATTTTTTGAGTGTATGCGCTGTTATTGATACAGTTCCCAAATGTGCACCGCAATAAATTAGAAATATACACATGGGTTTGTTGATGGACACACACTTGTTAATGCTGATAGTGAGGAATTACAGTTGCAACATCTCATAATGTAAATCAAACTGAGTAGCGTATCACTGAGAAACGTCCTGCTCGAGTCGTCCTTGCGATGGAGGTTCAGGTTGAATAAGTAGTTCTTCCAATGTTTCATCATCGGACTCGGACTGAAAACTCTGTTGTTTGAGTCGTTTGAGAATCATTGAACATTGTGGTGATGTGCATTGTATATTATGAGAAAATTAAAGTGTTTTTTGACCTTTGATGCATGTACACCTGTTGTAGGAGACCTCCAAAACAAAATTAGGAGCCTTTCAAATAGCATAATAGGGGCACTTTAAGATAATATAATACAATATTGAGCAAATGTTTTCTAAATATTATTGAAACATGAAACTTAAGCCATTCAAACTTAGAAAAACTTTAACTCATTTTATTTCAACAGTTCTCATTTTTATTTTGTTTAACTTAAAGTACAAAAAAGCTCAAACTAAATAAACTAAAAACAAAAATTAACAAAAATTAATTACAAAAAAACTATATAGACGTATTTTTAAATTCTAATAAGTAACAAAACACACAATAAGATTTCTCAAAATAAAACTCAAAATATTAACAAAAAATATAATGGTAAATCAATGATACAAAAATAACAATGACCTGAAACCAGTGTTTGTAATTATTTGATGTTGTATCATGTATGCATGCATGTATGTATTTGAAGTTTGATAAATTCAGGTTTTATAATTATATGACATTACTATACTTCCAGAACACTCCACTGCCAAATGTGTGATTTGAAGTCCTGAAATGCCTCTATTCCAGCACCTTTGAAAAGACATTTTTAAAATACTCAATTGTCTTGTTAACAATTGTCTACCTAACATTTAAATGTGTGATTAATATTCCAGAGTCAAGTTGAATAGCATTTACATAATCTTCTCACATTGTCCGTGTTACTATTAAATGGGAACGTCCTGTCTTCTGCTTATCTATGGATTACTTCTGAACATTCATTTCGTCTCACATTGTGGTTCTTTTCTCCACCTTAATTACACTGACTTTTGCAGATGTGTGCTTCCTTGTGTGATTACATAACAAGCAGGATTTGTCCTGTTGCCATGGAAATGAGTAATTAATCAATTATTATTGCAATCTGCTGTGATAAATTGAGTTATACCAGGCACAGAGCTTTCTGTCAGATGAATCTAAGCAGAGCGCTCAATATAATTGTTATTTTGTTTACTTTTTTGTATGAGTTGCATAATGCAAGTTACACTTGGACCAGACGTCACTTTTTCTGCACATGCACTCACAATAATACACCATGTTATCTAGCCGTGGGAAGTGATTCCTACTGTACAACAAAGATATGCTTGTCCTTGAGATGCACAACTATATTACTCAACTTCTATATTCTACCTCAGGGCGTGAAGGTGATCTCAGAGAAGAAGCAGAAAGTTCTGGCATCATCTGAAGAGAAAATCAACAACAAATCTCTCTGTTACACTCTGGTATTATCAAAACCATTCAGAAACACTCAGCAAAAACACTTAACTGATAGCCTTAAGTTTCTGACTTAATTATACCCGTTAAACATTACGCCACATGCTGAAATATTTCCAGTAAGGATTTGTCACATGTAGTGAACAGGTGTCCAAATATAATGACCACTAGGTGAAAAGCACAAGGGAGCGAATGAGTTATCCTCATTCACCTCAGTCTGTTTTCTCTCTCATTGCTTTGCAAGACTGTCTGAAACCAGTTAGCATCACCTTTTACAAGCAGTGAACATTAAACAAAAACTAAGGCTGTGTATGGAATAGAATACTAGCTCACTGCATACCCACGTAGGAGGGGACGTTCTCTCGACCTTGCGCAACGTTCCCTAAATGTTCTCTAAAGGTGATGAAAATCCTGAACCTTTATATTAGGGACATTCCTTGAACATCCTCTTTTGGTTATGATGTGCTGAAGTTCAAGGTTCCTTATATGATCTTAGGGGGGCGTTCCATTTTGGTTATTCTATGGTCACACAGCAAAGTTACAAAGAGGACATTTGGGATGCTAACAGAACGTTCCCATACCGTTCCCTGTTAGTCAGATGGGGACGTTTCATTAGGGATTGCGCTGCAACATATCTTGTTCAGTGCAGTGGTCTCTACACTACATTCCCATAACGTTTGTGGGCGCAAACAGGCATTATGTTTATATATGAGTCACAAATTGGAGGTCTAAATAACTACATCCTCGACACAACAACAGTAGTATTTTTTTTTTTTTATTCATGGTGGATTTGCTCGATCGCCATGACAGTCACTGCAAGCAGAGTGATACAAACGGTGAAACGGTTTGAGTGCTGATACTGTGTGAATATCACACAGCTGGAAAAAGCTCCCTGCCAATCAGATTCGAGAACCAGAAAGAACTGTTTTATAATCTTATATAACAAACCCAATGTGTTAAAAATTAATTTGTAACACTGGAAATGGGATATACTGCACATTTTGGCAAATGTAGCAGGTCACCCACATATTCTGTGCAAACAGGAAATGTGCATAGTACAGTACATATCATAAATGCTTGATCGATACTAACAGTAAAAAAAAAAACCACAAAAAAAAAAAAAAAACAAGTCTAAACTATTATTTTTGACCTGATCAAAGTGCACAACGAAAGCTAGCCATATCTGCTGAGGATTTGGCTCTATTTAATGCAGGATGTATATTGCGAGGATAATCATTTGAGTATTTACAGCGTGACCTCTACATGTTCCCAGGAGTGTATCTATTTTTATGGACAGCAGCACAGTAGATGAACGTGCTGTTCAGTTGATGTCATCCTCTGAAATCCCACAACAGCTCCAACAACAGGAGAAACATCAACCTGCCATTGAAACCTTCTTTATGATTTGCCATTGATGCTATGATAAATGACAGGCAGATGAAATTATCACTGAGTGCACTAAGTCAAAATAGCAGAGTCCCTGTAATAAGTTGCAATTCTATAGCAAAATGAAATATATAAAAGCTATTTACCTCAAAACTTGTAGTTGTGATCTGTATTCTAGCGAGAGACTGTTCTCATCTGTATTGAGTTGAGACTCTGTTCCTGTTAGTGATCTATTCAGAGTGGTTGATGGTGTGATCCAAGAGGACAGCTTTGAGAGTCCCTTCACCTCAGGTAAACTCCCATCATATCTAGTGTGAATCTGTCTGTGCACATTTCATCTGCTTTTAAGGAGCAACAGCAATAATACGGGTCATTTGAAGCCATGAAGCTCATCACCTGGTTCCTCCCCTCGCTCCAGGCCCTCTCTCTCACCCGCTCTCTGAAATGATTCCTGGCTTGTGCTAAGATTTAATTCCATTGAGAGCGGCCCATCTTTTCAAAATTAATAAAGAGCAAATGCACATTAGGAGGAGATGAACAAAGCAGCAGCCCAAACAATGAAGAGTACATTCTGTACACCAGCACTTCATCCGAATATGGACACTGCTGGAAAGGATTTACCTTTGGACTGCTTTTACATATTGTACATATTTAAATAAAACAAAATATAATAGGTTAATATGTAAAGTCCTTTACCTTTCTATCATTTCCATCAGGGCTTTCTCTGTAATTGGATTTCATTTGCAAATGGAGTGGGGCTCCCGTCTAATGTCACATGACTTTGGATGAAATAAGGCCATGCACAGAAAAATAAATTACTCGCTAGGACGACACATGAGCTCACCTTCTACATTCTATAAATCAAAGACATGAATGCTCTTCTCTTTAGTAAATCCTGCCAAAAAAGCTGAAGAAATGCCTAAGGCTTTGAGTACACGACAGCACATCAGGCCTATTTGACGATACCTTCACCTTCACCTGCAGACCCTCATGCACTGATGAAGAGAAGCATGTAAAGCATATAACAAGTATATGAGAAAGATATTTTTGTCTAAATCTAAATTGTTTTGATTTGCACTTTTATTGCACTTTAAATCTTATAAAGGTGCTTTAAAAGGCCACTTAAGTGTACTTATGAGTACACTTTCATGACTGTTTCTAAACACACACTTTTAAAAATGTGTAATGTCAAGGGAAATGTAGTTGGTGCAGTATTTCTTGATTTAAAAAAGGCATTTGATACAGTAAATCATAAGACCTTAATTTCCAAATTAGCTAAGTTCAATTTATCCAAACAGTCGTTGTCTTGATTTGAATCATATTTAAAAGGCCGTGAACAATGTGTTATAATTAATAATGTGAGATCCACCTTTCTTAAAGGAACACGCCGACGTTTTGGGACTTTAGCTTATTCACCATATCCCCAGAGTTAATAAGTCCATACCATTCTCATCTCTGTGTGTCCCATAACTCTGTCTGACGCACCCACCGCTAGCCTAGCTTAGCACAAAGACTGGAGGTAAATGGCTCCAGCTAGCCTACTGCTCAATAAGTGACAAAATAACGCCAATATTTTCCTATTTACATGTTGTGATGTGTATAGTTACATTGTGTACTAAGACCGACGGAAAATTAAAAGTTGTGATTTTCTAGACCGATATGGCTAGGGACTATACTCTCATTCCTGCGTAATGATTAAGGAACTTTGCTGCCGTACCATGGGTGCAGCGGCACAATGATATTACGCAGCGCTATGATGCATACATCAGATGACTGTTTAAGTTTATCTATGTTTTTGTATCTGTCCCAATCTTAAATAAAGTTTTACTTTAGAGTATTTAATTTTAATATATATATATATATATATATATATATATATATATATATATATATATATATATATATTTTAAATGTATTTTTTTCATTATATTTTGTCATCCTCAAGACAGTGCACTTATTTTGATGTTTTTACTAACATACAAAAGTAAGCTGAAAAAACTTGACTGTAATTTTAACTGTAATGAGTTATCAGATATTATATTTAAAGTTTATATATTCTAAATGTATTAAATTGCATGGCTTTTTTATTATTTTGACATGGAGCAGCTAAATCACCCATTTTAAACAAACAGAACAGATGAGAGTCTGCTGGAAAAAAGAGAACGTGACAGAGCTCATAATAAAACAAGAATCAACACTGGCTTGGATTTTTAAGAGATAGCAGAACTGAGGGATTTGAAATGTTGTGAAAACGACGCAGAGGTGGTGTTTTTATAACTCAACAGGTGAGTAAGGTCTTTTATTGAACAGATAAACTGCCATATGTAGCTCTCTAATAAAGTTCATTGTAAAGCATTATCTATTGTGAAGGCTCATTTCATTATGGTTGCTTTAGTGCTGTGCTGGAATCTATTTTTAAGGAAGTACCGTGTCTATCTGTGGTTTTATCTCTTAAAGGTGCACTATGTAACTTTTCCGTTCGCTAGAGGTCGCCTATTCAAAACAAAGGCGTAGTTTGATGATGCCAAGCTTGAGTGCAGAATCTTGGGACATTGGTCTTCACCTCACAGCCGGTGGAAAAGAATCAGGATAGGACTCGGGCAGAAATCATGTTCATTAATGCGTTTATTAACGTTACTGTAGTATGAAGCAGAGCAGGACCGAGTGTTGAGGGAGCTGAGCAACGCCGCTGGAGCGATTGTTACACAACACACAGCTTGCGAGCAGCGGGACTTTTATTATGATGGGACACAGTCGCGGGTGCCATTTCCGCTTTTCCAGTCATGAGTATGAGGTAACGCAGCTCTGTTTATCATATTAGATACATCTGAGTGTGTTGAAAATGATGTTATGACGTTACTCTGTGCGTTCGCTCGGCGGCTGCTGTGACACTTGTTGCACGCTGAAGTAAGAGTAAAGAGTTTCTGCAGAATAAACCCGGAAACCGAGGGTAACACAGATATGACGCCATTGACAGGCGACTCCCTCACACGCCCCGGTTCATTGGTTAAAATAGCAATTTTCTCACGATTTACAAATAGTTGGAAACATTTGGGATATTGTAAGAACTCAACTGAACAAAATATATTACACTGGCCTAGTGGTTTTTGGATAGTTTACTGAAAAAATGTTACATAGTGCACCTTTAAGTCTAGTAGTGAATGTTTTATGAAGAGTAACCATATTCATCCACACACAGAGCCAAAGCACAACCAAAACAATGTTCTTCCGCAACGGTTCGTTTTTTAACCTTTAGAGGGCCAAACATTACATATTGTACCTTTAAATAATACTCCAGCATTCCCACAACCCACTGAATTTAAAGTGAAATTTATATGGAAATACATATCATTTTACCTAAACTTATGTGTAGTACATTACTTTATGATACTTTAAAATATACAGTCAACATAATTGCTTTTTATCATGTGTCAAAAGTCGTCATACTGCATATTTCAACCACAGCAGCCAGTTTTTATTGTCGTTGTTTTTACACTGCATATCAAATGAGAAGTGTTTCTGTTATGAAATAGTTCTCAAATTTCTCAAATTTTATATGAGACAAAAATAGTCACTCTCCCACCTAAGCTATAGGTTTCAAGGTTTTGTTTCTCTTTTCTTCCATCAAAGCTGTTCGTCTGAGCCTGGAGACTGTTTGGAACGTGGCTGCGAAGTGAAAATGTCTGCACACACTATGGAGCACACTCAGCCTCCTGTGGGTGACCTTGACGATCAGTCACATATGAACAGAATGTGAAAGAGCAGAATAGAGACGGATGTTTATTTGGCGGGCGAGGGCACGTACCTTTGTAACACTACGTCATGGCGATAGACACTTACGGAAGGGTTTTCAATAATGCAGCAGGCTAAACAATAAAATTGACAATCAAAGGTCTTTATTCAACAAGCTTCCCTGAATAATTTACACCCTGTTCTGATTAGATTCAGGCCAACACATAGAAAGTGAGAGAGGGAGATACAGAGGAAAACAGTGAATGAAAAAAAGAATGAAAGCACAAAAGGGAAAGCAAAGTGTCAGCAGGGATTCGTAGCTCTTTACCCATTTGACACCCGTGTGGAATGAGAAAAAGAAAGAGTGAAACAGAGAGGAGAGACGGGAAGAAAATAGCCTTTGTTACGGCATACTGTCTTTGAAAGCAGAAACTATTGTTTTTGCGGTGGCTTTTTGCCAGGCCATTAGCTGATGTATTGATAAATGGATACAATGGCAGCATGTTGAAACACATGGAGGAGACCTGAGGTCAACTTATAGAGAGGGAGATACATCCAGTGATTTACAGCAACTCTAAATATGTCATGTCTAATGGCATGTGTCATTTACCGTTGTGTTTTTTTGGTCGCAGATGCAGATTCATGGTGGGTTTTGTCTCAATTTAGCAAATGAAAAGAACAAAACATGCAAGGATCAGCGGTTCTGGACCATTTTAACTGGGCTAGTTACTGGCAGTTTTATCTTAAATGTCCTATGTACACTAACAATCAAAATTTTAAGTTAATTTATAATAATCAAATCAGCATATTAGAGTTCTGAAGGATCATGTGACACTAAAAACTGCTTAATATTTCAGTTTTTACTGTATTTTTATCAAATAAATGCAGTCTTGGTGAGCATATAAAAGACTTAATTCAGAAACATAAAAAAATGCTTTCACTTATTTGTATATGCTCTCACTATTCCTTAATATCTAATATATCTCTTATCTCTGTCTTTATAGTGACCCGGTTCCATATTTAACACAGATGGATCTCTACCTGTCACGATAATATAAAACTCTCCTGATATTAGAGTAACAATTACAGAAGAGTAAAATAAATCATATTTTGTACCTTTTCGAGCTTGTAAGGGTTCAGTTTGAGCAGATGTTTTATACCATCATCACTGTCCTCATCAGAGCTCATTTCAGTTCATTCAGCATCTGACTCATATTCACCATCTCAAACATATTCTCAAAACTATCATTTTCAACATCTTCAAGATCAATATTTTGACCTCTGACAGCTTCTTCACCAGATCCACCATCAGTGACAGTGACAGTAATATTTGACTGCGTTCAGTTCTTGCTCTGCAGTAAATCTCTGAGCCATTTCAAGTTTTGTTGATGATTCTTCCTATTCTTTTGTTTTCTGCCTGCGGTAACTATGAGTGAAACGTCACTTCATTATTGTGTGTCAGACATTGCCACCTTGAGGAATAAAAGTGAACTGCACTTATTCAGTCATCAAAGATTCAATTATTGTTGTGCAGAAAAAAAAAATACTTACACTGTTACATACCTTGGGTTGTTAGCGACCTTTACACAGTTTCTTGTTATACTGTTTATATTGAATTGATTGAGGAATACTAAGAAGGTTGATGTCTAACTTAAAAAAATAAATGAGGAGGAGGGTATGAATGACGTCCTGGGTCACTAAAAACCTGAGGTATGTGTTTAAGGGTTAATGACTTATATATGACTAATGACTGTCTTCCATTGGTCAGAAATACAGACAGCCACAGCCCTAAACTCATGCCATTGGTTGAGTCAATGTTGCTATGCTGGGCTGGTCAGCCACTCAAACAAACAGAACAATGTTTTCATACCGGCACACTGTTTAACTTTCTAAAGTAATCAGCCTAAAGAATTCCATAGGAAAGTTGTTCCAGGATGTTGATGTTGTGCTCGGCTAAATCAAGCAAATGAGTGTTCCACTCTCACCACCTTGTTTTTTTTTTTTGTAGTTCCTCTTCCTCTAGAGTTTCCTCTTTCCTCACTTTTTTTGTAAACTCCATCCTCTCTTATTCATTTCTTCTGTTCACTCCCATTCACTTCTAACCCCACTGCACTATTAAACTCATTACCCATTTGAATTTCCTGTCAAATCTGAAGTAATTAGGAAGTAATTATTTGCATTCATATCACTTATGTCTTATAAAAATAGATTTTATGATCACCTCAGAGTAATTAGGGAGCTGGTGTATAGTTGAATTATCACTGCTCCGAGCATTATTACAAGGTTAATACCCTGCACTAAATAAAGACAGTGTGTGTGCGCATGTGTGTGTTTAGAGACATGAGCGTATTGGGAAACAGCTGCTTGTTTTATATATATTATAGTTAGATTGTCTCGTTTACTTTATGAGAATTATTACTGCATCCATGGAAATTTCGCACTATATAAGCACCACATGCGTGTCAAACAAAATAACTAATGTGATGTTTTACCAGCTGTATTGCTTTTATAGTCATTTAAATGTCTTTATGCAGGAAGAAATAATAGTTTTAAATGCCCTCAGTTCAAATTTATTTTTTATTTATTTACACCAAAGCATGAAAAAGGCAGAAAGGAGTCATTTGGTTGTGTATTTTGAGAAGTTTATGAGGAAGAGAAGGCATCTGTTTGGCTCGACTATGGAAAACAGAAGGAAACCATCTTCTACAGGGAAAACACGTGGTAACAGCATTTGTGTGTGTGTGTGTGTGTGTGTGTGTGTGTGTGTGTGTGTGTGTGTGTGTGTGTGTGTGTGTGTGTGTGTGTGTGTGTGTGTGTGTGTGTGAGACGCCTAATCACTCTAATGAAGTGAATGTAGGTCATCAGTACTAGTCAAACATCAAAGCTACAGCTTCATTAAAAGTGAAGTGTCAAATTTTTCAATGTTAAAATACCTTTATCTCTCCCAAACAACTGTCGGCTGATTTGACCAAATATTCCAAAACACTGAGCTCTGTGTCACTATCAAAACATGTTTGTTTGAACATCCTGCCCACCGTGAAACCGTCTACTTAACTGTGTTGAATGTGCACTTTTATCTTTTAACACATTTATCGAACACTGTAAAAAAGTATTTTTACTGCTTGTTCAAATTGCTTAATTAAAATGAGCTAAAGCAACACAATTGCTATACATTTTGACCTAACTTAATTTGATTGTGAAATTCAATACCTGTCAGGGAGCCATATAAAATTCACTTTGAGACTTAATTGAGTGACTTAAAATGTATTCATTCCATGATGTTGAAGTTACATGAACAAATTATGTTTGTTTAACTTAATTGATTCATGTGGGACCGATGTACACAATTAAATCATGTAAATCCAACACACTTATTTTTTCAGTGAATGTGTACTTTTACAAAACTACACTTATATTATAATACTGATGAAATAAAAGGCCCCTTAAATACATTTAGTATTTAAGTGTTCACTTTCATGACCATCTTTTAAAAAGTACACTTTGTAATAATGTCAAATTAAAAGTTTTTACAAAGTATCTTTTGTAAAAGTAACAAAGTATCTTTTGTTATGGTTTAAAAAAGTACACTTATTTTTGAAATGTTGATTAACATACTAAAGCACATACTTGATTTTTAACTGTGGTGTGTTATAGTTATATATTTTAAATGCATTAAATTAGCAAATTCATCATTATAACTGAGTAATAACGTCTCGGTTACATATGTAACCCTCGTTCCGTGAGTCAATAGTGGTCTTTGGACACAGTTGCATCGTTACCGACTGCTCTACTGGGGGGCTCTCCACATAACCCTTAGCCGTGCCACCATTGAGGGTAGTGAGGACGGAGGAGTCAGTCGATCAGTTTCTAGCGCTGTAGGGCGCTATCCACGACTTCGTGAGCTCCTGATGCACTTCCGGAAAGAAAGGCACTGGGGCAGGGCGCTGAGAACCAGCACAGGCTGTCCCGAGATACAATCGTCCAGCCGCAAGGGTTCAGGACACGGTGGAGGGTTCTACTCAAGTCCGACACTCGCGGTGGCCCGGTAAAGCATAGCCATGAGCTCGGGATCAGATTCGGGCAACGCTACCACACCCGAAGGGGGCAACGCAGCTGAATCCTCATCTCCTGAGTCCATTAGCTCATCCCCTGATGCAGCTATCGAAATCATGTCCTCAACTGGAGCCCCGAAAGTAACGGCTGGCTCACCACGGGAAGGACCAGCACGCTCTTCCAGAAGCTCTACTGGTGCAGCAGAGGGGGGAGGGGCCCAACGAGCCTGGTGACCCAGAGGGAGTGCCCTCACAGTAACCCTCACGTCTCCACCAAAGGCACCAGCCAAAGTAGCAGCCCTCTGCTTTGCAGCAGGAGGACCACTAGATCAGGGGATACGCAATGGGACTCCACCCCGTTTGAGGTATTCGAGCCTAGACCTTAAAACTGCGATGGTCATGTTCCCGCAGTGGGACTATGAGTCATCCACGAAAGCCGCCTCAGCGTGCTGAATGGCCAAAAAACACGTGAGACAGCAATTGTGTCCGTCAACTGGGGACAGATAACAACTGCATCCAGAAACACATGGTTTGACATCTTGAAAAAGATGTAGGGTCAAACCGTGTTGCTCTTTTAGAAAAGGAAAAACTGCACAGGGAAGGTGGCCGCGGCTCGCAGCGGTTCGTTTGTGCAAGCCCGCTGTGAGCACTCAGTGAAACACCCAGCAAGCTGTGAAAACAGTTGTTTTGGTTGTTCAGCAGCCAGTCACTGCCTTGCACCATCACACCCGCACCAACGAAGCAGCAGGATCTCTCCTCTTCAAGCAGACTCGTAAACACTTTCAGTAGAAAGGAAACAAAAAAGGCTGGTAACAGCACAGTTATTTGAAAGCGATATGCGGTAATTCTGCTTCTGTATTTATACCCGCGCTGCGGGCGGAGCGGATACCGCATGCCAATGATTATTGGCTCATTTGTAAACACTCAAAGTAGATTGGTCTCCGAAAATAGATCCCAATTTGTCGGTCAGTTCCGAAGTACGTCGAATGTGACTGACTGAAAGGGAACAAATATATTTAAAAATAAATTACATACAAGTTTTAATGGAAATGAGATTAAAGTATATTTTAAAGTGTATTTTTAAAGTTAATAGAATAATGAAATTATATATAAAAATATATACTTAAGTCCGATTTGGGTCAAAATCACTAATATAAATGCAATCTGTAATAGCTATATATTCATTTAATAAAAAAATGCAATTAAGTTCTTTTAAGTTAAGTTAACTTAAGTACACTAAAAAATAATGTGTTGGCTCAAAAAAAAAAAAAAAAAAATACGCAACAGTTTGCATAAATTTTTTTGTGTTATGACAACTTTGAGTGAATTAACGTTCAACCAACAAGCTACATTGAGTTAAAGGAACTCAATTATTTTTAGCATTAACACAAATTTTTAAG
The DNA here is from genome assembly GCA_018749465.1 of Paracanthobrama guichenoti. Lineage (NCBI taxonomy): Eukaryota > Metazoa > Chordata > Actinopteri > Cypriniformes > Gobionidae > Paracanthobrama > Paracanthobrama guichenoti. The sequence goes on along the minus strand of CM031965.1, from coordinate 19,388,580 downwards.
TTGATTACTTAAAAAAATAAGTTGCTCCAACTACCAGAGTTGCAGCCCTGGAACCAGTTAATCTTATCAATTTCTGTTCAAATCAACAGCTATCATAGCACATGCAAGATATTACTTGACACTGGCATTAGTGCAGTCATTGCTTATAGAGCTCATATTTTAACGATCTGAGCGCATGTTCTGAAGCGTATGGCACAGGTGCACTTAGGGCGTGTCCGAATCCACTTTTGCTTGTTTAACGACAGAAAAAAAACGGTCGGCACGCCAGGCGCATGGCCCAAAAGAGTTGTACCTAGTCTCTAATGAGTCATGGGTGTTTTGAGCATAACATGCAATAAACCAATCAGAGTCTCATCTCCCATTCCCTTTAAAAGCCAGTTGTACTTGCACCATGACACTATTTGCTATTTACATGGTGGAATTTGCTAGCGAAAGATACTTCTCCAGAGAGGAATCCTTTTATTTGTAATTGTGACGACTTTGCAGTCGCCGGTACAGGATCACACTTGGACGGCAGTGATTTAGGCGTTTTATTGGGCTGACAACAAAAATAACTTAAACAGCATCAAGTGCAACCACAACTCAAACAAAGGCTTTTCAGCTGTCCCTTGTGGTGTTGCCACGATCGCCCCCTTCTCTCTCTCTGGGCCCGGCTTTTATCCCGTCTCTCGAGTCACTGCAAAATGATTACACCTGTTAGATCTCGTTAACGGAGGCGTGTTTCCTTACCCATTAGTCCTCCCAAGACCCCTCCTCCGCCTGCAGCAGCCTCTAGACCACGCCCCGCCTGCCACATACCCCCACCGCCCGACTCAGGCCGGGGAGCCATCCGGCCTGCCACCCACTCCCCCCCCATTTCTGGAGAGGAAGTCAGCCACAGCCATCTGCGCCCCCGGCCTGTGGACCACCTGAAACTTAAATGGTTGTAACGCCAAGTACCAGCGGGTGATCCGCGCGTTGGTGTCTTTCATCTTGGTGGAGCCATTGGAGCGGAGCGTGGTCGAACAGAGGGTGAAAGCCCGTCCCAAAGGTAGTACCGGAGGGTGAGGACCGCCCACTTGATGGCTAAACATTCCCTCTCAATCATGCTGTACTTCGTCTCTCATTGAGAGCTTTCGACTAATGTACAGCACGGGGCGCTCCTCCCCCTCCACCACCTGGGACAACACGGCTCCTAGCCCCCTGTCCGACGCGTCTGTCTGCAAGACAAAAGGGAGAGAAAAGTCAGGAGAGTGTAACAATGGCCCGCCACACAGTGCAGCCTTTATACAGGTGAAAGCCTGTTGGCACTGCTCCGTCCATTGGACCGGATCAGGGGCTCCCTTTTTAGTGAGATCAGTCAAGGGACTGGTGACATCCGAAAACTTGGGTACAAACCGCCTATAGTAGCCAGCCAGCCCCAAGAACTGTCTCACCTCCTTCTTGGTCTTGGGACGCGGGCAGGCCGCAACGGCAGCGGTTTTCTCAATTTGGGGCCGCACCTGCCCATGACCCAAGTGGAACCCCAGATACCGTACTTCCACCCGCCCAATTGCACACTTCTTTGGGTTGGCCGTGAGCCCCGCCCTGCGCAACGACCTCAGGACCGCCCTCAGATTCTGCATATGCCGCTGTCAATCATTACTATAGATAATAATATCATCCAAGTAAGCAGCGGCATACGCTTGATTGGGCCGTAAGATGCGGTCCATGAGGCGCTGAAATGTAGCGGGAGCCCCGAACAACCCAAATGGAAGCGTGACGAATTGGTGTAAACCAAACGGAGTGGAGAAAGACGTTTTTTCTCGGGATATTGGCGTTAGGGGGATTTGCCAATACCCTTTTGTTAAATCCAATGTCGAGTAAAATCGAGCAGTGCCTAACCGATCGAGCAGCTCGTCAACCCGCGGCATGGGATACGCATCAAACTTTGAAACCGCGTTTACCTTACGGTAATCCACACAGAATCTGGTCGAGCCATCAGCCTTCGGAACCAAGACTATTGGGCTGGACCAGTCACTGTGGGACTCCTCAACTACCCCATGTCTAGCATGGCCTCTAATTCTTCCCGAACTATTTTCTTTTTGTGTTCAGGTAACCGATAGGGTCGGGATCGTACCACCACCCCGGGGGTCGTCTCTATGTGGTGCTCAATGAGATTCGTGCAGCCGGGCAAAGGGGAAAACACGTCGGCAAAGTCCTGCTGCAACTGACTCACATCGGCCAGCTGGTCAGACGAGAGGTGCGGCCCACAGGGGACCGGAACTACGGACTCGGGTTTTACGGCCCCAGCTCGTCCCTCTCTCTCACTGTCGTGGCCAACTGCACCGACCCCACCTCTCTCCACGGTTTTAGGAGGTTGACGTGGTAAATTTGACGTGTCCCTGCCCTATCCGGCCGCACTACCTCATAGTCGACATCCCCCACCTGCCGTGTGACCACGAAGGGCCCTTGCCACTTGGCGAGTAATTTTGAGCCAGACGTGGGTAGTAACAGGAGTACTTTCTCTCCCGGAGTGAACTCGCGTAGCCGGGTACCACGGTTGTAGAGTTGGCTTTCGATGTTCCTGGGCCGGGAGCAAATTCTCCATTTTGAGCCGCCCCAGTGTGTGGAGCTTTGCTCTCAGGTCTAGTACATACTGAATTTCGTTTTTCGCGTTTGTAGGCCCGTCCTCCCAAACTTCCCTAAGGACGTCGAGTACCCCTCTGGGTCGACGGCCGTGAAAGCTTCGAAGGGGAAAACCCGTGGAGGCTTGGGGACCTCGCGCTGCTGCAAACAACAGAGGTTCCAACCAGCGATCCCAATTTTTTGCATCTTCGTGAACGAACTTACGAATCATATTCTTTAAGGTGCGATTAAATCGTTCCACCAGCCCATCGGTTTGAGGATGGTACACGCTCGTGCGAATGGATTTAATCCCCAATAATTCGTACAGTTCGCGTAGTGTGCGTGACATAAACGTTGTGCCTTGGTCGGTGAGGATCTCTTTCGGGATCCCCACCCGGGAGATAATGCGGAAGAGGGCGTCCGCAACACTCTTCGCCGAGATGTTGCGCAGCGCCACTGCCTCCGGGTATCGGGTTGCATAGTCCACGAGAACTAATGCAAAGCGATGCCCTCGTGCTGACCGTTCTAATGGCCCGATGAGGTCCATCCCAATTCTTTCGAAGGGGACCTCCATGAGCGGTAATGGGCGCAATGGCGCTTTTGGGGTGGCCGGGGGATTAACCAGCTGGCATTCGCGGCAGGCCGCACACCACCTGCGGACGTCCCCGCGAATGCCCGGCCAATAAAATCGGGCCATGATACGGTTGAGTGTCTTATCCTGGAATAGCATTTCCCGACCGCCCTTCGGTACTAACAACTGGGTTATATCTTCCTTTGTCTGCGTGTCCTGCATCACGCGATATAACCGGTCTTGGATTATTGCAAAATAGGGGTAGGAGAGGACACGCGTGGGGTCCGCGAGGTGACCATCAATGGATAGACCTGGGGTCACCTCGCCCGCCCCAGCGGTTCTCACCCCCGCCTTAGCTTTGTCTTTGCAGGGGCCACCCTTAAACAATCCCCTTAATAGTATTGGAAATGATGGCCAATCTGTTCCCAAAATTACAGGGTGGCTGAGGTGGGGATTAACCGCCGCCTCCACTCTATGCTTTTGGTTCCCCAATTGAACTGTGACCGAAGCAAGTGGATATTCCTGAATCTCCCCGTGCACACACCTCACCTTTACCATACGGCTTGTATCCCATGCCCCGGCTTGCATCAGTCGTTGGTGGATAGAGGTTTGGTTACAGCCTGTATCCACCAATGCCTGATAGGTATTTCCCCCGACACTTACTGGTACGTAATACTGCCCGGCTCTACCGGGGCGCTGGGTGGCGTCTCGGGGACCCGGATCAGCGTGTCCACCTCCATCGAGGCGCACTGATCCTGGAAATGTCCCGGCTCCCCGCAACGCCAGCAGAGCGGCCCAGACCTCTCCTCCACACTGGTGGCAGCAGAAACAGCCTCCTGCAGGTGAGGCGAGAGAGGGGGGTTAGTAAAGGATCCCGGGCCGGAGTCCGTCGTTGCCAACCGTGGGAGCGGCACGGGCCGGGCCACCGGGCCCCGGATATGGCTCCGCTGGGCAGGGATCGGCGAAGGGGCCCTTTGCCGGGTTCTCGGAGCCGGCAGCGGTCGACGTCCTTCCCGAGGCCTGAGAAGAGGGACAGAGGGAGAGGAGACAGGCAGAGACAGGGGAGGGGGGAAAGAGGGGAAAAAGGAAGGGCCATCGGCTGCCCCGTAGGCGGCCAGGTGGTCCTCTGCCAGCTGGACCGCCTCCTCTAGAGTGGCGGGGCGGTGGCACTGCACCCACTCCGCAGTGCGCTTTGGAAGTTGTCGACAGTACTGCTCGAGAACGACCACCTCGATCACCCCATCGACGTCCCGGGGCTCCGAGAGCAGCCACTGCCAACAGGCCCCCCGTAGCTGTTGGGCGAAGGCAAAGGGGGATCCGCCCTCCCGGAGGGTGAGGGACCGGAAACGCTGTCGGTGTTGTTCCAGGCTGCGCCCCACCCGTTGCAGAAAAGTCCTTATAGCACAGTAGATTCTGCCAGCTGGGCATCTCCTGAGAGCAAGGGGATCAGTCGAACGGCCCACTCCCCCTCTGGCCAGTGGCACGCCCCAGCCGTGTGCTCAAACAGTTCAATAAATGCCTCAGGGTCGTCCCCCGGCCCCATTTTCTGCAGGGCGGTGAGTGGGCACCTGGGGCGGTGAGTGGCTCCTGGAAGATGAGGTGGGCGCAGCACCGGTGTTCAGAGCGTCGCGCAGCAATCGGCGATCCTCTTGTTGGAGCTCCATCAGGGCCTGGAACTTCCTGTGGTGTTCCTCCCTAACCTCCAGAAGGGCCTGGTGCTGTGCGTGGTGAAGGTTGGCCAGGGATTTCACCACTTCCTCCAAAGGCAGCGACTCCATACTTCCCACCGTCAGTTCCTTGGGTGTGTCCCGGGTTTCGGCACCACTGTGACGACTTTGCAGTCACCGGTACAGGATCACACTTGGACGGCAGTGATTTAGGCGTTTTATTGGGCTGACAACAAAAATAACTTAAACAGCATCAAGTGCAACCACAACTCAAACAAAGGCTTTTCAGCTGTCCCTTGTGGTGTTGCCACGATTGCCCCCTTCTCTCTCTCTGGGCCCGGCTTTTATCCCGTCTCTCGAGTCACTGCAAAATTATTACACCTGTTAGATCTCGTTAACGGAGGCGTGTTTCCTTACCCATTAGTCCTCCCAAGACCCCTCCTCCGCCTGCAGCAGCCTCTAGACCACGCCCCGCCTGCCACAGTAATATTTAAAAATGTTTGTGTGCTGCTGCGTGTAATAATGCGTGTGTGTAATAAGCAGAGTGTACTCGCGTTGTGTACCCGCCTATAGGTGCATATTGCTAACAGCTCTTTAAATAACACAAAAATATACTGCGCTATTGACTTTAGACCAGGTTTTTGTTGGTCAATGGCGCAGTCATTTTCAGCTGCCTCAAAATAGCAATGCGCCAATAGTGCGCCTGAACACACCTGGTTTTCAGACCAGCACGCCCATGGGCAAACAGATGGGGACGAGTGCATTTGCTATTTAAACAACGTGCTGCTGGATGTGAAAATGATAACTGTGTCGGGCTGAAACTAGCAAAAAACACTTGTGTCATGCCTGGTGTATGATAGGGCCCCAAGTAGTGTTTACCTTCATGTATATATTCTTCAGCACAATGGTAACCACAAAGACTTTAAAATTACAGAAACTTTTTTAAATATCAAACATAACAGCATTAAACACTAACAGGTCTTTCCCTTCACTAAAAACTAATGAATTAACACTTGATTTTAATATTTATTCCCCTTATCCAGTCCTATGCAAAGCAAGCTGGGAATTAGAAATCCACTGCCTAATTTCCGAAGTTATCAATTTCATTAAGTTACTACAACCTAATTTAAAAAAGCAAATTAACAGAAATTTGAGTTTAAATTACAGACAATATTAAGTTTATGTAATGATCAACATTATTATGTCAAAAGAACTCTACAAAATAATGTTTGCAACTTAAAAGGTTTAATTAAAACAATAAATTAGAATGTTTAACTCGCAACCATGCATTTATTTAAGTTGTGGTAACAGGTCCCTTGTTAATTTTAACTATGTTTTACATAATAAGTAGGACTTAGTTACTTACTTACAGTACTTTTTTATTTATTTATTTTTTATTCTGGTTTAGGTGTGTAAATCTATGTGTTTATTTATCTGCACATATATATTTTGTAAGACCAAACATACAGCATATGTTTGCAAGCTATTGTGCATTGCAGTATCAGATTCACTAGCAATTGTACTCAGATCTGTGGAGTGTGTTAAAAGGTTCACAATATAGTGCACACTGTGCAACCATAACACGTCTACTGCCCTCTAGTGTGTAATTACCCATTCATCTTTTGGGTGAAAAGCCTTCCAGTCAGGCTAATACAGTCAGTTGCAAAAAAACAGCCCAGACTTTCAAGCTGACACAGCCCTGACATATTTCTGGCTCAAAGAAAGCCTTTCATTCATCTTCGATTGGGGAGGGGGGCAAAAGATATTCATTGTCTGGTCACACAAAAGACACAACAAAGCAGCCAGATATTCTATCCACCTGCCTCAGAGATACGCAGGTAGAGCGGAACAGGACCGCTTTTGTTGCTGTATTAATGAGAGCTCCTGTTTCCCAAACCTGCACCCTCTGCCCCGACACCAGACTCACAGACCCCGCCACACCGGGGGGCTCTGAGGTGAACCGAGGTGGCTGGACTATCAGACATTTCAGCTTGACAAGCTAGGTTTAGTTTTAAAATGCCATACGAGCATGAGGTGGAAAAGTTACGCTAAGGTTCAATTTACAGCACATGCTTTTGGGAGCTCTTCTGTAATGCTGCAAAAGATATTGACCACAGGGTTATAGAGCAGCACGAATACAAAAACACGCTTCTCACTTGAGGATGATTGTTGTTCGATTTGATCACCAGATGGGGGCAGCAGATGAAAGCATTGAAGTAGACTGCCTGTTTGAAATAGTATGCTTCTTTTTTTCTTGTCTCTTCCTTTCTTGTTTATTCTTTTCAGTTCTGTTATGACAAAATATAGACTGTGCGCAAATTCAGTTTGGATAGAAATCCAATAAAGTGCATAAAGCTCAATTGCAATGTTATTTTTCAGCAAACTACATATACTACTACATATACTACATATACAGCTACTTCTAATGTAATTGCATTAAATGATAGACTATAGAACAATTCTATATAAAACAATAGTGAATTTAACATAAAAAAATTATGTTTTTAATGTAGCATTCTCCTTTACACACATTGGTCAGTTCAAGAATAATTTATGCAATTGTATATTGTTTATTTGAAAGAATGAAAAAAAAAAAAAACAGTTTTGTGTGCGTATACATACATATATATATATATATATATATATATATATATATATATATATATATATACACACACTCACCTAAAGGATTATTAGGAACACCTGTTCAATTTCTCATTAATGCAATTATCTAATCAACCAATCACATGGCAGTTGCGTCAATGTATTTAGGGGTGTGGTCCTGGTCAAGACAATCTCCTGAACTCCAAACTGAATGTCAGAATGGGAAAGAAAGGTGATTTAAGCAATTTTGAGCGTGGCATGGTTGTTGGTGCCAGACGGGCCGGTCTGAGTATTTCACAATCTGCTCAGTTACTGGGATTTTCATGCACAACCATTTCTAGGGTTTACAAAGAATGGTGTGAAAAGGGAAAAACATCCAGTATGCGGCAGTCCTGTGGGCGGAAATGCCTTGTTGATGCTAGAGGTCAGAAGAGAATGGGCCGACTGATTCAAGCTGATAGAAGAGCAACTTTGACTGAAATAACCACTCGTTACAACCGAGGTATGCAGCAAAGCATTTGTGAAGCCACAACACGCACAACCTTGAGGCGGATGGGCTACAACAGCAGAAGACCACACCGGGTACCACTCATCTCCACTTCAAATAGGAAAAAGAAGCTACAATTTGCTCACCAAAATTGGACAGTTGAAGACTGGAGAAATGTTTCCTGGTCTGATGAGTCTCGATTTCTGTTGAGACATTCAGATGGTAGAGTCAGAATTTGGCATAAAACGAATGAGAACATGGATCCATCATGCCTTGTTACCACTGTGCAGGCTGGTGGTGGTGGTGTAATGGTGTGGGGGATGTTTTCTTGGCACACTTTAGGCCCCTTAGTGCCAATTGGGCATCGTTTAAATGCCACGGCCTACCTGAGCATTGTTTCTGACCATGTCCATCACTTTATGACCACCATGTACCCATTCTCTGATGGCTACTTCCAGCAGGATAATGCACCATGTCACATGTTCTTGAACATGACAATGAGTTCACTGTACTAAAATGGCCCCCACAGTCACCAGATCTCAACCCAATAGAGCATCTTTGGGATGTGGTGGAACGGGAGCTTCGTGCCCTGGATGTGCATCCCACAAATCTCCATCAACTGCAAGATGCTATCCTATCAATATGGGCCAACATTTCTAAAGAATGCTTTCAACACCTTGTTGAATCAATGCCATGTAGAATTAAGGCAGTTCTGAAGGCAAAAGGGGTCAAACACAGTATTAGTATGGTGTTCCTAATAATCCTTTAGATGAGTGTAGTAAAACAATTGTTGGATAAATATCCTTACTAAATAGCATTGGTAACAGAGTGACAAGAAAATGTTTGTAATTATTTATTTCCCACTGTAGAAAGTGTTGTAATGTCATTTAGTATTTAATAATCAAAAAATATTCATCAATAAATACAAATAGATGTCACATTTTCAAGCCTCTTTTATTCCTTTGTCACAATTTTATGTAATGCTTATTTTATTATTATTTTTATGATTGCAATTGCAAGGTAAAACATTTCAGACAGTTACACACAACATTTAGTGCACAGCTAACTTTTAAGTTTCAGTTAAACGTACAATTAAACAAAAAATAATTGTCATGGTTGAAACGTTCGGGTTGGTTGCTCACTTTATTCATACATTATCACAAAAACAACAACAAAAATGTATTAGTTTCAGCATTTGGCCTCCAGATCGTGTCTGTGTTGTATCCTGTGACCATCTGCCCTGCATGGGCTGCCCTAACAAATAAAAAGTGATGACTTATGAATGCCCTGAGGGCCTGACACGTGCTCACTAAACATCCTCTGACTACAAGCAGCCTAAACAAACATGTCTGACAGCCAAATTCAATATGAAATGTGTCTTAACGACATTCAGTTATTCACTTTAGCGTCATTTACAGTAAGTCACATTTTTCCGGCCCACTGAACGGAAAAGAAGAACTGTTAGTTTCCACCCAGTCTTAAAACCGCAAACAGGTTGATGTTTAATCACATGAGTCACACTAGACCTGCACATTATGCTTGACAAATATATTTAAAGGGATCTTCTGGGTTATGAGAGGATGTTGAAAGCTACACATATCTTGCTGTCAGTCTGCTGAGACATATATGCTATATGTGGGCGTGTGTTTTGTGTTGCGTATTTGGCTATATGGCTATAGGCTTCTTTCAATAACAGCGCAATGGGAAAAAAAACAACAAAACATGATTATGAACAACACATTTTTGAAGTGCTCTTACATCAACGTTTTTGGACTGCTTTGGTAAGCTAGAATTTTACATGATTTTAAAAGAAAATGTGAATGGTTGTTGTTGTCTTGCTATGTTTTTAAATGTCACTAAATATTGAATTATATTACTTTCTATTAAATTCTGTTGCATTATTTTCCTGGTACCATTGTGAAGCTGCTTTGAAACAATCTTCAATGTAAAAAGCGCTATATAAATAAAGGTGACTTGACTTAACTTTTTAGCATGTTGCTATTTGGTTTCTTTAGTAGATTCTAGCTGTTTTCTATGGAAGCTTGTTTCCGCTTACAGAATTAAAATTAATAAAATAAAAAATAACTAAATGACAAGTTTATATTTCACAATTCAGATATTTTGTCCTCTGAATTATGTTTACATCTTGCAGTTTTGACAATTTTTCTCAAAATTATGACCTCTTTTTTGGAATTCAGAGTTCAATTATCATAATTATGACTTTTTCCTCAGAATTTTGAGTTTACATCTCACAATTCTGACTTTTTTTTTCTCTGAATTCCGAGTTTACATCTCACAATTCTGAATTTTTTCTCGGAATTCTGACTTTACATCTCGCAATTCTGACTTTCTCGGCGTTCCGAGTTTACATTTCGCAGTTCTGACTTTTTTCTCAGAATTCTCAGTTTACATCTCGCAATTTTTACTTTTGTTCTTGGAATTCTGAGCTTACACCACACAATTCTGACATTCAATTCTGACATTTTTCTCAGAATTTCGAGTTTACATCTTGCAGTTCTCAAAATTCTAAGTTTACATCTCTCAGGATAGACTTTCTCGGAATTCCGAGTTTACATCTCATAATTCTGAAATTTTTTTCAAAGACTCAATTTTTCAATTGAGTTCAATTATTGTAATTATAACTTTTTCCTCTGAATTCTGAGTTCCCTTTAAAGGGAACTCGCGCTGCATCACCGCTGTGGGAACTCCTCTGCGTGATTGCGTCCTGAAGCACATATGTAACCAGTCCAATGAAATGATGGAACGTCATAGGCGGGTGACGTCATAGACCCGGAACTATAAAGCACCCGTGAACACAAACAGAAACTAGCTTCTGTGCCTTCAGTAGTGCTCTGTGTAACCATTGTCTGCCAGTTCTGGTGTTTTTGTCTATCTGTTTGAAAGAGTTTCACCACATACAAAAAAAAAAAAAAAAAAAAATACTGACTGCACACACATTTAAGTTAAATATGGCGAGCGAACAAACACATACATCTCAGTTTATTAGCTACTTTATGGGTGGGGATACACATCCTAAGTGTGTTGTTTGCATGGGAGTGCAGCATGCCCAGGCGGCTCTCGAGGGGGCTGCATGCGAGCATTGTGAGCGTTTGCCTTTGAGAACAATGCGCTCCCACCGAGCACTCTTTGAGGAGGGCACTTCAGCTCGCATTCAGAGTGGCGACTGCAGTCATGGGGATCACAAATGGATCTGACAGCGGGGTTAGAGATGGGCTCTGCCTTATCTCTGCCCTTACCTGACAGATCCAGTGCCTACATTGTCTTCCGCCCTGATGGAGGCATCGATACTACAGCTATCTAGCTCCGAGGAGTTAAATGTTGTTAGTATCGAGACAGGTGGAATCAGGGACTTGTCACTCCGTTCCCCTGCTAGTGAGGAGCTTGTGGAAGTGTTGAGCAGAGCGGTGGCCAGGCTCAGTTTGGACTGGCCACATGAAACTCATGAATGCCCAATTGTAAAAAGCAGATTGGACGAGCGTTTTCTGCCCGCGCACTCTGCTCAACCTCCACGTTGGGGCTTACTGTTCTTTCCTGACCTCCACACCAAGGTGTGGAGGTCGTAGAAACATCTGGTTTCCTCACGCATTTTCAGCCCACAAACAAGTACCTACAGTGATATAATAGGTCTGAAAAAGCATGGTTATGGTCCAATGCCGAGGGTGGAGGAGATGCTTGCAAGCCATCTATTTCCAGATTCGGCGTCGTCCATCAAAGCCCCGACATTGCCCACCAAGCCACTAAGAGCAACATCAGCGCTGGTGGGCAAAGCGTACTCGGCGGCGGGTCAGTCCACGGCATGCCTGCACACGATGGCTATCATGCAGGCATACCAGGCTGACCTGCTTAAGGATCTGGGGGATAGTGAGGAGATCGGTGCGGATGTTGTTTGCGAGCTCCGGTCTTCAGCTAATTTAGCTCTCTGTGCCACCAAGGAGACGGCCAGATCTGTGGGTCGTTCTATGGCAGCCCTGGTGGCCACGGAGAGGCATTTATGGCTGAATCTCACAGACATTAAGGAAAGAGACAAGAGTTTTCTGTTGGATGCACCGCTGTCTTCAGAGGGTCTTTTCTGTGACGCCGCTACTACCGTCACCGACAGGTTTCTGGAGTCCAAAAAACAGGCAGCGGCGCTCCAGCAGTTCCTTCCACGCAAACCCCAGACTCTCTCTGCTGTTGGGCGGGAGCAGCAGAAGCCGAGTACCAGCTCCTCACACCGAGCGCAACAAAAGTACAGTTGGGCCAGTTGTTCCCTGCCGGTTTGCCGCTTCAGGGCGCTGCGCTCACTGTGCAGAGTACATCAGAGGCCAGCCTCGAGAGACTGGTACCCTTAGTAGATTTTCTGGCAGAGTAGGAGAATCTTCCAAATATATCTCATTGGGTCTTGCATATTATAAGAAAGGGGTACACCATTCAGTTCAGGTGTCACCCACCCAGTTTTAACAGGGTTCTGCCCACGGTGGTGGGCCCCGAGCAGGCTCTGGTTATGACTCAAGAAGTACAGAGTCTTCTGCGAAAGGAAGCTATAGAAAGGGTTCCTCCTCCCAGCAGGGAGTCAGGGTTTTACAGCCGGTACTTCATCTTGCCAAAGAAGGATGGGGGGTTGCAGCCCATTTTAGATCTGCACTTTCTCAATCTCGCTGTAGCGAAACTCAGTTTCAAGATGCTTACACTCAAACAGATCGTGTCACAGATCAGGTCCGAGGACTGGTTTGTCACGATATATCTAAAAGAAGCGTACTTCCATGCATCCATCCTTCCACAGCACAGGAAGTTCCTGAGGTTCGCTTTTGGGGGAGAAGCGTACCAATATTGGGTTCTTCCGTTCAGTCTAGGGTTATCACCCCGCACCTTCACGAAATGTGTAGACACAGTCTGGTTCCCATGCGCATGCAGGGTATCCGAATTCTCAATTACATCGACAATTGGTTGATTTTAGCGCAGTCAGCACAGTTGGTGGTCCAACATCAAGATGTTGTTCTCGCTCACATGAGAAAGCTGGGGCTGAGGCTGAACCCCAAGAAGACTGTGCTTTTGCCAGTGCAGAGAACTTTGTATCTTGGGGTCATTTGGGATTCAACCACCATGCAGGCTCGACTATCAGAGCCTCGGGTGGGGTCGATTCTTTCAGCAGTAAAAGGGGTGAAACTAGATCAGCCACTCACTGTCAAACAGTATAGGAGACTGTTAGGTCTGATGGCAGCAGCGTCCAACGTAATTCCTTGTGGCCTGTTGTACATGAGACCGTTGCAGTGGTGGCTCAAGACCAAGGGGTTTTCTCTGAGGGGAAATCCATTTCGCATTATCAAGGTCACGTGGCATTGCCTTCGTGCGTTGGTGATGTGGAAGCAGCCTTGGTTCTTGGTTCAGGGCTCAGTGTTGGGAGCTGCTTGTCATTGAGTCACTCTAATGACAGATGCATCCCTCAAAGGGTGGGGAGCGATCATGAGTGGTTGCTCGGCCCAGGGCCAGTGGCAGGACCATCACCGTTCCTGGCATATAAATTGTTTGGAGATGTTGGCAGTGTTTCAGGCTCTGAAACACTTCCTGTCAGAGCTCAGGGGCCATCATGTGCTAGTCCACACAGACAACACATCGGTGGTTTCCTATATCAACCATCGGTTATACATCGCCCGTTATACAAGCTAGCTCGTCAGCTCCTCCTGTGGGCCCAGGGGAAACTGAGTTCAATCAGAGCAGTTTATATCCCAGGGTATTTAAATGTGGAAGCAGACAGCCTGTCGAGACAGGGGCCGAGGCCCGGGGTATGGAGACTCCACACAGAGGTGGTGGAGCTCCTGTGGGAGAACTTCAACAGAGCAGAAGTAGATCTGTTCGCGTTGTCAGAGATGGCTCACTGTCGTCTGTGGTTCTCCCTAACACATGCAGCTCCTGGATGCTAGGGTACAGGAGTGGCCAAGGCTGCCTCTGTATGCATTTCCCCCGGTTGCTCTGCTTCTGGTAGTTCTAGAGAGAGTGCGTCGGGACGGGCTACTTCTGCTAGTAGCCCGTTCTGGCCGGCCCGAGTATGGTTCTCGGACAAAGTGTCTCTCCTTGACGGCTCTCCTAGGGAGATTCCGATCAGGAGGGACCTACTCTCTCAGGCGAGGGGAGCAATCCTGCATCCTCACCCAGAGCTGTGGAAACTGTGGGCTTGGCCTCTGAGGGGGCCAATCTCATGAGTTCAGGTCTCTCAACTGAGGTTGTGGAGACCATTCTACAGTTTAGAGCTCCCTCCACGAGGAAACTTTATGCCTTGAAGTGGAAACTTTTCACTTCATGGTGTGAGGATCACCAGTGGGACCCAGTTAACTGCCCAGTGGGTGCAGTGCTGGACTTCCTGCAGGATAGATTCTCCACAGGATTAGCTCCCTCCACAATAAAGGTGTATGTGGCGGCCTTAGCAGCTTACCACACTCCTTTGGGTGGTGTTTTATTGGGGCAACACCCACTTATTACTTGTTTCCTTCATGGCACTTTGAGACTTAGACTGGCGGTTCGCACCAGGGTGCCGGCATGGGACCTGGCCATTGTTTTACAGGGCCTTTTTATGGCTCCCTTTGAGCCAATTGAAGAAGTTCCTGACAAGTTTCTCACTTTAAAAGCATTATTCTTGCTCACTCATCTCTTCTCTCATCTCTCGCTCATCTCATCTCTTAAAAGAATTGGAGACATTCAAGCTTTGTCTGTGGCACCCTTGTGCTTGGAATTTGTGCCCGGCATGGTTAAGGCTTTCTTATATCCCAGACCGGGTTATATTCCCAAGGTCCCTACTAATGTTGTAGGACCTGTCATACTGCAGGCCTTTTGTCCTCCTCCCTTTCGGACATCAGACCAGGAAACACTCAATCTGCTATGCCCGGTTCGGGAATTGGATGCTTATGTCCACAAAGCTGCCCTGTGGAGGAAAACTGAATAGCTGTTTGTATGTTTTGAGCCACCCTCGAGAGGGGGCCCAGCTTCCAAGCAGAGGGTGGGCATTGCCGTTCCCACAGCGGTGACGCAGCGCGAGTTCCCTTGAAAGGGAACGTCTCAGTTACGTATGTAACCTTAGTTCCCTGAATAGGGAATAAGACGCTACGTCACCCGGCCATACTCCCTGCATGCCCGTGAGCGCTTACTTCAGGCTTCTCAGAAGCTAGTTTCTGTTTGGGTTCACGGGTGCTTTATAGTTCCGGGTCTATGACATCACCCACCTATGACGTTCCGTCATTTCATTGGACTGGTTACATATGTGCTTCAGGACGCAATCACGCAGAGGCGTTCCCACAGCGGTGACGCAGCATCTCGTTCCCTATTCAGGGAACTAAGGTTAAATACGTAACCGAAACATTTACATCTTGCAATTGTGACTTTTTTTCTCAGAATTCCGAGTTTACGTCTCGCAGTTCTGACATTTTTTTGGAATTCAGTTCAATTATCATAAATATGACTTTTTCTTCTGAATTTTGGAGTTTACATCTCACAATTCTGACATTTTTCTCAGAATTCTCAGTTTACGTCTAGCAATTTTTACTTTTTTCTTGGAATGGAGTTTAAATCTCTCAATTCTGACATTTTTCTCGGAATTCCGAGTTCAATTATCATAATTATGACTTTTTTCCTCTGAATTTTGAGTTTACATCTTGCAATTCTGACTTTTCTCAGAAATCCGAGTCTAAATCTCTCAATTCTGACTTTTTCCTCAGAATGCTCAGTTTACATCTAGCAATTTTAACTTTTTTCTTGGAATTCAGAGTTCTGAATTGAGAGATTCAAGATATTCAATGCAATTCAATTCTGACCTTTTTTTTGGAATTCAGTTCAATTATCATAATTATGACTTTTTCCTCTGAATTCTGAGTTTACATCTCACAATTCTGACGTTTCTCAGAATTCAGAGTTTATGCCTGTTACAAACAGAGGGACACAGAGAACAGATGATGGCACAAGGATAGCTTTTATTCAAAAACCAGTTAGTGAGCGGGTCAGGTGAGTGAAAGGTGAGAGTGTTCAGCTGAATGCAAATGATAACTGGGTAATACTATACTTCTTGCTTGCAGATGGCGTTGGAGATCCGGGTATTGGAGCAAAGGAGACGTTGGAGGAGACACACTGGAGACTAGGAGAAGCGTTGGCGGCAGGTAGGTCTCGTGGAAGAGTCCTTGCGGTAAGAATAAGCTGGAGCTTGGTGCAAACGGGACCGGACAGTGACTGAAAGTGAGAGTGGTGCTTAAGTGCAGGCAGTGATTGTGGTGATGATGAGGTGCAGGTGTGTGTGATCAGTACTCTGGAGATGGAGTGCGCTGAGACTGGGAGAGGGTGGAGCCTAGCGTGCTTGTAACAACGCCACACATTTTTCTCAGAATTCTCAGTTTACATCTCGCAATTTTTCCTTTTTTTCGGAATTCTGAGTTTACGCCACACAGTTCTGACATTTTTCTCGGAATTCTGAGTTTACATCTCGCAGTTCTGACTTTTTTCTCAGAATTCTCAGTTTACGTCTAGCAATTTTTACTTTTTTCTTGGAATTCTGAGTTTACACCACACAATTCTGACTTTTTCTCAGAATTCTAAGTTGACATCTCTCAATTCAGACTTTTTCTTGGAATTCCGAGTTTACATCTTGCAGTTCTGACTTTTTTCTCAGAATTCTCAGTTTACGTCTAGCAATTTTTACTTTTTTCTTGGAATTCTGAGTTTACACCACACAATTCTGACTTTTTTCTCAGAATTCTAAGTTGACATCTCTCAATTCAGACTTTTTCTTGGAATTCCGAGTTTACATCTTGCAGTTCTGACTTTTTTCTCGGGAATTCTGAGTTTACATCTCTCAAATCAGACTTTCTCTGAATTATATTTACGCCTCACAATTTTGACTTTTTTTTCTCTGAATTCTGGGTTTACGCTTCACAATTTTTTTTTTTCTCTGAATTCTGAGTTTACGTCTCGCAATCCTGATTTTTTTCTCGGAATTCCGAGTTTACATCTCACAGTCCTGACTTTTTTCTCAGAATTCTGACTTTACATCTCTCATTTCTGACTTTCTCGGAATTCTGGGTTTATGTCTCGCTTTTTTTTTGGAAATCTGAGTTCACATCTCGCAATTCTGTTTTTTTTGTTCCACCAAAGAATAACAGATCAAATAAAATAAAATAAAAAAGTAATTATGTTTTATCTCACAATTCTAAGATAAAGTGTCATAATTGTGAAATCAAAAAAAAAAAAATTACCTTTTATTTTTTTTATTCCATGGTGGAAACAAGCTTTCATATAGGTTTCTTATTGTACAATGTCAAAACCTCCATCCCACATCTCGCTCTTATATTCTGGTCTGTAGATATGACATCATTTAATGTAAGTCTTTGAGATTTTTCAACCTATACATGGAAGTCCGATCACAATTTGAGGTATTGTTCATGTTCGTGGGATGAGTTACACACCAAATTTTATTATGAGCAACAGTAATAGTCATGCTTGCCCGAACAAGCACCGCTAAGTACCAAAATTGAGGAGAAACATTAGGAAATCCTAGCTTTGTTGGGCTGCAATGACAGTTTCACATGGCGTGACAAGCTCGCTACTAACAAATTCTGCTACCATGGCGATCACTTTAAACAAACTCGACTTTCAACAGGTGAAACACATGTGAGAATGGACAGAGAAAGAGGGTCTGTTTGTTTGGGGATTTGTGAGGATGTGGGTGAACTGCTGGAAAACACTGCTGGTGCTAAAGTATCTGCTGTCCTAATGTACATCAACTGGTTTAATATAATTAATATGGTCCTTATTTCTGGAAGAAAAAAAACATCTCCAATAAGACTCCTATGGTAGTCTGAATGTTTTTATGACTGGAATGAGAGTAACTCTCCTATATATTATGAAACAAGTTTTAAAAAGTTCAACTGATTTGTTTTGAACTGACAAATCAGGTTTGTGATGACCTTTGCCCTAGAAAATGGTAAATGGTAACAGAATTATGTTACATTTCACAGGATTAAATAAAACAGGGCTTCTTTGACTTTGTAAAAGTGAAAAGCAAAATTGTTTTGTTTTGCTTTCTGCCCATTTTATAAATGACATGAACCAGTAGAGGATTAATGTTGAAAAGAAGTTAAAAACGTTAAAAAGAGGTTAAAAAAAGAGGATAGCATCTGCTATAATACAATGCATACCAGATATGACAAGACTCAATTAATCCTGAAGCTGGAGATGATACTGCTTACAAATGCAGTGAATGATTATAGACAATAGGTCTTAGGTATGTTTGAACTCAGCCCCGACATACAAGAGAAGAGAAGCACAGAAAGAAAGACCGGCTAACACCTATGAATGTCAAATAAACATCTTGTAATCTTTTTGTCATAATTTTATTTCACATTTTCCAAAAATGTTTCTGAACTGTGGACATGTGAATGGGTGTTTCTTCAACTTCTCCCTTTTACGTTGGTGATTTTTTTATTAACACAAACAGATTTCAATGTATGAAGTTAGATGAAGGTCACATTAAAAAATGCTTTGGACAAATGATTTGTGTCAAAGATTTTATTGAGTTACTTTTGACACAGATAACTATGAAAACTGTTTTAAAAAATGAGTTACATCATTAATTTAAATGTATGATAATTGAAATAATCTTAAATCTCTTACATTTCAAATGTACTCTTCTTTACTCTTAAAATTTAATGTGAAATGTTTTAATAAATCATGTCTGTCCTCAACTGTGCTGTTTTCATCACAACACAAGTAATGTTATTTTGTCAAACTATGCAAAAACTATAAACATATATTATTAAAATATTAATATTGTTGAATTTAAACAATATTATTTGTTTAAAAAAATCACCAGTGATTGTCCTCATTAACTTTTTTTTTAAATAAAAATTAAATAAGTATTTTTTTTTTGCCAAAGTATATAAAAGGTATGAACATATTGGTTGCAATTTATTTTACAGTAAATGCACGTTACCGTGTACTTATTAGTGGGCAATACAAGGTAACTACATGGGTAAAAGTTAGGTTTAGGGGTAAATTCAGGGTTAGCACCTAGTTATTACTCAGTTATTATAATTACTTTAATAACTACAGAGTAGGTACATGCGGA
This sequence comes from Paracanthobrama guichenoti, assembly GCA_018749465.1. Lineage (NCBI taxonomy): Eukaryota > Metazoa > Chordata > Actinopteri > Cypriniformes > Gobionidae > Paracanthobrama > Paracanthobrama guichenoti. The sequence continues at coordinate 19,369,564 of CM031965.1, read as the reverse complement.
ACAAGTCTGTAAAATAAAGTGATACCAACGCATTATTAAAATATACAGTAAAAATATTCATAATGTTTTTCCACCACAGAACGCTATTAGACACAGTACATAATTTGGTGCAAATGACATTGCCATGGAAATTACTGAGAATTTAGAATCACAGGACAAAACTTTCCTATAGTTAAAGAAATAATAACACATTTGGAGGACAAAAAAAAGAAAAGAATTACACTCCCAAACATACAATCCTACACCAAACTCCCTCACTATGCACACAATGGCATCCTAAAAAAGCGATCCAGTTTTTGCACAATGGTCGGGCTCTTGGTTCTCTGTCTGGTCTCAGGCCGAGTCAAACGAGCCCTTATTAGCAGTCATTGTACTAGTTGAGCTGTCCTCATAAGTGGCAGTGGGCCGTTTGATCCCATCCTCGATTTCAAAGAGACAGGAACCTGATACGCGCCGATGAGATGGATAGGCCGAGAGGTAGCTCGGTTCATGTCTTCGGAAGCTCTCTTACCCAGGTGGGCCAATCAGGAGGAGGGGGTGGTCGGCTGGGCGACCTGACCCTCCCAACACCCCCCCACTGCCTCTCTGCTCTGCTTGAGCTCAACATGTAATACCTGTATCTGATTTCACAGATCTGTGAAAGAGACAGAAGATGTTTGAAAAAGGGAAAGCCCCTTTTTTTCCAAGCGATCTTTCTTTTTTCCTGTGGCTATTCATTTTGCCTGTCGTACTATGGCTGGTTTGCTTTCATGTTTTGCTTAATTAATTGCCCGGTTAATCTCTTTAGAGGCCTGCAAAACCGAAACTACCAAAACAAGGAAAACAGCAAATGAGACACTTTTCATTGCACAACGGTTGCTTGTACAACATAAACTTTTAAACTAAACAATTATCGCTATAAAAATCTCAAGCAGCTGCAATTCCGAGGAAGCTTTTCTGAGGTTTAAAGAGCTTTAGGGTCACAGACATTTCCTTTGAATCTCTGGTTTACAGTTTGCTGTATCTGTTTATGCTGCAGGGGGTTGTTGGAATTTGGTTATGGAAAATTTACAGCTTACCAACATTACATAACAGTGGTCATTGTATTGTCTAGGCATTAACAACCATGCACTTTACTTTTGCTATATTTTTGCGCAGTGGCAATTTTATTGCTCATCGGTTGATCATTCACAGATCAGGAAACTTGATGTCTTGAGTTATCCTAGACTTGAGTATCAGCTTTTTTATACCATCTCACTGCTGTCAAGGAGAAATAATTGAGATATTAATCATATCTGTCGTGTCTGTGTGGCAAGTTTTCTCCGAGTTCTGAGTCATTTTCACACGCATTTCAGAATGGACTTCACAGGGAGACAGACGGGCGAATGCGCATCCTGTTTGTTTCCTTTATTTAGCGAAACTCACAACATTTAGTTTTTATTTTGAGTGTACATAAATAAAAGTAGACACTTTAAGCTTTGTAAAGACATATCAAGATTTTATACACACACACACACACACACACACACATATATATATATATATATATATATATATATATATATATATATATATATATATATATATATATATATGCTCTCAGGAGCTCAGTGAATTCAAGTGTGGTACTGTGATAGGTTGACACCTCTGCAAGAAGTCCATTTGTGAAATTTCCTCACTACTAAATATGCCACCGTCAACTGTTAGTGGTATTATAACAAAGTGGAAGCAATTGGGAACAACAGCAACTCAGCCATGAAGTGGTAGGCCATGTAAAATCACAGAGCGGCGCATGCTGAAAATCAAAATCAAAATCGTCAGTGCATGCTGAGGTGCACAGTGTGCAGAAGTCCAACTTTCTGCAGAGTCAATAGCTACAGACCTCCAAACTTCGTGTGGCCTTACGATTAGCTCAAGAACAGTGTGTAGAGAGCTTCATGGAAGTACTCTCGAGCAGTGGAGACGTGTTATCTTGAGTGACGAATCACGCTTCTCTGTCTGGCAATCTGATGAACGAGTCTGGGTTTGGCAGTTGCCTGACTGCATTGTGCCAAGTGTAAAGTTTGGTGGAGAGGGGATTATGGTGTGGGGTGGTTTTTCAGGGGTTGGGCTTGGCCTCTTAGTTCCAGTGAAAGGAACTCTTAATGCTTCAGCATACTAAGACATTTTGGACAATTTCATGCTCCCAACTTTGTGGGAACAGTTTGGGGACGGCCTCTTCCTGTTCCAACATGACTACGCACCAGTGCACAAAGCAAGGTCCATAAAGACATGGATGAGCGAGTTTGGTGTGGAGGAACTTGACTGGCCTGCACAGAGCCCTAACCTCAACCTGATAGAACACCTTTGGGATGAATTAGAGCGGAGACTGCGAGCCAGGCCTTCTCATCCAACATCAGTGCCTGACCTCACAAATGCGCTTCTAGAAGAATGGTCAAAGATTCCCATAAACACACTCCTAAACCTTGTGGAAAGCCTTCCCAGAAGAGTTGAAGCTGTTATAGCTGCAAAGGGTGGGCCAACTCCTTATTAAACCCTACGGATTAAGAATGGGATGTTCAAGAATAATTTAGGCCATTTTATATTATTTATTTGAAAGAATTAAAAGAGCAGTTTCATGTTGTATTGTTCAATTGGTCAAGGTTGTTATGGGATTTAGAAAGTAATTAGTAATAAGTAATATTATATAAGTAATAAGACATATTATAAGAGTAATTGGCCCCAAAGGTCATAATTTTCAAGGTTCCTGCCAGACTAACAGATGGCTAATCTGACTTTTTTGCATTTCAGTTGTGTGGTTTGACTGTGTTCTGACCAGTCACTGAAAATCTCTGTCTGGACATTGACATATGAGAAGATGAGTCAGAGCTGTTGTCACATCTCCCGAGCCATAAATTACGCAAGGAAACCTTTAAAACACCAAAAGTGACCATCCAGTGACCCCCTCACGATCATCCAAAGCATTAAGCTAATCCGATTCTTAGGACTAGCAACCTATTTTTCTTTCAAACTCTTAAGAGAAGATAAAGAACTTCTGCAATTCATGAAGATCATAAAAACCAAATAAACAACATCTGCTTTTCGGCAAGCCATCTATAATTGCTCTAGGCCCAAACATCCTCAGTTCATGAGCCGTGTGTCTGCCTTTTCAGACACTAGAGTCCCACAGATATCACTGGGACAGTTGCAGACCTTTACATGGTAAAGAGACCATGGACTCAATAAGCTGTTGATGAAGGTATGTGTCGACGGGGTATGTGGACTTAGCAGTCGGCGCCAGCTTTAGTTCCATGTGAGAGGGGAAGAGTGGCATCCCAGATAGTCAGTGCCCTGTAAAATGAATTGTTTGCACCTACTTTTCACAGATGAATCTACAACTGTCAAAACTGTAATCCATGCAAGACACTGGAATGAAATCAAGCCACTTGTTGTGGAAAGGCCAATGATGGATGAGTGCAGGCTAGCTTGTAAAAAGAAAATCACATCTAGGCTGCCGCATGCTAAAAAGAGAAACATTTTGATTGATTATTGAATGATGACCTGATTTGCTGTAGAACAAATGTGCTTCTCAACTGATTTTACTCAGATTTTACATTGGACTTCAAATGCAACCCAACACAGTATTTGTTCAGTGTTTAAAAGTAAACAAAGATATTCTTAAAATCAAACATTGAAATGTATGGTCTATTATTGATGTCTACATTTACATTTGCATTTATTCATTTTGTAGACACTTTTATCTAAAGCGACTTACAAATGAGGAATACGGCAAGCGATTCGTCATGAATAAACACAAGAAGTGCTCAAAATACAAAGTTTCAGACATTGCCTAGAGTAGCATAAGCTAGAATAGAGAGGGATTAAAGGAAAGTGAAAACTGTTATTTTTTAATGGAATAAAATATTCTGCAATGTGCGATCACACACACAAGCTGATATGTAATTTTTTAATGCACAAATAAATGTGAGCACTGTGCATTTTGTACTACAAGATATGCACTAATTTTGCTTATACTTTGTAAAGTATACAAACAACAATAAAATGTTGACATCCGCCCTTATTCACATTCTTGTAGATGGGGATTCAGTAGAAAACACGTTTTCCTTTGTACTGAGTTTAATTTATGATAGAACTGTTGCAATTATTTATTTTGACAACTAATATAGAAAGTTAAACATTCAGTGTTGCAAGTTTTAGAAACAGTCATTACAGCCTAACTCAGAATTGTTGTAGAGTTCATTGATTATATAAAATTCAATGAAGATTGAATAAATTAGGCTATTGTCACAAACGGGTGAAGATCCCACCGTTGGCCACCAGAGGTTGCACTCATCAGCGTACTAACCTCCATTTCGGACATAATTTCCCATACACCCTCTCTCCAGAACTGATTCAGAACTCTCCACACCTATTCACCATTACCATGCCTATATATACGCTGCACCCACTCACTCATTGCGAAGTCTTGTTTGCCCCGGCTACTCTTCTGAGCGTTCATTCCCTGTTGTTATCTTGTCTGTGTTTTGACTCTGCCTTGGACTATCGTTTATGACCCTGTTCTGCCTGCCCTTGATCGTTTGTTTGCTGCCTGCCCTGACTCATTGCCTGTTATGACCATGATTTATGCTCTGCCTCTGATACTGCTGTTTACCCTGGTTTACCGATCCACGCCTGCTTGTACTGTAAGTTTGTGTTCTTTTAATAAACTGCACATGGATCCCAATCTGCCTGAGTGCTCATTACAGAAGACTTCTCCAACTCTAACGATCCAGCGGTTCTCATGCATTTCTCCCATGAGTTAACAGCACAAGCAAATCAACTCGTGGCCCACCAACAACAGCCCAGTCATTTGGCCAACATGACAGAGGAACTGGTAAAGGCGGTCCAGAACCTTCATCAAACGGCAGCGGTCTCCAACGCCCCAGTGCTGCAGCCAAGTCAGGTAGTACCACCAATACCTGTTAACACGATTAAAAGCAACCCTCACCTGGCGTTCCCTGAGAAGTTCAGCGGCACTCCATCTAAATGTAAAGGCTTCCTCATGCAATGTTCAATGTTTCTGGCCCAACAACCCTCTCTTTATACGAAATTTCACTCTCTTTAAAATTTCACTGGTGTGTTCCCTTCTCACGGGCAAAGCGCTCGAGTGGGCAATGGCGGTCTGGGATAATAAAGCCTTAGAACAAGTCACATACATGAACTTCATTCAACACCTACGCACTGTCTTCAAGCACACTGAGGGAGGACAGAGCGTGGGGGAACAACTGCTTGCACTGTGCCAAGGGAACAGCACGTCCGTGGAATTCGCTCTCACCTTCCGCACACTGGCAGCACAAACCATATGGGTGGAAGACACGTTAAAAGCCATGTTTCACCAGGGTCTCAATGATGAACTGCAGTCAGAACTCACCTGCTGAGACGAAGATAAAACCCTAGACCAATTAATCGAACTGGCTATCCATATCGACAATCTCATCCGTTCACACTGAAACAGCTGACTCCTGGACTTCTATCAAGCAGCAACATGCAAATAGGACATACTCACCTATCCACAGAAGAGCGGGATCGCCGCGTTAAGAATCACCTCTGCCTGTATTGTGGTCTATACCGACCTCCCCAGACACAAGCCCGCAGGGTGAGAGTACTGATTTCTGCCATCTCTCAGAACAATTGTTATAATTTACCCATTACCTTAACGTATGAGACTAATATTATACAAGCCGAAGCATTAGTCTGAGGCCGCAGGCAATTTCATTGACGAAGAGCTGACACGGCAATATTATTATGTATTATGGTATTCCACTAACCCCTTGCAACTCTCCCTTGGCAGTGGCAGCGCTAGATGGGCGCCCCCTGGGGACTGGTAATGTGCAATACACCACTACCGAACTCATTCTCCAAGTGAGCATTCTTCACTCCGAACTCATCCGTCTCTACGTCATTCGCTCTCTGCATAACCCTGTCATTCTGGGCTTCCTGTGGCTACAAGAGCACGACCCGCAGATATCCTGGCAGGAAAAACAGATCACATGTTGGAGCTCCACCTGCCACTCCAAATGTCTACGTTCAACACAACCACAACCCAGCAATACCATGGTCCTGATCAATGCTGTTAACACCCCAGCGGTACCACAGGAGTACGCCGATCTAATTGAGGCTTTCAGTAAGTCCAAAGCTTCACAACTCCCACCGCATTGTAACAATGACTGTGCCATAGATCTCCTGCCATTAACCATGCCACCTAGAGGAACCATCTTTCCACTCTCTGAGCCAGAGGATCAAGCCATGAAACATTACATCAAGGAAGAGCTAGCAAAGGGCTTCATTCGACCATCCACATCACCGGCCGCAGCCAGCTTCTTCTTTGTGGGGAAAAAGGATGGAGGTCTGAGACCTTGCATTGATTATTGGGGCCTAAATGACATAACGGTCAAATTCAGATACCCGCTGCCTCTGGTCCCAGCGGCTCTGGAACAATTAAGAACTGCCCGGTTCTTCACCAAGCTCGATCTCCGCTCATTCGCATCCGGGAGGGGGATGAATGGAAGACAGCCTTTTTCATGAGCAATGGGCACTACGAATATCTTGTCATGCCCTTCAGGCTGTCCAATAGTCCTTCGGCGTTCCAATCCTTCATCAACGACATTTTCAGAGACATGCTCAATCAGTGCTTGGTGGTTTACATCAACGACATACTGATCTACTCAAACACCATGGAGGAACACGTCCAACAGGTCCGCACGGTGCTGCAACGCCTGATTGATCATCAGCTCTACGCCAAGGCCGAAAAGTGTTTCACCAGTCATCAGTGTCAAGGGGTGGCGATGGACGAAAAGAAGGTTCAGGCAGTCCTGAGTTGGCCTCAACCTTCAACACTGAAGGAGATTCAAAGATTCCTGGGGTTTGCTAACTTCTACGGGAGATTCATCAGGAATTTCAGCTCAGTCGCCGCACCGCTCACAGCCATGACAAGGAGAGGAAACAACAAGCTGCTGTGGTCTATGGACGCTCTCCAGGCATTCAACAACTTAAAGAGTCATTTCACTACCACCCCCATCCTACACCATCCTAACCCACACTTGCCGTTTGTGGTGGAAGTGGATGCTTCCAACACTGGAATTGGTGCCATTCTCTCCCAGCGACAAGGTAACCCACCTAAACTGTTCCCATGTGCTTACTTTTTCAGAAAAATCTCAACCACCGAACAGAATTATGACGTGGGAAACCGTGAGCTACTGGCTATGAAGGCTGCGTTTGAGGAGGGGGCGAGACACCCGTTCTTGTTCCTGTTCAGTGGGACATTATGTCTGAAATTATGCAGTCACATGCACAGAATCCACCTCCTGCAGAATGCCCCAACGATTGAACATTCGTTCCGCCAGAACTCAGGGAGAAAGTCATGCGCTGGGTTCACTGCCACAAGCTCTGGTCATCCGGGAATTACAACAACAACACGACTGATAAGAAACCGATTCTGGTGGGATACACTACAGACTGACTTCACCGACTACATAAACTCCTGTCACATGTGCCACAGCCATGTGACAGTGACCCCGAAACAACTTCCAGCAGGACTATTGCAACCATTACCCATCCCACAATGCCCTTGGTCACACATTGCCATCGACTTCGTCATGGACCTACCAGTATCACAAAGTAACACCACCATACTAACTGTTATTGATTGTTTCTCTAAAGGATTCCTCTACCCAAGCTTCCCACAGCCTTTGAAACTGCCGAACACCTGCTCCATTACTTATTCCGATACTACGGACTTCCAGAGGACATTGTTTCAGATTGAGGATCCCAATTCACATCAAGGGTATGGTCAGCTTTCTTCTGATTATTAAATGTGAACATAAGTCTCACCTCTGGCTATCACCCACATCGGACCAACTGAACGGCTAAACCAGGAAATCTCCAATTCCTCAGAATGCAGAATCAGATGGACTGGAGTCGCTTCCTCCCCTGGGCAGAGTACGCACAGAACTCAATTCTTAAACCATCCACCAAACTGACTCCCTTCCAGTGCATCCTAGGATTCCAACCACCACTGTTTCGCTGGTTCAGGGAACCATCTGAAGTCCCTGCAGTGAACGACTGGTTCCAACACAGTGAAACTATCTGGAACCAAACACGTACACACCTGCAACGAGCCATAAACAGGGTCAAGCAACAGGCCGATCGTCATCGTCGTCCCCATCCAAACTACACTCCGGGGCAATGGGTATGGCTATCCACCCGGGACCTACGTCTACGACTCCCATGCACAGGCTCTGTCACAAACGCCGGTGAAGATCCCACCATCAGCCACCAGAGGTTGCACTCACCAGAGTACTAACCTCCATTTCAGACTTAATTTCCCATGCAACCTCTCTCCAGAACTGATTACTCCACACCTATTCACAATTACCATGCCTATATATACTCTGCAAGATTCAAGATTCAAGATTCAAGAGTTTTATTTGTCACATACACAGTTATATACAGAATATACAACCGGCAGTGAAATGTAAACAGGTCCGCTCCATGGACAGTGCAAATTCCCAGTTAAAAACACAAGGAAGAAATTATAATAGAAATAGGATATATAAAAAAGTACTATCTATATATATATATATGTCTATATCTGTAGAATTATAAATAATCAAGTCAAGAGAAAAAAGGTAACAAATAAGGATAAAGTGGAATAAAATAATTGAAGTAGACTTTGCAGTGAGTAAACTGTAGACTTATAAATATGTGGTTAACAAATGTATAAAGAGTATAATGTGCAAACAGGTTTATAACAGGTTGTTACACAGTAACAACGAGAACAGAAAGTGCAGTGCAATGTCAGTGTATCGATGTTTATCCTGACGTGAAGTCACGTGATGTTAAGTGACTGAGTTCAGGAGTCTGATGGCCTGGGGAAGAAGCTCCTCCTGAGTCTCTCAGTTTTGGCCATCAGGCTTGAAGCGCTTACCAGATGGTAGCAGCGTGAAATGAGGGTTTGCAGGGTGATTAGAGTCCTTGATGATCTTGGTAGCTCTACCTTTGCAGCGTTTGGTGTAGACGTCCTGCAGAGACGGAGAGCTGACCCTGAGATACGCTCGGATAAGCGCACGACTCTTTGCAGGGCTTTGCGGTCATGACTGGTGCTGTTCCCATACCACGCTGTGATGCACTGAGTTAAAACACTTTCTATCGCCCCTAAATAGAAAGTTTTCAGGATAGCTGGTGAAACCCTGAATTTCCTCAGCTGGCGCAGGTGGTACAGTCTTTGCCTGGCTTTTTCACCTGTGTCTGAATGTGAGCAGTCCAGGTCAGGTCCTCGGAGATGTTTACTCCCAGGTACTTGAAGCTGCTCACTCTCTCTACTGGTGACCCGCTGATCATGAGGGGGAGTATGTCCGTTGCTGTCTCTTCCTGAAGTCCACAATCATTTCTTTGGTCTTGCCAACATTCAGAGAGAGACAGTTGTCCTGGCACCATGATGTTAGATGCTCCACCTCGTCCAAGTATGCCGTCTCATTGTTGTTGGAAATGAGGCCCAGGACAACAGTATCATCAGCAAATTTGATGATAGAGGTGGAGCTGTGTGTGGACAAACAGTCATGCGTGTAGAGAGTAGAGCAGGGGGCTCAGGACACAGCCCTGTGGAGCTCCCACACTCAGGGTGATGGAGGTGGAGGTGGACTGGCCTATTCTCACCACCTGAGGCCTGCCAGTGAGGAAGTCCTCAATCCAGTGGCAGAGAGAAGGATTCAGGCCGAGATCCAGGAGTTTGGAGGTTAGCTTGGTGGGAACTATGGTGTTAAAGGCTGAGCTATAGTCAATAAATAGCAGTCTTACGTAGTTCCCACTTTTGCTGTCGATGTGAGTGAGGGAGGAGTGGAGGACATGAGAGATGGCATCTTCAGTCGATCTATTGGGACGATAGGCAAACTGAAGAGGGTCCAAAGTGTCAGGAATGAAGGCGCAAATGGTGTTTTTAATGAGTCTCTCAAAGACCTTCATGACTATAGACGTGAGAGCCACTGGACGATAGTCATTTAGGCAAGAGGGTTTACTGTTCTTAGGGACAGGGATGATGGTGGATTTTTTGAAGGAGGTGGGGACCACAGATGTAGCGAGGGACTCATTAAAGATAGGTGTAAACAACCCGGCGAGCTGATCAGCACAGGACCGCAGAACACGACCTGAGATACCATCTGGCCCGGCAGCTTTCCTGACGTCCACACGCTTGAGTGCTCTCCGAACTTCATCCTCTGAGACAGAGATCACGTGATTGTTGCTGCTCTGAGTAATTCTCTCTGACGCGCCACTTGGCGGAGTCGCGTTGCCGCGGTTACAGTCAAAGCGAGCATAGAAAGAGTTTAACTCATTCACGAGCAACGGATCAGCGCTTGCCTCTGCAGAGGATTTAGATCCAAAAGAGCAGATGGACCTCAGACCTTGCCACATGCGCCGCGAGTCGTTGAGTTGGAAATGAGACTCCACTCGGTCTTTATAACGGAGTTTTGCGGCTTTAACTGCTCGTCTGAGAGCATAGCAGGACGATCTGTATTCATTCATATTCCCTGAATGGAGACCGGCGTTGTAAGCAGCAGTGCGTGCGTTCACTGCCGCGCGGGATTGAATTGTCCACCCACGGTTTCTGATTTGAGAAGGACGTTATTGTTATTGTTTGCGTGGCTTGCTCTGTAAGCGTGTTGATGAAGCAAAGCGCCACGCTCAGAACTCGCTTACGCCAGCTGAACTCGCTCGGAACATGTCCCAATCCACATCGCCCAGAGCTGCCTGTAGCGCGGTCTCTGAGTGGGGTGACCAACGCTTAACTTCCCGCCTCACCGGGGGTTCCTGGAGGAGCTTTTGTTTGTATTCGGGAGTGAGGAAAATGGCGGCATGATCCGATTTGCCAACGCTGGAAGTGACCGCGCTTTATAGGCGTTCTTAAACGGAGAGTAGCAGTGATCCAGTGTGTTTGCTCCTCGTGTGGGGCAGGAGACGTGCTGGTGAAAGTTTGGCAGGACTTTCTTTAGGTTTGCTTTGTTAAAATCGCCCGCGACAATGAATGCCGCGTCGGGATGTTGGTTTATGACGCCGCTGGCAACATCATGAAGGCCAGATAAAGCCAGCGCTGTGTCTGCCTGCGGTGGGATGTAAACGGTCGGTCGCGACAACCGCAGAAAACTCCCTAGGCAGATAGAATGGGCGGCAGATGATTGTTAAATGTTCCAGATGAGGCGAGCAGGACCGCGAGAGAATGGTGATGTTCCTGGGATCGCACCATTTCTTGTTGATCATGAAACACACTCCACCGCCTTTGGATTTACGGCCTCGGCTGTTCTGTCCATCCGAAAAACAGAGAGTTCTCCGACGGCGTCACAGCTGTGTCCGGGACCGCGGGCGTGAGCCATGTTTCAGACAAACAATAGATATTACAGTCTCTCATGTCCCGTTGAAAACTTATCCTGGCTCTAAGATCGTCCATCTTATTATCCAAGGATTGAACATTTGCTAGAAGAATGCTCGGGAGAGGAGGTCTGAATGCCCTTTTCCTCAGTCTGTTACGGATACCAGCACGTTTCCCACGGTGTTTCTTTGTTCTCGCCGCTGGCTCTGTCCATTGTTCAACTCGCCGTTGCGAAGAATCTCAGATGGCCACAGAGGGTCGGCGAAAGTGTCCTGAAACAGTCCAGTGTAGAGGTAACCAATGTCCAAAAGAGTTTTGCTGTCGTAGTAGATCAATGCAGATGATAAGTTTGTAAAAATTGAGAGTAAAAGAAAGTAAAATAGTAAATAAAAGCACAGTCTTCGCGGAGCGACCTGAACGGCGACCGAACACGGCGGCGCCATTTATATATTTATTTATAACCCACCCACACTTGTTTGCCCCGACTACATTTCTGAGCGTTCATTCCCTGTTGTTATGTTGCCTGTGTTTTGACTCTGCCTTGGACTACCGTTTACGACCCTGTTTTGCCTGCCCTTGATCTCTGTTTGCCTGGACTCTGATTTTCGTTTGTTTGCTGCCTGCCCTGACCCATTGCCTGTTATGGCCATGACTTATGCTCTGCCTCTGATACTGCTGTTTACTCTGGTTTACCAATCCATGCTATGTAGTTATCTGCATGTCTCATCCATGAAGTTGCAACAATGGAAAACAAGCTATTGTGTTTTTGAGAACCAGAATCGAGCTGACTGAGCAAGTGGAACTTTAGCTATAATGTGAGCCCCTTTATTAATATGCCTGGAGGTGAGGAATAATGCAAAAATGGTCAAACTCACTCTGTAGTCCATGATCTAATTCATTACTATCTCCATTACAATTAAATACAAATTAACTGTATTCAGTAGGCACTAAAACAGTTCAGTACATTATAGTCAAACTAATTTTTATGTTGAAATAATGAAGATTTCTGTTCCATCCCAAACCTATGAAAAAAATCCTGGCTCCGCCACTGAACAGGAGCATTTAGAACTAGTAGTGTACTTAAGTAAGTTACAGTAACGCTCACACACATTCGCATGCACACACACTTTTGTGTTTTGCCTCCCTCCACCAAATTACGCTAACGCGACAAGCGCATATGCAATGAATGATGTCAGAGAAACATCAGTAGCTATAATTGATTATGGTCGATTACTGAATCGATGCAGAATCGTCCACGTCCACATCGTGATGCAATGTAGAAATGATTCATTTCAACACCCCTAATATATTGTATATAGCCCTTTATTTCAATTCTCGTCTGTACATTGGTGTGTTTATTCTTAGTGTTTTGTATCTTCTGAGACCTCAAGGTTACTTTGGTCTTCATTGTGCATGACACCACAACTGTGACAATTATTAGATATTACATTTAACCCTCTGGGGGGGTCCACAAACATGCTAGTGAGCTTTTACACATTGTTTCCTGATAACAGCAGAGAAAAATTTAAATACTCCATTTTTGGTGTATACATCATTCATGAGAATTTGGCCTTAAACAAAAGTATTACCAGAAAAAAATTAAATAAAATAGTTTAGCATAAATGCTTGTCAGTACATTCAGCAGTACATTGTAACCGTACTTCAAAAAATATAGAAGTAATTATGAAATTACATATAAAGATGTACTTAAGTCTTACTTAAGTGGGTCAAAAAGCACTCTTGAGTTCAACTTATGGTGTAAAGCACGCCACCACTGGACTCTAGAGCAGTGGAGACGTGTTCTCTGGAGTGACCAATCACGCTTCTCTGTCTGGCAATCCGATGGACGAGTCGGTTGCCAGGAGAACGGTACTTGCCTGACTGCATTGTGCCAAGTGTAAAGTTTGGTGGAGGGGGGATTATGGTGTGAGGTTGTTTGTCAGGGGTTGGGCTTGGCCCCTTGGTTCCAGTGAAAGGAACTCTTAATGCTTCAGCATACCAAGACTTTTTGGAAAATGTCATGCTTCCAACTTTGTGGGAACAGTTTGGGGATAGCCTCTTCCTGTTCCAACATGACTGCGCACCAGTGCACAAAGCAAGATCCATAAAGACATGGATGAGCGAGTTTGGTGTGGATAGAACACCTTTGGGATGAATTAGAGCGGAGACTGCGAGCCAGACCTTCTCGTCCAACATCAGTGCCTGACCTCACAAATGCTCTTCTAGAAGAATGGTCAAAAATTCCCATAAACACACTCCTAAACCTTGTGGAAAGCCTTCCCAGAAGAGTTGAAGATGTTATAGCTGCAAAGGGTGGGCCAACTCCATAATAAACCCTACGGATTAAGAATGGGATGTCATTAAAGTTCATGTGCATGTAAAGGCATATATGTAATATATGTATATCATTATGTAATAGTAAGTAACTGTCAGGTGTGTGGCTGTAGTAAGTGCACGATGCAGGAGATTCAGATAAATAAATCACGAATCCAAGGGGAAACTCAGGAGTATACAACCATGTTAAAAAATTTTATAAGAGTAGATAAACACCACTACTACTGATTCAATAAATTTTTTCCCCCATGGTTTTAGTTCAGCCATGAAGATCCCAACATGATGCCATTTCTGTCTTCCCTAAAGCTATTCATTCATTGCATCTGCTGAAGCATAATTCCACACGGGAGTTATCAATTATGCATGACTTCATGGAGAAGCAGTGGTCTTCAAAGAGAGAGGCCGCTACAATTACAGTAATGGGCTGTACTAGCAGCATCTCTTTATAGTCCATTATATCTTTCTTGTTAGTGTACTTTGGCAAATCCTTACTGACAAATGACGGATCATTTTAAGCATGACCTTACTTCTATAAACACACTAGACTAATTTTCAGTCAGCTGGTTTAAAATAAAGCTAGTGATGGTATGCAACTAGTTTCCCTCGACTGGTTTTATAGCCATTTCAACTAGATGCACAGGATGTACCCTTCTAATGCAGTTCTTATAAACAGTTTACCCTTTTAGTGGTAAGTGGAGTCCCGGTAGAAAATGTGCTGACATGTTTCGCTAGTAACTAGTGATTTGTCACTGCAAAGAGTTTATTTACCATGCAATAGTTTCACAGTATTTATTATTTGTGGTGTGTGTTTGCTAACTTTGTCCCAGAATACAAACATGTTTGAATTATAAGGGCGCACACACAAACCTTTCTGTCTTCATACTGCATATGAACAAAAACTTTATTACTAGGAGATTTTATCAACGGGGTGAACTTACCAAGGTATTGCCCTCTTAGAATTCAAACATCCAAAACAGCTTTTTGTTCTTTTTTTGAAGAATAATCAAAGGACATTTTTTCCTTAAACAGTGCTGAATCTAATTAGACACATGTTGGCAATTTAGGCATGTTTATGACTATGCCACAGACACATTTAAGCTCTTAACCTTTAAGTTTGATATGCAACAGCTGATAATGATCTTGAGTTTTACTTTTATTATGAGAAAATTGATGTAATCATCCATGTAGCTCTACCTACTAATCACACAACTAATCCAAGGCGACCGCTAGTCTGTCTGTCTTTCGCCTTTATTCGCTTCTGAAATGTCTGCAATGTGTGCTTTGAAAACACTTGCATTTGAAACTACTCAAAGACAAATGAACATAGTTTTAAGTTTGCCAGAAATTCAGTGCAACGTTGCCTGATCGGGAAACATCTCATGTTTACTTTACAGAAGTTCAAGGCCTTGGGTTTGGCACTGCTCTGAGGTTTCCCACAGCTGTATAGTATTATTGTCAAATAGTGGTTCACATGAGAAAACTCCTCCAAATCATCCTCAGCTGACAGTATCGAGAATTTGACATGAGACAAGACTGTCTTTAGTCTTTCCATGTTTTTTTTTTTGTTGTTTTTTTTAGATTTTAATGTACGCTATAAAGATGAATTTTACAAAGTTGAAACAAAGATTACTGTAGGCTTTATGATCACACTTTATATTGTAGCCTACTTAACCATTTGATACAATTTACTTATTATGTACATACATGATGGTGCAATGCAATTGCATTTAAAGTACTTGCACTTAATTAACACTTGTAGTTAAACTGTTAACTTTACCCCTGTAACTGTAACCCAACCATTAGCCCCAAATCTAACTCTAACCCCTATAACCCTAACCCTACCTTTACTCCTAAACCATACAAAATATTCCAGAACAACATGTAGTTACACAGTAAATCTATAGTCTTGTAGATATTTAATATTAGTACATAGTAATTAATGCAGACTGAATAATTCATTCTGGAATAATCTTCGGATTAAGCATTGCATCTGAAATGCTGCTCTGATCATTCTGAAATTCTGTGTTCTAAAATTCCAAAGCCAGATTGCAGTCGAATCAGTTGAATACAAACATGAAGTGTGTTGAAATGCCGTTGTTTTGACACTTTGAAATCTTAGACTTGCACTGCAAAGTCATATTGATGGAGGAATACCAGCGCTATCTCGCAACCAATTTGTACGACCTCACTCGTATAAATTCGTACGATTTGTCTAAACCGGCAGGTCATTCTAGGTCATTTGTACGAAATCATACGAATTGGGAAACTCGCCAAATATTCATAAGAGGTGGCTAAATCGTACAAATTTGTACAACCTCACCCATACGAACTTGCATGAGAACGGGTTGGGAATGCATAGTGCTCCCAGAACTGTGGCACGCTGCTGTGCTGTCATTCCCAAAAATTAGAAATGTCTTGTTATCTTATTCATATCAGTCATCACTAGAATTTCCCAGGAAGTGATGATTTTGTTGCCTATCCGCCACTGCAACAACCTCCGTATACAGTGCCTTGCGAAAGTATTCGGCCCCCTTGAACTTTGCGACCTTTTGCCACATTTCAGGCTTCAAACATAAAGATATAAAACTGTCATTTTTTGTAAAGAATCAACAACAAGTGGGACACAATCATGAAGTGGAATGAAATTTATTGGATATTTCAAACTTTTTTAACAAATCAAAAACTGAAAAATTGGGCGTGCAAAATTATTCGGCGCCTTTAAGTTAATACTTTGTAGCGCCACCTTTTGCTGCGATTACAGCTGTAAGTCGCTTGGGGTATGTCTCTATCAGTTTTGCACATCGAGAGACTGAAATTTTTGCCCATTCCTCTTTGCAGAACAGCTCGAGCTCAGTGAGGTTGGATGGAGAGCGTTTGTGAACAGCAGTTTTCAGTTCTTTCCACAGATTCTCGATTGGATTCAGGTCTGGACTTTAACTTGGCCATTCTAACACCTGGATATGTTTATTTTTGAACCATTCCATTGTAGATTTTGCTTTATGTTTTGGATCATTGTCTTGTTGGAAGACAAATCTCCGTCCCAATCTCAGGTCTTTTGCAGACTCCATCAGGTTTTCTTCCAGAATGGTCCTGTATTTGGCTCCATCCATCTTCCCATCAATTTTAACCATCTTCCCTGTCCCTGCTGAAGAAAAGCAGGCCCAAACCATGATGCTGCCACCACCATGTTTGACAGTGGGGATGGTGTGTTCAGGGTGATGAGCTGTGTTGCTTTTACGCCAAACATAACGTTTTGCATTGTTGCCAAAAAGTTCAATTTTGGTTTCATCTGACCAGAGCACCTTCTTCCACATGTTTGGTGTGTTTGGTGACACATTTTATGGATATCTTTAAGAAATGGCTTTCTTCTTGCC
Source organism: Paracanthobrama guichenoti (assembly GCA_018749465.1). Lineage (NCBI taxonomy): Eukaryota > Metazoa > Chordata > Actinopteri > Cypriniformes > Gobionidae > Paracanthobrama > Paracanthobrama guichenoti. The sequence goes on along the minus strand of CM031965.1, from coordinate 19,352,479 downwards.
ACTCTTCCATAAAGGCCAGATTTGTGCAGAATACGACTGATTGTTGTCCTATGGACAGAGTCTCCCACCTCAGCTGTAGATCTCTGCAGTTCATCCAGAGTGAGCATGGGCCTCTTGGCTGCATCTCTGATCAGTCTTCTCCTTGTATGAGCTGAAAGTTTAGAGGGACGGCCAGGTCTTGGTAGATTTGCAGTGGTCTGATACTCCTTCCATTTCAATATTATCGCTTGCACAGTGCTCCTTGGGATGTTTAAAGCTTGGGAAATCTTTTTGTATCCAAATCCGGCTTTAAACTTCTCCACAACAGTATGCCTGGTGTGTTCCTTGTTCTTCATGATGCTCTCTGTGCTTTAAACGGACCTCTGAGACTATCACAGTGCAGGTGCATTTATACGGAGACTTGATTAACAGGTGGATTCTATTTATCATCATTAGTCATTTAGGTCAACATTGGATCATTCAGAGATCCTCACTGAACTTCTGGAGAGAGTTTGCTGCACTGAAAGTAAAGGGGCTGAATAATTTTCCACGCCCAATTTTTCAGTTTTTGATTTGTTAAAAAAGTTTGAAATATCCAATAAATTTCATTCCACTTCATGATTGTGTCCCACTTGTTGTTGATTCTTCACAAAAAAATACAGTTTTATATCTTTATGTTTGAAGCCTGAAATGTGGCAAAAGGTCGCAAAGTTCAAGGGGGCCGAATACTTTCGCAAGGCACTGTATATCCTACCTGCAAGCACCCTCATGCAAAATGACTATGCATGGCTGTGGCTAGAGTTTAAATGAATTACATATGAATGTTAAGGGCTATGTTGGAAGAATTGTGTGCCAAGGTCGGGTCTTTTGTAAGGCCTAATGTATAATGTTGTGAAAAATTGTGTGTGTGTGTGTGTGTGTGTGTGTGTGTGTGAAATTGATTGTGTGTTTGTGAGTGTGTGTGTGATTGAAAGTGTGTATATTGAGCGTGTGTTTTGTTTTTAGACCACAAAATCAACAATGTCACTAAAGAAGTGTGTTTCTGGTTGTGAGGGAAAGATAACCCAAATAACCAAGCGTTAAGGAAACAGTGGATGCAGTTTGTTTTTCCTGAGCAGCAACAGAGTTCTGCAAGTGTGTTTGTTTGTTCCCGGTCACGAGTGGAAGCCGCAGGCGGTGAGTGAAACTGCATCAAATGTCTGTTTTGTTGGCAATCAGCGCACAAGTGCATATAATGTAAACAACACGAACGTATAGTGAATCGAAAGTTATCCAGGTATAATGCCATGATGTATTTTGTGTGTTTGCTCGTGACTCTTTAACTCCGCCCACTGCACGGCCAAACAAGTTTGGCTGTTTTCAGAAAGAATCGGTACAGCGTATCTGTCTTTTATAAATCTGATGAAACTAAAGACTCTTTGGAGATTTGAAGAATGCAATACTACTGTATAGGTACTCAAGATTAACATGAGACTAGGTGTGCTATGTACCCTTTAAACACTGTGAACATGCACTGTATTTATGATTGGGACTCATAATGAGGATTTAAAGTGGTTTTCCTTCAGATCTGCCATCAGTCCCTCAGCTCACCATCGGTGTCGCCAAACTGCTCTGTCTCCAAAATGTTCATACACATAGGTCCGAGTTTGCGTACAAGTGTTCCAGTCACTTCCATGGCCACAGGTGTATAAAATCAAGCACCTAGGCATGCAGACGCTTCTACAAACATTTGTGAAAGAATGGGTCACTCTCAGGAGCTCAGTGAATTCAAGCATGGTACTGTGATAGGTTGCCACCTGTGCAATAAGGCCATTTGTGAAATTTCCTCACTACAAAATATTCCACGGTCAACTGTTGGTATTATAACAAAGTGGAAGCAATTAGGAACAACAGTAACTCATCCACGAAGTGGTAGGCCATGTAAAATCATAGAGCGGGGTCAGCGCATGCTGTGGAGAAGTTGCCAAATTTCTGCAGAATCAATAGCTACAGACCTCCACACTTCATCAGGCCTTCAGATTATCAGTGCACAGAGAGCTTCATGGAATGGGTTTCCATGGCCGAGCAGCTCATCCAAGCCTTACATCACCAAGTGCAATGCAAAGCGTCGGATGCAGTGGTGTAAAGCACGCCGCCACTGGACTCTAGAGCAGTGAAGACGTGTTCTCTGGAGTGACCAATCACGCTTCTCTGTCTGGCAATCCGATGGACTAGTCTGGGTTTGGCGGTTGCCAGGAGAACGGTACTTGCCTGACTGCATTTGTGCTAAGTGTAAAGTTTGGTGGAGGGGAGATTATGGTGTGAGGTTGTTTTTCAGGGGTTGGGCTTGGCCCCTTAGTTCCTGTGAAACGAACTCTTAATGCTTCAGCATACCACAATACAATTTCATGCTCCCAACTTTGTGGGAACAGTTTGGGGATGGCCCCTTCCTGTTCCAACATGACTGTGCACCAGTGCACAAAGCAAGATCCATAAAGACATGGATGAGCGAGTTTGGTGTGGAGGAACTTGACTGGCCTGCACAGAGTCCCGACAGAACACCTTTGGGATGAATTAGAGTGGAGACTGTGAGCCAGGCCTTCACATCCAACATCAGTGCCTGACCTCACAAATGCGCTTCTAGAAGAATGGTCAAAGATTCCCATAAACACACTCCTAAACCTTGTGGAAAGCCTTCCCAGAAGAGTTGAGGCTGTTATAGCTGCAAAGGGTGGGCCAATTCCATATTAAACCCTACGGATTAAGAATGGGATGTCATTAAAGGTCATGTGCATGTAAAAGCAGGCGTCCCAAAACGTTTGGCAATATAGTGTGTAGGAAGTGGCGTAAGCCTCTTCCAGGGCCTGTTTTCTGCGTATGCAATGTTTATAAATGAGGCCCTGATGTTTTTGTTTTTTTTGTTTTGTTTGTTTGTTTTGTTATGCCCTGATACATAAAACCATAGAATTCAAAGATGGTGTACTTTCTTTTTCACATGACTGTATATAGATAGTATGTAGAATTGTATAGAGTAGAGAAAACATGGCCACACTCTAAGTCTGGTATACTAAATGTTTCATTTTCAGAGCAAAAAAAAAAAAAAAAAAAAAAAACGTGGCTGTAAAAACAAAGCAGTCATTGTGTAGACTGTCTGTTATTGTTTGCATTAGGAAGAAAAAGGGGGATTTACCATAGAAGTAAATGGAAACTTGATTACCTGTCAGGGTTTGTTGTTGGACCACCATGTAATAGCCTATCAGTTGCTGCTATTATGGGCAGACAGTCTCTTGAATGAAGAAACATTTTTGTAATATTAGGCTACATCATACTATATGAAGAGTTATTTACTCTCAATAAAAATCTATTGTCGTTATTATGAATTACTCAACAATACCAATTTGCTGTTCATCCAAGAATGATGAACATATGGAGGCTCTCTGAAGGTTAGGGGTTAACATCACTATCTCTGTCTTTCATAGTAGAAAGTGCTTGTCTGAAGGGGTCCAGCTTGATTCAGATTCAAGATTCAAGATTCAAGAGTTTTATTTGTCACATACACAGTTATATACAGAATATACAGCTGGCAGTGAAATGTAAACAGGTCCGCTCCATGGACAGTGCAAATTCACAGTTAAAAACACAAGGAGGAAATTATAATAGAAATAGGATAAAAAAGTGATCAGCACAGGACCGCAGATCACGGCCTGAAATACCATCTGGCCCAGCAGCTTTCCTGATGTCCACACGCTTGAGTGCCCTATGAACTTCATCCTCCGAGACAGAGATCACGTGGTTGTTGCTGCTCTGAGTGATTCCCTCTGACGCGCCACTTGGCGGAGTCGCGTTGCCGCGGTTACAGTCAAAGCGAGCGTAGAAAGAGTTTAACTCATTCACAAGCAACGGATCAGTGCTCACCTCTGCAGAGGATTTAGATCCAAAAGAGCAGATGGTCCTCAGACCCAGCCACATGTCTGTATTTAGTCATATTCCCCATTAGGAGACCGGCGTTGTAAGCGGCAGTGCGTGTGTTCACTGCAGCGCGGATTGAATTGTCCACCCACGGTTTCTGATTTGAGAAGGACGTTATTGTTATTTTTTGTGTGGCTTGCTCTGTAAGCGTGTTGATGAAGCAAAGCACCACATCTGTGAACTCACTTACGTCAGCTGAACTCGCTCGGAACATGTCCCAATCCACATCATCCAGAGCTGCCTGTAGCGCGGTCTCTGAATGGGGCGACCAGCGCTTAACTTCCCGCCTCACTGGGGGTTCCTGAACGAGCTTTTGTCTGTATTCAGGTGTGAGGAAAATGGCGGCATGATCCGATTTGCCAAAAGCTGGTAGTGACCGCGCTTTGTAGGCGTTCTTAAACGGAGAGTAGCAATGATCCAGTGTGTTTGCTCCTCGTGTAGGACAGGAGACGTGCTGGTGAAAGTTTGGCAAGACTTTCTTTAGGTTTGCTTTGTTAAAATCGCCCGCGACAATGTACGCCGCGTCTGGGTGTTTGTTTATGACGCTGCTGGCAACATCATGAAGGCCAGATAAAGCCAGCGCTGTGTCTGCCTGTGGTGGAATGTAAACAGCGGTCGCGACGACCGCAGAAAACTCCCTCGTCAAATAGAATGGGCGGCAGATGATTGTTAAATGTTCCAGATGAGGCGAGCAGGACCGCGAGAGAATGATGTTCCTGGGGTCGCACCATTTCTTGTTTACCATGAAGCATACTCCACCGCCTTTGGATTTACCGGCCTCGGCTGTTCTGTCCATCCGAAAAACAGAGAAGTTCTCCGCCGGCATCACAGCTGTGTCCGGGACCGCGGGCGTGAGCCATGTTTCGGACAAACAAAAGATGTTACAGTCCCTCATGTCCCGTTGAAAACTTATCCTGGCTCTAAGATCGTCCATCTTATTTTCCAAGGATTGAACATTTGCTAGAAGAATGCTCGGGAGAGGAGGACTGAATGCCCTTTTCCTCAGTCTGTTGCGTATCCCTGCGCGTTTCCCACGGTGTTTCTTGATTCTTCGCCGTTGACCCGTCTGTCCATTGTTCAACTCGACGTTCCGAAGGATCTCAGATGGCCACAGAGGATCGGCGAAAGTGTCCTGAAACAGTCCAGTGTAGAGGTAACCAATGTCCAAAAGAGTTTTTCTGTCATAGCAGATCAATGCAGTTGATAAGTTTGTAAAAATTGAGAGTAAAAGAAAGTAAAATAGTAAATAAAAGCACAGTCTTCGCGGAGCGACCTGAACGGCGACCGAACCCGGTGGCACCATTTTGTAATAGCCAAAGAGACAGCGAGACTACAGAATGATAGTGAGTACCATGTTTTTACTTTCACTGAAGCACAAGATGAATTTTGGATCATTCGCAATTCATTATTCAAGGTTACATTGAAAGCTTTCAAATGTGTTCTCTTGATGTTCTTTACCTCAGACACAAACAAACTTAATTTAATGGATGGTAAACAGTTGAATCTCTGGACAACATAGTAACAATGATCATGACTTTTTAACTGCGTCAGCAAATAACATTTAATCAAGCCAGAAGGTCAGAATGGCTTTGTGAACAGGAATATTTGCCTAATGTTGGTTTATTTACTATATGTTAAATGGAACCAGCAGCACATGCTGACCATGTTAGACACATGAAGTGTTCTGGATAGCAGCTGTGGAGGAGAAGAAGAACATACTGCTGCTTTGATGTCTCGCTGTTTTTCACTCATGCAACCGTCTTCATTAATTCTGATTTAACACAGTACATGTTGTGTTCAGTGTTGTACTTCACCCTAACATGCTTAAGCACATACACTTCATCGTCATATTTTTTCATTACATCTTATGTAAAAAAGTTATTTATCTCACAAACATTAAATGGCAAATAAAGCATTTCTTTGATTTCAAACAGACTTTCATTGTCAAAAATGTGCAACAGATGTAAGAATTCTGTGATAGATGTCAGAATTCCACAGATAATCAACTTTATATGGGGAAAAAAATGAGTCAGCTTGGACTTCTAAATACTAAGCAGATTCTTATCATGACTTAGCACGTGGTGCTCTGTAATAGTTAATTCTGATCAGTCAGTCATGGAATTCTGTGGCCATGTTTTACACAGTTAAAAATATTACTCATAGAGTGATATACTGAGGGATAAATAAATAGTATATTAATATACACTAAAATGTGTTTGGCAACAGTTCTTCTAACTCTAATTGCTGGAGTGTGTAGCTTTTCATTTCTTAAACAACCATGTATGAAGACACATCATGAGCATATTCCAGGAGGACAATGTCAAGATTCATCAGCTCAAACTGTGAAAGAATGAAGAATCATTTATCATACCTCTGAGTCCAGAGCTTAAATTCATTGAGAGTCTTTGGGATGTGCTGGAGGAGACTTTACAGAGTGATGAACACAACAATCACAACATTTCATATCAAGATATCAGTTAGGGTTGGAAGAACTGTTGCCAAACACACAACATGCTAGAAACATAATAATCACTACAATAATGATCCAATCATAGACTCTTAAGCATTTGCCCATTTAAATCCAAACAGCAAACTTTTCCTTTTTTTTCCTTTTTTTTTTTTTTTTTTTTTATAGCCGGGCAGTGTTAAATATAAAATATAAATGATATTGTTTTAGCTGTTTGTTGAGAGTCCAAATTGTAATGTAAAATGGATAAACATTTAGACACTGCACAACACCCTTAGCAACTACTCTTAGCAAAGTATGTTTGTTCTCATTGATATTGTTCACTGAAGCTTATTATAAGTATTATTGTGTGTGTGTGAGAGAGAGAGAGAGAGAGAGAGAGAGAGAGAGAGAGAGAGAGAGAGAGAGAGAGTGCATTACCTGCATTCAGATTTAGCATATTTCTTAAGATCAATCCTATGTTCATAATAAAAATCTGTTGAACGTCCGCTGCCATATCTTGTCCTTTTAACAGTAAAGGGGTTTTCCCGTGTCCTGACAGTGACAGCGCTCATTTTGCATCTTGTTCCCATGTTCACACAACAAGTTTTAGCCCTTTCAATATAAAAGTCTTAGCTGTTAAAGGGGTTATGAATTGAGAAATGAACTTTCCCTTGAGCTTTTGATATATAAAAGGTCATCTTAATATAAGAATATCCTGTAAGTTTTAGAGCTGAAAACTTCCTTGTTAGTCAAAGAAAGGCTTTTATTGACACCAGGCCCATCAAACAATCAATCTGCGCAGTGAAATGTTGCCTCAAGACAAACGCTTAATTGTGTAGCCCCACCCACCGACTCGTGCCTGGCATAGATAAATAACATAGGCCTACATGGAGTTAAACCTGATCAAACTTCCAAGTAATAGACATGCAGCATAAACTTCATTCGGATTCCAATATAAGGAATGCATGGTTGAATTTTATTTTTAATGAAGATCCAGCTCATGTGGGGAAGACATTGTGCGTTTGTTCGCTTCATTTCACTGTGGATTCATTTGTAAACAAGAGACTGGATTTGCAGAGAGGATGAGATTAAAAAACGATGCTGTGTGTTGGTTCTGACAGAAATGGTGCAACACACTTATGTTAAATTACGTTTGAATATCTACTGCTTATGTACGTGTCTAACTAAACATAACTTACCACGCTGTCACAGGCTGGAGTATCCTTTGTATTTCAGGTGTTGTTGGTTCATTGTCCTGCGATTCGGGATCAGACTCTGACATGTATGGGCCAGGGCTCGCAAAGCCCGACATCCCAGGCTAATGTGTTTTCAAGTCGAAAACCAAAATGTATCTCTGGCCTGCCCGACGGGTTATCTAAAATAGTGAAATAACATTCCTTTCTTGATGTGCATCGTTTACTCTCTTGACTTGATATATGAAAGAAAAATGCAACCGCAGAAGTTTTGAACATGCTGATTTGTCTGCAAAGTTTTGCAGATTGCTGTGTGTGTGTGTGTGTGTGTGTGTGTGTGTGTGTGTGTGTGTGTGTGTGTGTGTGTGTGTGTGTGTGTGTGTGTGTGTGTCCACTGATCGGGCGGGCCAAGTAATAAAGAATAACATTCCAATTAATTTTGTGACGTAATGCCGCTTTTACTACCGGGTAAAGTACTCTGCGTAGGTCGCAAACAACAAATTTTAAACTAAAATCAATTCAGGTGACTAAAATATGACTAAAACTAAATGCATATTTTTTTATGCACTGATTGTGTGGTAACCGTTTTATAAAAGCAAAAAGCCCCGTCAAGCCATGGTTTACAGCCATAGTTTACTCTGCATTGTGGCTAACAACACCCTTTAGCTGTTATAAATTCACTGTAAACTACGGCCTTTTGGCGCTTATTGCTTTAATTTAATCCTTATTTTATGCTATTTTATTCTTTATATTTATATAAAGGTACTACTATTTCAAAAGGTTTTAAACATGTTATTTGTTTTTTTTAGATTAGATTTTTTTGGTTTCTTCACCTCAAAAGCCCTTGTATATGCATCTTTTCTGACTAACATGTCCCAATAAAATGGCATTTAAATGATCTATGACTCACACCACTGAAGGATTGAGAAAGTCACGGTGATGCCATAATATTGGAGAGTGACGCATAACATTTAGCCGATAAGAATGCATCAAAAGGGAAGAGAGTCGAGTTTGTGGTTCTCTGATTGGCTGATGAGCCCAAAAGCTGTTTTAGGTCTAGTGACTGGTTAACTATTACAGTGCTCACTTTTGCACGTCAAAAGAGGTCAAACGTACAGCTTTGTGTTTAGATTCAAACTGCTGTAAAACCCACGCGGTTAAACATCTTGGACAACCAACTGTCAATGGCTTTTAAAATCTTAAATGCAAAAATCTTAACAAGCCAATAAAACAGGGGAATGAAACCATTTTTGGTGCGTAACACAACTGACCTTGGAGGATGATGAAAAAGAAATCCATCACTCGTGGAATGCGGAAAGTGGATGGGGATTTTTTGTGGTTTAAAAAAAAATTATAAAAAGGTTATAAAATGCTACTAGGAACTTTTGCTTTTACATGCTTCATTTCTAAACTAAACATGAAACAAATCAATGAAAGCATATTAATCGCACAAAATGCAATTATGCAGAATTTAATTATGCATATATCCTATCATCATTAATGGTTGAGGTAGGTGTGAGCAATGAACAGTTCTAGGTCTCACTATTAGTTGTTTTCATGCCTTTTGCTTCCACGTGTTACTTACTGGAATTCGCTGAATGTTATGAGTCACACACCACAAATATTTTTTTATTAGCATCATAGCTAAGCTAGGGCCCCCCTCTGCAATGGCCACCTGGAGCTTTGCTGCCCATGTGTATAGTATTAGCATAAGAATAAAGTTTTTGCTATCAGTTACTGACCCTCATGTCATCTGCAACAGGTTCTTTCTTCTACAGAATGCAATAATTACAATTCTGGCCACTGTTTATTGAACATGAATGGGGACTTATGAATGGATTACTTTTATGGTACTGTTATCATATAAATCATTCACTTTTCTGGAATGGAAAACAAGACCTCAGTAAATTTGTCAGTGAAATTTTCCTTTAAGTTAAAAAACGGTGAAATAAGCGCTTTTAAATAGCGCTTCATTAATTAGATATTACAGTTCATCAATTATGGAATATATCAAGTTTATGTAATCTATAATGTTGCTTTCACGTGTTACAAATTATTACAATTACAAATAATTCGAGTAAAAGAGTAGGCTATGCGTATTTGGCGTGCTGTCCAGGGGAGGGCTCCAGGCTCGAATGTGGCCTGAACCCAGAATACTCTCCCGTATCCCTAGCTGGGAGCTATATATATATATATATATATATATATATATATATATATATATATATATATATATATATATATATATATATATATATATATGCCTCAATTGTACTGATTGGGTATATAATTTGAGCATGCTCCTCCCGAACTTTGTTAATAGGAAAAAAATAATTTGGAGAAAACAGTGATGTCATCGTCCAGTTCACTCGCACTGTGTTGGAACGACACTTTGGGGACGCTCCCTTAGTGTAGCATGTCTGAAGTATGAGATTCAAGAGTTTTATTTGTCACATACACAGTTATATACAGAATATACAACCGGCAGTGAAATGTAAACAGGTCCGCTCCATGGACAGTGCAAATTCACAGTTAAAAACACAAGGGGGAAATTATTTTGCCTGGCTTTTTTCACCTGTGTCTGAATGTGTGCAGTCCAGGTCAGGTCCTCGGAGATGTTTACACCCAGGTACTTGAAGCTGCTCACTCTCTCTACTGGTGACCCGCTGATCATGAGAAGGGAGTATGTCCGTTGCTGTCTCTTCCTGAAGCCCACAATCAGTTCTTTGGTCTTGCCAACATTCAGGGAGAATGAATGAAACTATTCCAATCCTGATTGGTGTTGTGTCATGACGTAACATGTGACGGCATACACAGAAGCTACAAAGGGCACACAACAGAGTTAGCTTTCGCTCTTCAGCAAGTGCTGTTGTTGTCAGTCTTGGTGTTGTCTGTCAAAATACTGTTGAAAAATATCCGATGGCTGAGCGATCTGATTCTGAGGAATTAGATGTGCACAGCATCGAGGCAGTTGAAACAGTAAATGAGAGTTCACCACTTCATAATGCAAGGCTCGATCTCACGTTTGCTGAAGCAGCAGATAGATTACGGGTCTGCAATAAGAGTGACACACAATTGTGCATGTGATACTGTTTGGGTGCGAGGCATGCACAGTCAGCTCCTGAGGGTGCTGGCTGTGTTCAGTAAGAAATATCTCGACACATACAGCCATGCGCTTTCGGGTGTTTCAGCCTCGCGCCTGTTGACTTTCTTCTCAAGGGATGAAAGCCAAATATATTGTGAATGGCTCGAATCTCACGTTTCCAGAGGCAACATGTAGATTACAAGATCATATAAATAAATATTAAAACAGTATTGTCTGGTGATTATAGCTGCATTTAATTCTGAGGAATTAAAATTAAATATTATCTGACTTTGAGAAGTTAGATATTTTAATTCAGCCTATTATTCAGACCGTGTTTCACTTCGATGCTCGTTCTCACCGCCTCGTGCGCTTCGGGACACATCGGTTTCCAGCAATCGCTAAACGCAGTGTCCACCCAAAGTCGTTGCGGCCCTGTCGAGTTTCTCCCTTAGATGAGGCCTGTACAAAATTGTGTTCGGTTTTCTCCTACTGGCCAGCCACATCAGGGCACCGAACTCAATACATGTAAAATACCCAAAATTTGTCTTGAGAGGCTGCTTCAGAAAGAAGTTGCGTCCAATTTTAGATCTGCGGCACTTGAATCATTCTCTGGCCCTGCATTCCTCATGGCACATAAATTGTCTGGAAATGCTGGCGGTCTACAAAGCTCTGAGGAGCTTTCTCCCAGATCTCAGCGGTCATCATGTCCTAATACGGACAGACAATATGTCAGTAGTCTCATATTTGAATCATCAGGGGGGTCTGAGTTCATGCCCTCTGTCCAGACTGGCACATCTCATTCTCCTGTGGTCCCAGGGGAAACTGTCGTCTCTCAGAGCGATGCATGTCCCTGGGACCAGAATCAGGGAGCAGGAGTCCTATCGAGGCAGGGGCTGAGGCCTTGGAAATGGAGACTTCACCCAGAGGTGGTGATGTCTATATGCGAGAGGTTCGGCCCAGTGGAAGTGGATCTATTCGAGTCTCGAGAAAGTCCCACTGTCCTCTGTGGTTTTCTCTCACACATCCAGCTCTGTGGGGGTTGGGTACCATGGTACAGAAGTAGTCGAGGCTATGTCTGTATGCATTTCCCCCGATCGCTCTGCTCCTGGGAGTGCTGGAGAGGGTCCATCAAGATGGAGTCAGTCTACTTCTGGTAGCCCTGTATTGGCCGGCCTGAGTATGGTTCTCAAACATCATAGCACTAGCCTTCCAGGCCCTCCATGGCAGATCCCTTTGAGAAAAGAACCTGCTCCTGAAAAGAGCCTGGGATCTGGCAGTGGTTCTTGAAGAGCTGTCACTAGCTCCCTTTGAACCACTTGAGTCTTCTCAGTGGAGGAGGTCATACCAGTTGTTGGTGTGCTTTGGATCACCCAACAAGGGGCTTCCTGCTTCCAAGCAGACAATCAGCAATGGGATTGTCCAGGCTATTGCCTCAGACTATCAGGTGCACAGTTTGCCTTCACCTATGGCCTTGAGGGCCCACTCTACTAGAGGCATGGCGTCCTCTAGGGCCCTCCTTTCAGGAGTCTCACTGCAGGAGATCTGTGATGCAGCTGGATGGGCCACCCCGCACACCTTCATTAGATTTTATAGTCTGCACCTCCCTGCGACACCAGGCGCCAGGGTGCTCTCGTCCTAAGTGTGCCTGGGTTCCAGCATCACACTAGGGCAGGCATGTTTTCGGTGTGGCATAGTGGGTATTCGTTCCCCTCGAACAAGGGTTACAGTCATAACCCAAGACGTTCTCTTCCAGTTGTGTCAGCGCAAATCAATAATATTGCAGAATATTAAGTGTCCCCAACTAAGCAAGCCAAAAGGCGATAGTGGCATGGAACCCAGGTGGAAATAGAGAAAAAAACCTTGGGAGAAACCAGGTTCAGTGGTGAACGTAACTTCACCAAGTAACTGGATCCACATTTTTATTGATCCAGGAACAACATTCCAATCAACCAATAAGATTTGAGGGACAGTTTATGTCAAGTTTAGGCTTACAACCAGGGTTTGGTGCTTTTTCAGTGTTATTCACCATCATTTCCCTCTGATTTTAGGGATAATTTATGGCATTACTCAGCCAAAATTGGCTTGCCAGCATTAATATCTGGCCCACAGCCAGATTATTTTGATAGCGGCCGGTTCTGAAATAGACCTGTAATGATAGTGTAGCAGAGGCCAGCTTGTGAGAGCTGTGCAGGTAAATCTCACTTCCCTTGCATCCTTTTACCTCCTTGTTAGAGCGTCCGACTCCTGGGTCCGAAAGACCTGGGTTCAAGCACCGCTTGGAGTGGGTGATGCGAACCGGAGCGATTACAACAACAACAGTTGCTCACAATCAATTTGTCTTTAGTGATTGTGCCTTCAAAAAATGTACAAGAACGTTTTTGCAGCAATGTTTTATTTTTTATACGTCTTGTGGTGCCATCTGATATTATATTCTTTACAAACAGCGACAACTTCATTGCAGATAAGACACACTGGCTCACAAAAGAAGGTAGGATGAACACATAGTTGTCTTTCCATTATTCTTTGTATGCCCTATTTTCGCTGTCAACTTTCCTCTTTAGACTCTTTGATAGTGCCATTTTCTCTCACCGGCTAGCTTAAATGTTAACATCACTCTGCAAGCGACATTATAGCATACTTCAGCACGCAAACAATGAAAAGAAAAATGCAGTTTAGTATGTAAGGATGCCAAGGAATAATTCTGAGTGTAAAAGTAAGCTATGTCAAATAAGTATTACAATAAGTTAGGCTCCATTGTGTAACAAGCTAATTCAAATACACATTTATTATTCACAATATGGAAAGAGGAAATAAAACATAGTTCGTTAAGAGCATGACTTAAACATGCCATTAATGGACTTATTCAAGTCCTGTTTTATTTTTTGAGTTATTTTTATCCATTCCACATCTCCCACATATGTGTGTTTTAGCAAGGCAGTCTGTGTTGCAAGTTGGTGAATGAAGATACTTGGCAGGTTACATGTCACTACTGCTTTATTAATTTATCTTCCTCTGGTCAGACAAACAAACAAACAATCTACAATACAGGAAATATGTTGTGTTATGTAGACGTGGTGAAATTTTAAGTTATTATTCACTCTTAAACAAAGGGCAAATTTCATGTCGTACTCACTCTGAAGGACAGAGCCCTTGAAGTGGGGACTTTGAAGGGAGCAGGACACTTGTGTCATAAAGATGCTGTTTGGAATGCAAGGACTAGGACCTAGGACAAATTACTTCCCTGAAGTGACAAACGCATGCACCCTTCTATAACCGTCTTCTGGAAGTGCCCTTTGGGAAAGTATTAACATCTTTAGTTTAATTTGGAACACCCCTACAAATGCCATCTCGTTTCCGAAGTGCCCATTGGGTGCTTCTCAATACTCACATTGATGCTTCCTCATTTCCTCACTCATCCGTCCTCTAGTCCGTGACCCAGTAACCAGTCAAATTCAGCCATCTTAAAGGACATCTCAATTCTCAAATTGCACCGCAAGTAGGTGAGGAGTCATGAGCGAGGATTCACAGGTGTATCCTTCCCTCGCATCCTAAGGGGGTAAGAAAAAAGGAAAGGAAGTAAGGAAAGGAAACAAGGATGCACAAATAAGAAATGAGAAGCACCCACAGATCATCTCTTACTCATGTCCAAATCAAATATGGCAACATGTCAATAATATCAGTCTTCATTGGTAGTGTTCTTTTTTATTTTGTACTAAGTTTTATATAAGTTTATTGGCAGTTGGCAAACAACATATTGGTGAATAACTGCCACCAATGTGGCGCAACTGGTATGGAGTGTAAATCAGGACATAGAGTATTTAAAATATTTGTTCCTTTTACATTTCTTTCCTTTTTTTATATAAATAAATATTTCCTCTGCCACTTTACTGTCTGTTCCAATTGGTCTCTGGAATTGCCAGTCTGCTGTAAACAAAGCAGACTTTATTTCATCTATCTCCGCTCATTCAAATCTGTCTCATGGCCCTAACTGAGACCTGGATCAAACCAGAGGACCCGGCCACTCCTGCGGCCCTCTCAAATAATTTCACTTTTTCTCACACCCCTCGCCTGATTGGAAGGGGTGGAGGTGCTGGTTTGCTCATCTCAAATGATTGGAAATCTGAGTCCATAACATCTCTATCTGGCAACAGTTCATTTGAATCACACTCAATCACTATCACTCACCCTGCTAAAATCCGCTAATGTTGTAGTTGTTTATCGCCCGCCAGATCAACTGGGTAACTTCCTGGAGGAGTTGGATATTACTCTCCAACTTTCCTGTAGATGGCACTCCCCTGGTACTACTTGATGGCTTCAACATCCACCTTGAGAAACACCAGGCTGCAGATTTCACCTTTCTACTCACCTCATTTGACCTTAAGCGAGTGTCTACTACGGCTACTCACAAATCAGGTAACCATCTGGACCTTATCTACACACGCTACTGCTCCACAGACAACACTTTAGTTACTCCATTGCACACCTCCGACCACTTCCTCATCACTCTCACAACCTCATACTGACTCCTGACACAACACACACTAATCCGCAGATCACCTTTCGGCGTAATCTACGTTTGCTCTCCCCCTCTCGCCTATCCACTATGGTTTCATCCTCACTTCTTCCACTGTCTCAGCTCTCAGCACTGGACACTAACAGTGCTACTGACATTCTTTGCTCCACTCTAACATCTTGCTTAGACAGCTTTTGCCCCCTTTCATCCAGACCAGCCCGCACCTCCCCCTCTGCCCCCTGGCTGTCTGATGTTCTCCGTGAACATCGCTCTGGACTCTGGGCGGCAGAGAGGAACTGGCGCAAATCGAAGAATTCTTCTCGATTCTTTCTCTGCAAATGTCTCCACTGCCAAAACTACATACACGTGATCAACTTTTACAGCTGATGACTTTGCATCATTCTTCACAAACAAAACCTCATCCATCAGCAGCCAATTCTCCACACCACAAACTGACACACACATCTCAACAACCAACACACACATGCTCCCCTCCTTCTCTATGCTCTCTGAAGCAGAAATCTCCCAACTCATCCTTTCCAACCACCCCACTTCCTGTCCGCTTGATCCTATCCCCACTCACCTACTTCAGGACATTTCTTCTTCAATTACTCCTGCACTCACTCACATTGTCAATACCTCTCTTCACACCGGGACCTTTCCCACAGCATTTAAGCAGGCTCGGGTAACCCCACTGCTTAAGAAACCCTCTCTGAATCCAGCACTTATAGAAAACTACAGACCGGTATCCCTTCTTGCTTTTATTGCAAAAACACTCGAGCGAGTTGTGTTCAACCAACTCTCTGTTTCTTGAACAGAACAACATCCTGGACAACAACCAATCCGGCTTCAAAAGCGGCCACTCGACTGAGACTGCCCTGCTCTCGGTTACTGAAGCACTGAGACAGGCAAGGGTAGCTTCCAAATCCACAGTACTCATCCTACTGGATTTGTCTGCAGCTTTTGACACAGTTAACCACCAGATCCTGTCAACTCTTGTGAAGATGGGCATCTTAGGAACTGCTCTCCAGTGGATCGAGTCTTATCTCTCAGGTAGGTCCTTCAGGGTGTCATGGAGAGGTGAAGTGTCTAAGTCACATCATCTAGCTACTGAAGTTCCCCAGGGCTCAGTGCTTGGACCACTTCTCTTCTCCATCTACATGTCATCACTGGGATCTGTCATCCAGAAACATGGCTTTTCCTATCACTGCTATGCTGATGACACTCAACTCTACTTCTCATTTCAACCAGATGATCCCACAGTTGGTGTTCGTATCGCTGCCTGCCTGACAGATATTTCTGCCTGGATGAAGGAACAACACCTTCAATTCAATCTGGCAAAGACAGAACTCCTTGTGGTCTCAGCCAACCCAGCACTTCACCATACTCTCTCCATTCAGCTCGGATCATCATCCATAACTCCGTCCAGGACAGCCAGGAACCTTGGAGTTGTGATTGATGATCAGCTAAAATTCACTGACCACATCACTGCAACAACCCGGTCCTGCCAATTTGCTTTATACAACATTAGGAAGATTAGACCCTTCCTATCAGAACAGGCCACACAACTCCTGGTACAAGCTCTTGTTCTCTCCAGACTGGACTACTGTAATGCTCTTCTACTTGGGCCTTCCAGCATGCACTATCAAACCCTTGCAACTGATCCAGAATGCAGCAGCGAGAGTGGTCTTTAATGAGTCGAAGAGAGCGCACATCACGCCTCTCTTCATCAGTCTGCACTGGCTGCCAATAGCCGCTCGAATCAAATTCAAGGCACTGGTGCTCGCCTACAAGGCAACCACTGGCTCTGCACCAACATACCTAAACTCGATTGTTCAGACTTACACACCCTCCAGAAGCTAGCGTTCTGCGAGTGAACGGCGCCTTGTGGTGCCATCACAAAGAGGCAAGAAATCCCTCACAAGGATCTTTTCCTGGCCCATTCCCACCTGGTGGAATGACCTGCCTGTCTCAATTCGAGCAGCCGAGTCGGTAGCTATTTTCAAAAAATATCTTAAAACACATCTTTTCCAGCAGCACCTGACCAATGAAGAATAGCACTTTTCACTCTATTCATTTTCTGTTTGTCTATATATATATATATTAAAAAAAAAATTGTTCTGTGCTAGATTAACTGAGACTTGTTATAGCACTTGCATATTGTTGCCCTTGACTGTTTTTAGTTGCTTCTATTGCTCTCATTTGTAAGTCGCTTGGATAAATGACTAAATGTAAAATGTAATGTAATATACACATGATAATCAACAGAAATCAACAGAACAGGGAACAGGTGCGAAATGAGTTAGAAACCATGGAAACAAACTACGAACTAGAAGTTGAAAACCATGACAAAGAAGCTAAACAGAATGTGACTATGAAACTAAGAACTAAACAAGACATGATCGTGACACCTATTTTAAAATAGTGTTTAATCTTGTGTGTCCAAATCTTGTGTGTCTTAATATTATTATCTCATGTCTCCTTTTATTTTCTGTGTATCTCATCTCTTTCCACTCTCACCACTTTCCTTTCCTTTTGTTTTAAACCATTGTCCTTTCCTTTCTTCCTTCCATTGTTTTTGCCAGCTTTCCTTCAGTGGTTGCTTACTAATGTTCTTCATTTCTGTTTTGTTTAAGCTAACTAACAAACCATGTGAATATTTTTTGTGGCTTCCTTTGCACATCTTATCTCCTGTTTCATTTCCTTTGATACCAACATCACTTCAGAAGACACTTGAGCTGTTGATTATTTAAACATTACCTTTATGTCCTTTTTGGAGCTTGAGACTTTTGGACCACATTGACGTATTACTGTATGGACAAAAACAGCTGAAGTATCCATATGTAAAACTTTTTTTTTTTGATTGCCCACTTTAGACATTCTATTGACTATAAGTATCTTTGCAACTACATGTCAACTTATTCTACTAACCTGAACCCTAAGGGCCCTATTTTAACGATCTGAGCATATGGTCTAAAGCGCACGACACAAGTGCACTTGGGTCCTTTAAAAGCCAGTTGCGCTTGCATGGCGGATTTCACTATATTTACATGGTGGAATATAGACACCCTCAACCTGATGAGTCAGTTTAAATACATTCAACTGTGTTTATTGGCACTATTTGTTAAATAAGTAGCCAATTTCATTCGTCATTATTGCAAATAGGTAATTCTGATACATGCAATAACTATCCATTATGACATGTAGGCATTTTTATTATTATGTACACAATAACGTTTATTTTTTATAGTTGCCATGTTTGTGTTTGGCATGTCCGCACATCCCTGTGTGTGTAATAAGCAGAGTGTACGCATGTTGTGCACCCGCCTAGTGTTACCAGTTCGGTACTGAAATTTAAAAAATGCAACGCTTTGAGCGCTTTTGAGCTGGAATCGTAAACACCTCTGACTGGCCATTGTGCTCACACGCTCATCAAATATGTCTGTGATTGGCTACAATGATCAATGCACGGGAGCGTTTGAAAGCACATGGAAGTGTTTCAAAGTGGGAGCGGGAGTGTTTGAAAGCACAAGCAGGTGTCGACCAGCGGACCGATAGGCTGATAGGCACCTGCATTCAAATGCTCCCGTGAGTATTTGTGTAAGCGCTCTGTGAAAAGCGTCATTAATGTTTATTTACAACATGCTTTTGAAGTGCTGGTCCATTGTAGCCAATGACAGACATATTTGATTAGCGCGTGAGCGCAATGGCCAGTCAGAAGTGTTTACGATTCCACTCAACAGGGCTCAAAGCATCAGTTTTTAAAATTTCAGTACCGAATTGGTATCGTGGTCGGTACTTTTGACAACACTACACCCGCCTATAGGCGCATATTACTAACGTGACCTTTACATAACAAAAAATACTGTTTTCAGTTGCCTCAAAATAGCACCAAGTCAACAATGCACCTGAACACACCTGGTTTTCATACCAGCATGCCCATGGGCTAACAGATGGAGCGAATGCATTTGCTATTTAAACAATGTACACTTGACATCATTTTACATCAGATGAATATATCGGGGTATGATTTGAATGAGTAGAATACCTGTTGACATACTGTACGTGGATAGTACTGATTTTAACCCAATCATCCCAAACTCAATGAGCTGGCTTTGGTAAAAACTGAGAAAAGCTCAGGGCTCAGAGAGTCTCAGTGTGGAACCACTCAAAGCAGTTACTGGTAAAGTTCATGTGTTCCATAAAGTCTGGGTGAAAATGCTTACTGAGGTCATGTAGTACAACACACAATTTTCTCTACTTTCTACAGAGACAAAATAATACTAATATTAAGTAGAAACAGACTGCAGTGGTTTCACATAGCCATAATTTGTGGGGAAATATAAAACCCACAGTAGACTTCAACTGCTGATTCTCCAGCATGATGTGTGACTCGCTAATTTCAGGACAGAGTGACTCAGGAGTTTAGGAGTTTGGCACTGTAGCTTTTCTTTGCTGATCTCCCACGTAGAAAGCAGAACAATTAAGGATAGTCTGCTGATGGAAACCCAACAGAAAATCATTGTGGGCATGTGGAAAGGTCTGAGAATGTATCATGCTTTGCACCACAAGAACGTAAATGGTTATGGTTGTGATGTCAATGGTGTGGCGACTGTACTTCTTTCCTTTAGGTTAGGAGTTCCAGAACACTCATTCTGTCAGTGTGTGGCAAACATCTTAATATATCTTGGCACATAGCTTTACACTTATATCAAAATGTGGTGGACAACAAATCAATGCCGTGCATATTACATACATATTTTTTTTTAACAAATACAGTGACAATCATTTGGTTTAACCAATCCTCCTTCTCTCAGAGTAACTATTTAAAATATCTAGGCAAGTTATCAATAGCATTTTGAAATACCCACATTTCTTTCATTTTGGGCCAGTATGACTGCTTTGGAAGTTGTCATTCAGTGTGTTTTTCTTACAAACACAGTAATGGATATTATGCTCTCATTGCTTAACACTGTGGACATGTGGTTACGTTTTTACAGTAAATTTTTATATGGAGAAAGAAAAAAAAAATTTCCTTCCAAGTTTTTTTGAATCTACGCAAGTTGGATGTTCCACTGTTTGACATCACATCCTGTAAATGTGAATCAGACAGTGATCTCACTCTGGAAAATTGGAAATTGTCACAGTAAGTGAAGAAACTGAAGAGTTTGTGACTGTTATCTAGATGGAAAAAAAGATTTATTTAGACTGAAGGAAGATATAATCAATATTTGGCTCTATGATATATCATCAGGTCAGGATTTCCTGGTACAAGTGGTGCATGATAGCCTGACAAGCCAGACCCACATCATGATGTTGGGTCTGGGAACTCACCATTGGCAGGGATCAATCCGAGGGGCGGGATAAGCTGTTGTCTTTCAAATTCCCTCTGCGTGCAACAGGATAGCGCTACAACCAACCAGAGCAACGAAGAAGGTGAAGTCGAGCTAGTTGATAGATTAAACTTTTGCCATATTCGGTCTGCAAAACTCAGAACACACCGTACTTTTTAAAAAAATGACTTCAGTGCCGTTCTTTTCTCAAAGAAAAGCTTAACTCCAAGTCTTCCAGAGTCGCTGCCAAAGCCGATTCGAAATACCGCTGTTCGCCAGCTTCTTTATTTGCAAGTAGCACGCGGAACCGCCGCAACTCTGCCGTCATTATGTTAAGCCCACCCACCGACTCTATACACGATCTGATTGGCCTGACTAGAGTTTGTTTTTTCCAGCTCGTAGGCCAACGGAGAGTTGCTAGATGCCCTGTCTGCAAATTATATTTTCTGCCGCTAGGGTGCATCTAGATTTGTAGGCTAGGTGCATGATATTACAACTGCTCATGCTAATGCAATTAAAAGTCCTGAGTGTTTCAATAGTTATAATAGAATTTTACATTTATTTTTAATCTTCAAACTAAATTTTAAGATAAATATTGAGAAGTGCTTTCTATGGATGTGTTAAACTAATAAAATAACATACATATACATGTTAAAATGAATATAACATAACATAAAATGTTCTATTTCTAATGGTTACAATGGCCATCAAAGGGTGACTGACAAAAGACGAGATATTATTCTGTTATTCTGTCGTCTTAAAGTCTGTGAATCTGAGTTTTGTCTGCTTTTAAATCAGAAACACTTGATTCAAAATGCAATGTTTTAAGCATTACATTGATAATGAAACCAGACAGAGCACAATTTGGAATGGTTTTGAATGAAAATTTTCTGCTGCTCTGGTCTCCTTACAGACATCTGCTAAAGTCCTGGACTGGATAAGGAATTGATGATGCAAAGAGGTTTATCCAAACTAGAGGAAATTATGATATTATTCAAAAGATTATATTAATCAAAAACGGGTGTGCTTCTAAATATCTTTAAGCTTGTGCTCAAAAGGAATTGGCCTGATTTCAGATTTGACTTGGTCTGAAAAAATGTCATACGTCTTGTCAATGCAAAACATCATCTTGGAGGAAAATATTCTTTTGGACAAGCCAATTTAGATGCATTTAGAAGTATTACATGCACAATCATTCTGTTGTCAATTAGCTTACAAAGTCCAGGGTCACAAGGCTGGTCCTCTTAGTGTTGGTGTGAGACACTGCTCTCGGATCATCCCTAATCTTGCTAGAACTCAAGCAATGCTTTTCCATGACGCCACCAAGTCTCAAACAAAGGCCATCTGCCCTTACACTGCTCTGGCAGAGATCTTTGAAGACTGGGTGGACAGTTTATGGCTCATGCAGTGAGGAGCAGAGAAACAGACAGAAAGGAAGGGATGTTTCACTTCCCCTGCAAAAAAAAAAAAACTCCCCTCAACTTGTCCTGATGCCTGTGCTGTTTTTCCTTCTCTTGATGTCTATTCCCCAAGAGCTCAGAATTGGTAAAACATATGCGGCTCTGAACATTCAAGTTTCATATTTTAGCAATTTTTCAGCAGAGCTTCATGTGTCATTGTTCAGGCTTCAGTATTTTTGAGAGTTGATACATGCTGAAGAGTACACTGGTGCTAAAGCAGCTGATAAGGCTGATACTTTCACCGACATAGACTTCAGTGACTTCATCTGCCAAAGATGTAGTGACTGTTTGTGGGTGATACTAAACAGTGCAGTATATTTGCCATGTGCATCATAAATTGTACTGTGTTTATGCCAGAGATTAATTTAATAATTTGCTCTTAAATTTAGTGTGGAATGCAGTCTTCCAGTTAAGCAGGTGATGTACAAAGCTTTTTTGTAGCTCAAACAATAAGAGCGTGGGTTCGATTCCCAGGGAAAGCAAGAACTGACAAAAATGTAAAAATGTGTACCTTGAATACAATGTAAGTCACTTTGGATAAAAGCATCTGCCAAATGCATAAATGTAAATGTAATGATGTGCTTAGGCCTGGGACACACTAGACGATTTTCAAATCTTAACCAATTTTAAAACTGTGAGAGACGACAGATATAAGGGCAGTTTCAACCAATTTTTAGCATTATCAGTCAGAGACAGCCCGATCAACAGGTTTGATATTTACGATTTGGGATCGTGTGGGTTTTTGACGTGATCGGAAGCGGTAAAATAATCGAGCCACACCCCCTGATCAAAATTGGCCTTAAAATCTCCAAGTGTATGGCCAGCCTAAATCAATTAATTTTAAAACATTGACATCGCTCTGGGTGGCTGAGGACATCAAATGGACAGACAAAACATGTCCTGATGTTTCAAAACATGAAATTCCCTTTCCAACGTGAAGATGTGATGTGGTAATTACTACAGCAAGCCACATATACAGTACAGTGTTATCGATAGAGTTCAAGACCTTTTAGGAAGCAGATATGGAACACAAATGAGGAAATGAGGAAGACATCGCTAGATAGGAAGTTTTGCTCCACGACAAGCTCTGGGCAAAACTTCTGTCATGTGCATTATGCTATATTGCGTTTGTTGGGAAACATTCACAGGCAAGGGAGATATATTGCACCAGGACGTCCCTGCACTTGTTTGGATCCTCACAGTAGCACTCTGTTTACTTTCTTTGCTTAACAGTTCTATCTAATAATGTATAAGATCGGAATGTTAAACAGATCGTAAACTAATGAAGACAGAGGGAGTGCTGTGTACTCAGGCTCTGACTATGTCATTCTGAGCGCCGTCAAAATAAAAGTCCTGCATAACAACCAGAGCGGCAGGACATAAGTGATGGCTTACGTCACTTCAGAGTTACAAATGGCGGTGTGAATGCAACCAGGAAAATGGTCTTAGGGGAATGTTTAGTTCTCGTTGGACTGCCCCTAGTGGCTAGTTCCAATAACTTACTTCCTGATAACTACCCGCTACCAAAGCCCCAATTATTTCCTTGGCTGAACCAACACAATTGCCAGTTTGACTGACTTCGTTAAACTTTATAAGATTTTGTGAAAGCGGTCACAACATATGTCTGTAAAATCTTCTAGTAAAGTC
Source organism: Paracanthobrama guichenoti (assembly GCA_018749465.1). NCBI lineage: Eukaryota > Metazoa > Chordata > Actinopteri > Cypriniformes > Gobionidae > Paracanthobrama > Paracanthobrama guichenoti. The sequence goes on along the minus strand of CM031965.1, from coordinate 19,328,872 downwards.
CTTTCCTCCTAAATTTCCAGCAACCTCTCTCAAGCCTTCTGATCTCCTGATCTGAGTCTCCAGCATTTCATTAAGTCCTCTGCTCTTCCCAAGTCTCCAATGGTCCCTCTCTTGTAGTCAAGGTTCTTCTGTGTCAGTAAACATGGCAAGGGTCTCCAGCCATGTACTGAATACTGGTCAAAACCTGGGACTACTGAGCAAAATCATATTCAATCATATTAAAAACACTGTCCTTTTACATGGCGATTGTATTTAAGCTCCTTCAAAGCTGAACCTCCCATCATCACAGTATGCTGCATAATGACAAAGATAAAGTCTCAAAAGTAGATTCTCTATCTGGCACAAATGTTTGGTGCAAAAAATGTTGACAATGGATTCCTGGCTCTATTTCCATTGGCAAAATAAATTTGCCCTGCAACAGGTTTTTTTTTTTTTTGTTGTTGTTGTTATTATGATATGTTATATGTTATGTCCATATGTTATTATGATATGTCTGAACTGTGCAGTGAATTGTATGAACGCTCACTGCATTGTTGGAGACCTGATGATTCAGCTCCTTCATTTTTTAAAACCACACGATAGTTTGTATGGCCCAACTGCTGAAGCTGATTTGAATAGTTTCTGACAGTCTTAATGCATTTTTTCTTTGTTTTTTCGCTACTTCTCTCTCTTTTTTAACAAGGGGGAAAAAAATTGCTGAACTTCTGTCTCTCACCTTCATTCACTCAAAAACATGCACACTGAAATGTGCCTGGTGTGTGTGTGTGTGTGTGTGTGTGTGTGTGTGTGTGTGTGTGTGTGTGTGTGTGTGTGTGTGTGTGTGTGTGTGTGTGTGTGTGTGTGTGTGTGTGTGTGTTTAACCCTGCACCTCCTTGCATAAGCATTTCCAGGTCTAAAGCCCTTCCAGCTGTGAGCCTTCAAAGTGGATGGCTGTTTTCACAAGTGGAGCTCTATGATCTGCTTCAAATCAGTTCAAGAGTACAACGACCAGAATTCAAACTAGTCTGCTCTCCAGTGCTCTCCAAATGATCCGATCACAAACTCTGCTCTGAAGCGCTATGACCCAGATAACAAGTTAGGGCTTATGTTTTGTTTGTGTTGCCATGCAGTTGGCAAATTATCTCTTACTGTTGTTTTACATGATAAAGTACATTTTAGCATTGTGGGCAGGGTGTAAAATTAACACTTGCCAAAATCCAAATGTGAGAAAAAAATTGGATTTAGTGAGGGAATAAAACAGTTGCTCACCAGGTGGCTGGAACTGAAACCTAATTTAACAACACAAAGGCTTAACCCTTAAATGCATGAATGTTTTGCCAATCATTATCTATATCTATATCTAACATGGATGGATCTCTGCCTGTCGTGATAATATAAAACTCTCGTGATATTAGAGTAACAATTACAGAAGAATAAAATAAATCATATTTTGTTACTTTTTAAAGTTTGTAAGGGTTCAGATTGAGCAGATGTTTTATACCATCATCACTGTCCTCATCAGAGCTCATTTCAGTTCATTCAGCATCTGCCTCATATTCACCATCTCAAACATATTCTCAAAACTATCATTTTCAACATCTTCAAAATCAATATTTTGACCTCTGACAGCTTCTTCACCAGATCCGCCATCAGTGACACTAATATTTAATTTTGATAAAATACTTAATCTGCAGTAAATCTCTGAGTTTTGCTGCTAATATTTGTGTATTTGTTTGTTTTCTGCCTGTGGTAACTATGAGTGAAACGTCACTTCAGTTATCAGAGATTCAATTGTCGCGAAAAGAATAAAAAAAACATTACACATTTCGGGTCGTTAGCGACCCTGTACACTTTTTACATAAAATTAATATGGTAATAGGTTGATGTCTAACTTTAAAAAAAAAATGAAAGAGGGGGAGGGTAGTGAATGACGTCCGGGTCAATAAAGACCCGAGATATGCGTTTAAGGGTAAAAATAAATAAGAAGATGCCTAACATTTTCTTATCTTTATATGGTGACATTACATTAAAGGTGCACTATGTAGGATTTTGCAGTAAAATATCCAAAAACCACTAGGCCAGTGTTATATATTTTGTTCAGTTGAGTTCTTCAAGATTCAAGATTCAAGATTCAAAGAGTTTTATTTGTCACATACACAGTTATATACAGAATATACAACCGGCAGTGAAATGTAAACAGGTCCGCTCCATGGACAGTGCAAATTCACAGTTAAAAACACAAGGAAGAAATTATAATAGAAATAGGATATAAAAAAAGTACTCTCTATATATATATATATATATGTCTATATCTGTAGAATTATAAATAATCAAGTCAAGAGAAAAAAAGGTAACAAATAAGGATAAAGTGGAATAAAATAATTGAAGTAGACTTTGCAGTGAGTAAACTGTAGACTTATAAATATGTGGTTAACAAATGTATAAAGAGTATAATGTGCAAACAGGTTTATGACAGGTTGTTACACAGTAACGAGAACAGAAAGTGCAGTGCAATGTCAGTGTATCGATGTTTATCCTGGCGTGAAGTCACGTGATGTTAAGTGACTGAGTTCAGGAGTCTGATGGCCTGGGGGAAGAAGCTCCTCCTGAGTCTCTCAGTTTTGGCCATCAGGCTTCGGAAGCGCTTACCAGATGGTAGCAGGGTGATTAGAGTCCTTGATGATCTTGGTAGCTCTACCTTTGCAGCGTTTGGTGTAGGCGTCCTGCAGAGACGGAGAGCTGACCCTGAGATACGCTCGGATAAGCGCACGACTCTTTGCAGGGCTTTGCGGTCATGACTGGTGCTGTTCCCATACCACGCTGTGATGCACTGAGTTAAAACACTTTCTATCCCCTAAATAGAAAGTTTTCAGGATAGCTGGTGAAACCCTGAATTTCCTCAGCTGGCGCAGGTGGTACAGTCTTTGCCTGGCTTTTTTCACCTGTGTCTGAATGTGAGCAGTCCAGGTCAGGTCCTCGGAGATGTTTACTCCCAGGTACTTGAAGCTGCTCACTCTCTCTACTGGTGACCCGCTGATCATGAGGGGGGAGTATGTCCGTTGCTGTCTCTTCCTGAAGTCCACTCATTTCTCTGGTCTTGCCAACATTCAGAGAGAGACAGTTGTCCTGGCACCATGATGTTAGATGCTCCACCTCGTCCAAGTATGCCGTCTCATTGTTGTTGGAAATGAGGCCCAGGACAACAGTATCATCAGCAAATTTGATGATAGAGGTGGAGCTGTGTGTGGACAAACAGTCATGCGTGTAGAGAGTAGAGCAGGGGGCTCAGGACACAGCCCTGTGGAGCTCCCACACTCAGGGTGATGGAGGTGGAGGTGGACTGGCCTATTCTCACCACCTGAGGCCTGCCAGTGAGGAAGTCCTCAATCCAGTGGCAGAGAGAGAAGGATTCAGGCCGAGATCCAGGAGTTTGGAGGTTAGCTTGGTGGGAACTATGGTGTTAAAGGCTGAGCTATAGTCAATAAATAGCAGTCTTACGTAGTTCCCACTTTTGCTGTCGATGTGAGTGAGGGAGGAGTGGAGGACATGAGAGATGGCATCTTCAGTCATCTATTGGGACGATAGGCAAACTGAAGAGGGTCCAAAGTGTCAGGAATGAAGGCGCAAATGGTGTTTTTAATGAGTCTCTCAAAGACCTTCATGACTATAGACGTGAGAGCCACTGGACGATAGTCATTTAGGCAAGAGGGTTTACTGTTCTTAGGGACAGGGATGATGGTGGATTTTTGAAGGAGGTGGGGACCACAGATGTAGCGAGGACTCATTAAAGATAGATGTAAACAACCCGGTGAGCTGATCAGCACAGGACCGCAGAACACGACCTGAAATACCATCCGGCCCGGCAGCTTTCCTGGCGTCCACACGCTTGAGTGCTCTCCGAACTTCATCCTCCGAGACAGAGATCACGTGATTGTTGCTGCTCTGAGTAATTTCCTCTAACGGTCGCGTTGCTGTCGCGGTTACAGTCAAAGCGAGCATAGAAAGAGTTTAACTCGTTCACGAGCAACGGATCAACGCTTGCCTCTGCAGAGGATTTAGATCCAAAGGAGCAGATGGACCTCAGACCTTGCCACATGCGCGCGCGAGTCGTTGAGTTGGAAATGAGACTCCTCGGTCTTTATAACGGAGTTTAACTGCTCGTCTGAGAGCATAGCAGGACGATCTGTATTCATTCATATTCCCTGAATGGAGACCGGCGTTGTAAGCAGCAGTGCGTCGCTCACTGCCGCAGCGGATTGAATTGTCCACCCACGGTTTCTGATTTGAGAAGGACGTTATTGTTATTGTTTGCGTGGCTTGCTCTGTAAGCGTGTTGATGAAAGCAAAGCGCCACGTCTGTGAACTTCGCTTACGTCAGCTGAACTCGCCGAACATGTCCCAATCCACATCGCCCAGAGCTGCCTGTAGCGCGGTCTCTGAGTGGGGTGACCAACAGCTTAACTTCCCGCCTCACCGGGGTTCCTGGAGGAGCTTTTGTTTGTATTCGGGAGTGAGAAAATGGCGGCATGATCCGATTTGCCAAGCGCTGGAAGTGACCGCGCTTTATAGGCGTTCTTAAACGGAGAGTAGCAGTGATCCAGTGTGTTTGCTCCTCGTGTGGGGCAGGAGACGTGCTGGTGAAAGTTTGGCAGGACTTTCTTTAGGTTTGCTTTGTTAAATGCGCCGCGACAATGAATGCCGCGTCGGGATGTTGGTTTATGACGCCGCTGGCAACATCATGAAGGCCAGATAAAGCCAGCGCTGTGTCTGCCTGCGGTGGGATGTAAACGGCGGTCGCGACAACCACAGAAAACTCCTCGGCAGATAGAATGGGCGGCAGATGATTGTTAAATGTTCCAGATGAGGCGAGCAGGACCGCGAGAGAATGGTGATGTTCCTGGGATCGCACCATTTCTTGTTGATCATGAAACACACTCCACCGCCTTTGGATTTACCGGCCTCGGCTGTTCTGTCCATCCGAAAAACAGAGAAGTTCTCCGGCGGCGTCACAGCTGTGTCCGGGACGCGGGCGTGAGCCATGTTTCAGACAAACAATAGATATTACAGTCTCTCATGTCCCGTTGAAAACTTATCCTGGCTCTAAGATCGCCCATCTTATTATCCAAGGATTGAACATTTGCTAGAAGAATGCTCGGGAGAGGAGGTCTGAATGCCCTTTTCCTCAGTCTGTTACGGATACCAGCACGTTTCCCACGGTGTTTCTTTGTTCTACGCCGCTGGCTCTGGCCATTGTTCAACTCGGCGTTCCGAAGAATCTCAGATGGCCACAGAGGATCGGCGAAAGTGTCCTGAAACAGTCCAGTGTAGAGGTAACCAATGTCCAAAAGAGTTTTGCTGTCGTAGTAGATCAATGCAGATGATAAGTTTGTAAAAACTGAGAGTAAAAGAAAGTAAAATAGTAAATAAAAGCACAGTCTTCGCGGAGCGACCTGAACGGCGACCAAACACAGCGGCGCCATTTTGCATTTGCCATTTGCATTTGCATTTCTTACAATATCCCAAATGTTTCCAACTATTTGTAAATTGTGAGAAAATTGCTATTTTAACCAATGAACCGGGGCGTGTGAGGGAGTCACCTGTCAATGGCGTCATATCTGTGTTACCCTCGGTTTCCGGGTTTATTCTGCAGAAACTCTTTACTCTTACTTCAGTGTGCAACAAGTGTCACAGCAGCCGAGCAGACGCGCGAGAGTAACGTCATAACATCATTTTCAACACACTCAGATGTATCTAATATGATAAACAGAGCTGCGTTACCTCATACTCATGACTGGAAAAGCGGAAATGGCGCCAGCGACTGTGTCCCGTCATAATAAAAGTCCCGCTGCTCGCGAGCCGTGTGTTGTGTAACAATCGCTCCAGCGGCGTTGCTCAGCTCCCTCAACATTCGGTCCTGCTCTGCTTCATACTACAGTAACGTTAATAAACGCATTAATGAACATGATTTCTGCCCGAGTCCTATCCCGATTCTTTTCCACCGGCTGTGAGGTGAAGACCACTGTCCCAAGATTCTGCGCTCAAACTTGGCGTCATCAAACTATGCCTTTGTTTTGAATAGGCGACCTCTAGCGGACGGAAAAGTTACATAGTGCACCTTTAATTAAATACCGATTTAACTCATATATAGCACAGAAATTCAAACAATGAAGAAAATCATAATGTGACTTTTTCGTTTTATGACAGGTGCAGGTTTAGAGATGGAGACCTGCTTGTAAACAATGCTGCAAATTACACCATTGCATATTTGTTATCAACATGAAAGGAAGAACAACCAAATTAACACATTCTCGTGATTGTTTCCACTCTTGTTCAAACTGTCAAATTCATTTTCTAATCTTAATATTTACCTTGAAGTTTAGAACTTTTTCCTCCATCTGCCCTGTACCTGTAATCGAAAAATATGCAGGGATTTGTATACCATTCATCTACTGCAAGTCACGTATGCTTACTGCTAAATGTGTATGATGATAATGCAGTTCTTTGAAGACTATACAGTGTGATGGTAATAGTGTTAACATTCACTAGGTAGACTAAATGTGCCCAATTAGCAAACATTAGCAAGGCTACAGTTTTTACTAGCTTGATCTGCATTTATTACAGAAACCATTTGAAGATGAGGCGAATGATGACCAATAGCACTGGAAGACCACCAGAAGTACACTTTAGCATAGTTAGCAAAACCTTAAAGGGATAGTTCACCCAAAAATGAAAATGTACTCATCATTTACTCACCCTTCTGGTGAACACAAAAGAAGATATTTTATTGACCGTAAAGTCAGCTGTTTGGTTAACGTCATTCTTTAAAATATCTTCTTTTGTGTTCAGCAAAAGAAAGAAGCTCATACAGTTTTGGAACAACGTGAGGGTGAATAAATGATGACAAATTTCAAATTTTTGGGTGAACTATCCCTTTAAGGTGTTTATGATTAAGAACGTATTTAAAACTGCTTTTGTTATGTACAGTAGATGTTTTCCAGATGAAGTGCTCTTTAACAGATGCCTTGTAGATGTACGTGCTCTATCTGGGATGGCTGTATTGGGCACGTGAAATAAATTAAAACATGAATGAGCGGGCTAAATCGGTCACAAGACAAGCCATCAGGATTTCTCCCTGATAGCAGGTGTGGCAGAGTAAACAAAACCTTAGACAAATCTCACCTTAATGCTTTTCATAGAGTTGTTCAAGCATGTTAGGCTGCACGCTGCCCATAAAGCACCTATAAAGTCACCATGAAATCAAAACTGACAATTTTTTTTTTTTTTTTATGGAATATTGCAGTGTTTATTATACACAATGGTCACACTTTAAAGTTTTGTTTTTTTAAAAGTTTATTATCACTATTAACTAACTATTAACTATGACTTTACCTCAATAAACTCCTAATTACTGCTTATTAATAGTTAGTAAGGAAGTTGTTAAATTTAGATATTGGATAGGATTAAGGGATGCAGAATATGATCATGCAGAATAAGGCATTAATGCTTTATAAGTACTAATAAACAGCCAACATCCTAGTAATATGCATGATAATAATCAACTAGTTAATAGTGAGAACTGGACACTAAACTAATGTGTTACTGAAATTGATTTAGCCATTCACATCATTTTTTTTTTTATTTAATTTTTTTATTCATGTATCATCATAATCTTTAATTAAAATAACTTTCCCTCCCTCTTACAGCGACATCTCTTCTCTGATGGTGTGTTTACTGGCTCGCAGCACAACCTGTCGATCACATGAGTTCCACCAATTGCAAATCGCAACCATCCAGTCAGTTGCTCATGGACAAAATCAAGTCCCGCTCTACATTTTTATTGTGTGCCTTGAATCATTGTAATACAAAATTTGGTAAAGGCAAGTTTCCAAATATGTACCTATATATAAGTCTCCATATTGTACCCCACATCAAAGACCCCTCAACACAGGGATGGACGTAAGGGTCTGGTAATATTCCATTCATGTTCTGAAAGCTTTCTTTACCACATAAAGAAGCTTTTCCCTTGGCAACTGCCCAACTAGCAAATTTACCCAAGATGCCATTGGCTTCCCTATTTCTGCAGGGTATTTCGCTGTTGTCACTTGTTGTAATCATTGTTGACAAGAATGTCATTGATGTTATTCCTTTGTTTGCAGCTGTTACTGTCATTTATAAATAATGGGAAATAGTGAGACCATAAAGATTGCACCTTAAAAACAATGACTGCATTTCTGAGGCCCATTGAATGGAAAATCCCATATCATTTTCTAAACCTTTTCCAACATATTTGGGTTATGTTAAATGTTTAGCAACAAAAAGTCATGATTTAGTTATGATCATTCTCCAAACCCTCTCCAGGCTCACCCTTGTGGAAAAGAAGTGTGCTTAATTGTGTATGTGCACTTGTAGTGTACTTTATATCTTAAAAGTATACATTTTTAAAAACTGTACTTGCAGATAACATAACATAACATTAAATAAAAGGCCACTTAAGTGTACATAGAGTGTACACAAAAGATTATAGCAGAGCAGAGTAGACCAATCACAACAGACTGGGCCATCTGACCAAATCAGAGCAGAGTAGACCAATCACAACAGACTGGGCCATCTGACCAATCAGAGCAGAGTAGACCAATCACAACAGACTGGGCCATCTGACCAATCAGAGCAGAGTAGACCAATCACAACAGACTGGGTCATCTGACCAATCAGAGCAGAGTAGACCAATCACAACAGACTGGGTATCTGACCAATCCAATCAGACCAATCACACAGACTGGGCCATCTGACCAATCCAAATCAGACTGGGTCATCTGACCAATCAGAGAGTAGACCAATCACAACAGACTGGGTCATCTGGAGCAGAGTAGACATCTGACTGGACAATCAGAGCAGAGTAGACCAATCACAACAGACTGGGCCATCTGACCAATCAGAGCAGAGTAGACCAATCACAACAGACTGGGCCATCTGACAGACTGGAACAGACTGGGTCATCTGACCAATCAGAGCAAGTAGACCAATCACAACAGACTGGGCCATCTGACCAAATCAGAGCAGAGTAGACCAAACACAACAGACTGGACCATCTGACCAATCAGAGCAGAGTAGACCAATCACAACAGACTGGGTCATCTGACCAATCAGAGCAGAGTAGACCAATCACAACAGACTGGGTCATCTGACCAATCAGAGCAGAGTAGACCAATCACAACAGACTGGGCCATCTGACCAACAGACTGGGTCAGAGCAGAGTAGACCAATCACAACAGACTGGGTCGTCTGACCAATCAGAGCCCATCTGGGCCGTCTGACCAAATCAGAGCAGAGTAGACCAATCACAACAGACTGGGTCATCAGACCAATCAGAGCAAGTAGACCAATCACAACAGACTGGACCATCTGACCAATCAGAGCAGAGTAGACCAATCACAACAGACACAACAGACTGGGTCATCTGACCAATCAGAGCAGAGTAGACCAATCACAACAGTGGACCATCTGACCAATCAGAGCAGAGTAGACCAATCACAACAGACTGGGCCATCTGACCAATCAGAGTCAGAGTAGACCAATCACAACAGACTGGGTCATCTGACCAATCAGAGCAGAGTAGACCAATCACAACAGACTGGGCCATCTGACCAAATCAGAGCAGAGTAGACCAAACACAACAGACTGGACCATCTGACCAATCAGAGCAGAGTAGACCAATCACAACAGACTGGGTCATCTGACCAATCAGAGCAGAGTAGACCAATCACAACAGACTGGGTCATCTGACCAATCAGAGCAGAGTAGACCAATCACAACAGACTGGACCATCTGACCAATCAGAGCAGAGTAGACCAATCACAACAGACTGGGTCGTCTGACCAATCAGAGCAGAGTAGACCAATCACAACAGACTGGGTCGTCTGACCAATCAGAGCAGAGTAGACCAATCACAACAGACTGGGCCGTCTGACCAAATCAGAGCAGAGTAGACCAATCACAACAGACTGGGTCATCAGACCAATCAGAGCAGAGTAGACCAATCACAACAGACTGGGTCATCTGACCAATCAGAGCAGAGTAGACCAATCACCACAGACTGGACTATCTGACCAATCAGAGAAGAGTAGACCAATCACAACAGACTGAGCCATCTGACCAATCAGAGCAGAGTAGACCAATCACAACAGACTGAGCCATCTGACCAAATCAGAGCAGAGTAGACCAATCACCACAGACTGGACTATCTGACCAATCAGAGAAGAGTAGACCAATCACAACAGACTGGACTATCTGACCAATCAGAGAAGAGTAGACCAATCACCACAGACTGGACTATCTGACCAATCAGAGAAGAGTAGACCAATCACCACAGACTGGACTATCTGACCAATCAGAGAAGAGTAGACCAATCACCACAGACTGGACTATCTGACCAATCAGAGAAGAGTAGACCAATCACAACAGACTGAGCCATCTGACCAATCAGAGCAGAGTAGGCTCGTGGAAAGGAGGGGTTTAGAGAGATTGAATCTTCGAACAAACTATTTACAGGCTTGCTGAAAAATGAGGTGATGTGCAGTGTATATTATGAGAAAAGTATGCTAAAGAGCATTATCCCTGTGACAAGAAGACATCAGGTAGTGGGTAAGTCATTGATAGTACCATGCACAGTATGTGAATGAGAACTCCCTATTTGCCCTGCAGGATTTGTGGGTTGACTAGGCATTTGAGGAATGCGTCTAATTGCTGTCACTTTGACTCGGCTTGTCTTGTCCTGTATGTGACGCATTTAAGTTTATCGTTTAATAACTGGTAATAAATACAGTGCTTCACAATTTATAATATACAATATTTTTAATGAATGAGGATTCATAATTGACTCTGTCAGTAAAGTGCTGCATTCTTGAATAAACTAACATCATTGTTATACTTTATTGAATCCATAGCAACCACAAAAACACAAGCTAGCATAATTTCCACTACAATTTTTTTTTCTTCTTTTTTGTGGTTACCTTTATCTAAATGTCACTGAGAACAGCAGTGATGTCTCACATGTTTCTTGGTTTTGGAAATATTCTTTCCACTCATTATCTCCATAGGGGTTTTAAAAATTCTTCCGGAGACAGTTATGGACTTTTAACCAAACAACCCAGCTCTGAGATAGATCACAACATTGCAAACTTTGATTTGAAGGAAAAAGTATATCATGACTAAATTAATTAATTATTAAATTAATAAACATAACTTTTTCCGTCAAATAATTCAAAAAAATAAGTCCGTATTGAAAGCTTCAACACATTGGAAAGCTTTAATACATTTATAAAAGTCTATTAATTGCTATGTGGCTAAAATAATATGATTTTTTATTGTCTTTGTTGTATTTGTTTATTTTGTTTAATCCTTCTATCCGGCAGTGTCTGGAGAGCAGGCGAATATGAAGAGCTCAATGGGTGTGTGGAGGAGGGTGTTTGTTCTCTGCTGCCGGCCTTGGCGGGACAATAGCGAGCTTCTGAAGCGCAGAGTGGTGGGATGAAGAAGATGAGGAGTCAATGAGTGAAGAGGAGGCAGCGATATGTCAGCTCTTGACCTAGCCATGAATGTAGGAGGCATGACTCAATTACACAGTACAGCCCAGGACTGGAATATGGGATACATGTCCTGGTTTCCTGTTTGGCTGTTTTGTTGCTAATTTGTCTTAAAGATGTTGATTCCTCTTAAAAGTGTAACACTGTGGCTCTGTGGTGCTATTAAATTTGTGCATTATTAAAGGGATAGCGCAAAAATTACAATTCATTTATCATTTATCCACCCTGGAGTTGTTCTAATGCACTTGGAATATATGATATGTGTAACATCAGATCATTATGTGATACTTTTGTGTCTTTTTCAAGCTTGATGCTGTTTTTTTTCCATTTCTCCTTTCGTTGTCTGAAAAAGAAAGAATGGCATTAGAACAACACCAGGGTGAGTAAATGATAACTTAATTTTCATTCTAAAGTGTACTAGCCCTTTAAAGGTATGATAAATAAAACATTAACCCCTGAATCACCAGTAAAATACCAAAAACAATAAATACCAAAAACCTGACTTGCATGATATTGATATTTTCTATCAACATAAACATTAAATAAACTTAAAATTTTAAATTATTATTGTTGTTGTTATTATTCATTTATCATTAAGCCTAGATAATTGGGTCCAAAATCCAGTTAAACTTATATTTCCCATTATTTTTTTAATAATCTCAAATGTTATTTTAAACAAGCATTAGGACCCATTCTGTTTATTTTTAAGGAAAGAAAACTTTAAAACTTTAGCAATGACACTTACAGTAAAAATGTAGGCAAGCGTGCTCTTGACTCATCTCACTCACTCACCAAAAAAAAAAAAAAAAAAAAAAAAAAAAATGCATTCTGTATGTCTTTAACTGCCAAAAAAAAAACTAGTGTTGTGTTCGAGTCCCCCTTATTAAAGTCTCAGTCAAGTATGAGTCTTTAACTTATCGAGTCAGAGTCGAGTCTGAGACCAACTAAATAATGGGAACAGTCTATTGGGTCCTGAAGTGCTGAAAACGCACCTCTTTTCTCTCTGTTTGAGGCTGTTCGTTTTGCATGGGTTTTATATGACATGTGGTTAGACCTTAGTCAGGGTAGATGCCATATTTAATTTTTTCATGGATGAAAATGAGGCTGTGAGGGGACAGACAGTCTTTACAATGGCATGCACTGTGTATAAAACTACTACATGTAGTTTCCATAACTCAGGGCCAACTCAAAATAGGGTAACACATTTTACAGTGTCCTTGCTGCATATGTTACATGTACTTACCATAGTAATAACAGTAAATTATGCATAATTGCATGCAACTAACCCTCAGCCGAAACCTTAATCCTACCCTAACCCTATAGTAAGTACATGTTGTTAATTATTATTACTCAGTACTTAAATATATAATTATACTGTAACAATGACACCTTAAAATAAAGTGTAACCCAAAACGGTTTTTATTTTCTAATGCATTTCTGAATAACGAATTACATTATTGGAAGTTTATTGTATGGATCTATGTTTTATAGATCTAAGTTGATATTTTAGTAGGGCTTTGCCCTGCCTGCCTATATACATGAGCCACCCTGTATATAATTACTGTATATTTCCATAATATATATATATATACTAAGGATTTTGTTGTTGTTGTTTTTGAATTTTGACCCATGTGTGTTTACTGCTTCCTTAGATGTCAGAAAAATTCTTTACCTTTGAAACTAGAAGCTGCCACCATGTTTTATACTCACTGAGAGGGGCATATTGACATATCTTGGTGTTTAGAAGCAGGGTGAAAGAGAACTTAATTCAGCATTTGCATGCTGACTGATGAGCACGAGTGTGTGTGCACAGAAACTCGTCTTAGACAACTTGCAAGTATCAAATTGATTGTGTGAACAGGCAAGACTTAGAAAACACATGCGAACACTGGCCAGTGACAATTCCGTCAACTGTCCCGAGCATATTTCACTTAATCCCTGGACTCGGTTGGACTCTGAAACATTTTTTCAAAGGCCCAAACGCTCAATTCCAACTCAAGTTTGAGTATAAAATGCATCCTAGTCCCTGAAAAGTTCAAGTCTGAGTTCGATTACCCCAGCAGAAAGTGTAAAAAGACTAGAATATCTCAGAAGAATAAATGGTGCAAGGAAAAGATTACAACATTTGCTTAAAGAGTTATCTCTAAGACAACATCTTTGCATTTTAGTTCATTCATACACTGAGGAGTTCCCTTTCAGTCGGTCACGTTCGACGTACGTCGGAACTGACCAACGAATTGGGATCTGTTTTCAGAGACCAATCTACTTCGAGTGATTAAAAACGAGCCAATGGACATTTGCATGCGGTTCACGCATTCCATGCACCGCCCCGCAGCGCGGGTATAAACACGGAAGTGGAAGTACCGCATATCGCTTTTAACTTTGGAGCCGAACGGTTTGCTGTATGAAGCTGTTTCTACAAAGAGTGTTTAGACAAGTCTCGAGGAGGATCCTCTCTTACCTGGGTGCTGGTGTGATGGTGCGAGTCAGCGAGTGGCCGCTGCAACATACACTTGTCTCTGTGTTGGTTGGCTGGGCGTTTCCGTTCTTTGAGTGCTCACACGCAGGCTTGCAATCGGACTGATGTGAGCCGCGGCCATCTCCCTGAGTGCTTCAGCACTTCTAAAAGAGCATTTCCTTCTAAAAGAGCAACATGGTTTGACTCTGCTTCTTTTTCAAGATGTCATTCAAACCGTGTGTTTCTGGATGTGGTTGTTTCCTGTCCTCATTTGACGGCCACGATCTCTCTCGCACATAAACATGCGAGATTGTGTTCGTGGGTGATTCATAGTCTCTCAGGAGAGTGTGATCACGTCGGCGCGCAGTTCGTCTTACCTTTCTCATAAGGGCTTAAGCGTTCAGCGCGCCTTGTGCCGTCGAGCGGTCGGCTGACAGCGCGGGTTGTCAAGGCAACCCAGACTGTCACTCGGCGCTCTAGATGCACGGTCGAGACTATGAAACCTCAAACGGGGTTGAGTCCCTTTGCCTATTCCCCAATCTAGTTCTTTTTTTGGTGCACCAGAAAAGGGCTGCTTGCAATGTCTAATAAGCCTTGGTGACCTGAGGGTTACAGTGGGGTTTCCCCTGGGGAAACCCCTCCTGAGTCTCTCAGTACATCCTTGGAAGCGCCTCGGTAGCAGCGTGAAATGAGGGTTTGCAGGGTGATTACTCCTCTAGCATCACAAGCATGCTGAGACTGTGTTTGTGGGTGGTTCACGTTCCATACCACGCCTTATGATGCACTGAGTTCATGAGAACATGACCACATCGGTAGCGTGATGGCTCTTTTCTCACCTGTCGTCTTCCCTTTCTCAAAGGCTTGAGCGTTCAGCACGCTGTGTGCCATTCTGATGGCCACGCTTACTGTCTCACAAGCCTGCTGGAAGCTTACAGATGGGATTGCTGGTTCTAAAAAAAAAAAAAAAAAATCCAGTGGCAGAGGGGACCTAGCGCGCTTTCATTTGGGGCTCTGGCAGAGGACAGATGTCAATTGCTGCATCGGAGAGAGGGAAATATGGAACACCAAAAGGGCCATAATCTGTATAAGTGTTTTTTTTCCCTCTCTCACTACCCTCTGTCCTGCATGCACGAGGGTAGTCCCGACCCAGGGGTTATGCAGGAACTACGTGCGGTGATAGACCTTACGCTTTGGGCGACGAAAGTCACCGCACAATCCCTGGGTCAGGCGATGTCACATGGGGCTAAACCTGGCAGAGATGCTTGAGCCCGACAAAGTTTGGTTCCTCAATGCCCCTGTCTGTCAGGCTGGCCTCTTCGGCGACGCCATCGAGAACTTCGCCCAGCAGTTCTTGGTGGCCCAGTAGCAGACGGAGGCAAAAAAAAAAAGCCTGTCCCGATGACTAGCTGTTGCCTGTCGTCGGTCACAGTGTCTCCGCCTGCTTGTTGCTGAGGGCATCCCCCCCCTGCGTCTGCCTCTGCCCCTGCTAAAGTCAAGCAGCAGCCTCCTCCCGGACAGCAGGTGGCCGGGCGCAAGGGAGGCACCCGACCCGTCCAGGGTCCCGCGAAGTCTGCAAGTGGCCCTGAAACGGGTGGCCCAGTGAGAAGGGGATCTGCTCTTGGGGAGGCGGTGTCCGCACCCCTCCCTCCCCCCCAGAGGAGGACTGGGGGGAGACTAGGTTTTGGTCCTGCCACTGGCTCTCCGGAGTCCAGTGGTACCCACTTTCTCAAAAGAGCAGTGTCCTCCTTCCCTGGGCACCGAGAGGGTCAGGTTGGCAGTGTGTAACGTCCCCGGGCCTTGCCACTCCTTTCCTCCCCTCTCTCCCTCGCCAGGGGGCAGCAGTGTGGGCACAGAGGATTCCACCAGGCCTTCTCACCCACACTCTGCCCCACCTTGGAATGCTCAGTCAACACTCCGGGCCACCTCCGGGCCTCCCGAGTCGGGTCTGAGTATTCCACTTTCCTGCCTCTCCGGCAGGGGGCAGCAGAGTGGGCACAGAGGATGCTACCAGGCCTTCTCACCCACACTCTGCCCCACCTTGGAATGCTCAGACAACACTCTGGGCCTCCTCCTGGCCTCCCAAGTCGGGTCTGAGCATTCCACCTCGCTACCCCACACCGAGTACGTCTCTGATGCTGTTGGTCTGGCTTGTTCAGTCTGGGGGCCTGGCTAGAGGCCGTCTCACTGGCTCATCCGTACCATCAGACTCGGCTACACGATTTAATTTCGCTCACTGGCCTCCCAAGTTAAGGGGCATCCTCTTCACCACAGTGCGGAGCAGCGATGCCCATGTCTTGTGGTCCGATATCGGAGTCCTACTAGCGAAGGACACGATCGAGCCGGCTCCTCCAGCCGATATGAAGTCAGGGTTCTACAGCCTTTACTTCATTGTACCCAAGAAAGGGGGTGGGTTAAAACCAACGTGTCCTGAATCGGGCCCTGCACAAGCTCCCGTTCAGAATGCTGACGCAGAAACGCATTTTCGAATGCATCCGTCCCCGAGATTGGTTTGCAGCGATCGACCTGAAGGACGCATACTTTCATGTCTCCATTCTCCTGAGACACAGACCGTTCCTATGCTTTGTGTTTGAGGAGAGGGCATGTCGGTACAAAGTCCTGCCCTTCGGGCTGTCCCTGTTGCCTCGCGTCTTCACGAAAGTTGCAGAGGCAGCCATTGTTCTGCTCTGAGAACACGGCGTTCGTATTCTCAACTACCTCGACGACTGGCCCGTACTAGCCCAGTCGCGAGAGCAGTTGTGCGAACACAGGGACCTGGTGCTCCATCACCTCAGCCTGTTGGGCCTTCGGGTCAACCGAGACAAGAGCAAACTCTCTCCCACACAGAGGATCTCTTGTCTTGGTAAGGAGCTGGATTCAGTCAATCGGACTGTGCACCTCACAGAGGAGCGCGTCCGGTCAGTACTGAACTGCTTGAATACGTTCAAAGGCAGGACAGCGGTCCCACTGAAGTTCTTTCAGAGGCTCCTGGGGCATATGGCATCTGCAGCCGCGGTAACGCCGCTCGGATTGCTGCATATGAGCCCTCTCCAGCACTGGCTACATGGCCGAGTCCCGAGATGGGCGTGGCAGAGCGGCAAGTACCGGGTCTCAGTTACTCCTTACTGCCGCCAAACCTTCAGCCCGTGGTCAAACCCTTCGTTTCTACAGGCAGGAGTGCCCCTAGAACAGGTGTCCAAGCATGCTGTGGTCTTCACGGAAGCCTCATCCACCGGCTGGGGGGCCACATACAATGGGCATGCATTTTCGGGTCTGTGGATGGGCCCCAATTGCATTGGCATATCAATTGCCTAGAGTTATTGGCAGTACGTCTTGCTCTGGGCCGCCTCAAAAAGCCGCTACAGGGAAAGCACATACTGGTCCGCACGGACAGCACTGCGGCCGTTGCGTACATCAACCGTCAGGGTGGTCTACACTCCCGTTGCATGCTCCGACTCGCCCACCATCTCCTCCTTTGGAGTCTGAAGCATCTGAGGTCGCTTTGCGCCATTCACATCCCAGGTGCACTCAACCGGACAGCCGACGAGCTCTCTCGGCAGCCGACACCTCCGGGAGAGTCCCCAGGTGGTCCAGCTGATATGGGACCTCTTCGGAGCCGCACAGGTAGACCTGTCGACCCATTGCCAGCTGTATTACTCCCTGACCGGGGGCACCCTCGGCACGGATGCACTGGCGCACAGCTGGCCCCGGGGCCTGTGCAAGTATGCGTTTCCCCCAGTGAGCCTTCTCGCACAGACACTGTGCAAAGTCAGGGAGGACGAGGAGCAGGTCTTCTTAGTTGCGCCCTACTGGCCCAACCGGACCTGGTTCTCCAAACTAACTCTCCTTGCGACAGCACCTCCCTGGCCCATTCCTCTGAGGAAGGACCTACTTTCTCAGGGACAGGGCACACTATGGCACCCGCGTCCAGACCTCTTGAAACTCCATGTCTGGTCCCTGGACGGGATGCGGAGGTTCTAGGTGGTCTACCACAAGCAGTGGTAGACACCATCGCTTCCGCTAGAGCCCCCTCTATGAGGCACCTCTGCATTGAAGTGGAACCTGTTCGTTGAGTGGTGTTCTTCTCACCGCGAAGACCCCCGAAGATGTTCGGTTGGCGTCGTGCTCTCCTTTCTGCAAGATGGGTTGGAGCGAAGGCTGTCTCCCTCCACCCTCAAAGTGTACGTCGCAGCAATAGCGGCGTATCACGACGCAGTTGACGGTTAGTCCTTAGGGAAGCACGACCTAATTGTCAGGTTCCTCAGGGGTGCGAGGAGGCTGAATCCCCCTCGTCCAAACCCGGTACCCTCTTGGGATTTAGCTCTGGTGCTTAGAGCACTCCAGAGCCCTCCCTTTGAACCTTTGCAGTCCATTGAGTTAAAGATCCTCTCCATGAAGACAGTACTCTTGGTGTCACTGGCCTCCATCAAGAGGGTAGGGGACCTGCACGCACTTTTGGTCAGTGAATCGTGCCTAGAATTCGTGCCAGGTAACTCTCACGTCGTCCTGAGACCCCGGCCCGGATACGTGCCCAAGGTTCCCACCACTCTTTTCCGAGATCAGGTGGTGAACCTGCAAGCGCTGCCTTCAGTGGAGGCAGACCCAGCCCTAGCTTTGCTCTGTCCCATCCGTGCTCTCCGCGCCTACATGGACCGAACTCAAAGCTTTAGGACCTCAGAACACCTCTTCATCTGTTACGGGAGCCAGCAGAAGGGAAAGGCTGTCTCCAAGCAGAGGTTAGCCCACTGGATAGTGGATGCTATTGTCTTGGCATACCAGTCCCAAGACGTGCCCTGCCCATTCGGGTTGCGAGCACACTCGACTAGGAGTGTAGCTTCCTCCTGGCCGCTGGCTCAGGGCGCCTCGCTGACAGATATATATAGAGCTGCGGGCTGGGTGACACCTAACGTTCGCTAGATTCTATAGCCTCCATGTAGAGCCGGTATCTTCCCGTGTACTCGCCCCCAGTGGCCAGTAGCACTAAGTGCCCGTTCTAGTGTCGGCTTGCGACACCATTCCCGCCCCCTGGGCTGGATATACGTGCGTTATTGTCTCCAGTTGCGTTCCCCAGAAATGGTTGAGCTCCTCCGTCACCCCTTCGGTGTCAGACGTTGCGGCCGTCTGGCACCAGGCCTGTACCCGTATGCTTGTGGAACAGCTGTGTAGGCTGGGTATCCATATGTAGCGGTTCCCTCGGCAACCCCATATGTGTATTCTCCACGGTACCAGCTACCCTACTCGGCTAGCTGCGTGTCTTTCCCTTGACAGAGCTCGCTCTGTCATCTCTAGCGGTGTTCTTTCCCCCCTGGGACCAGGCTGGATCCACCCCAGAGACTGCCATATGTTGCACTACCCTGATAGGTTAGTCCTTATGTGTAATCTGCCACATCTCCATCTGTTGAAGGGTGTGGCTCTGCAGCGTACCACCTCCCCTGAGACGGGTGTGCTTTCCCAGCGTTATCCAATAGTCATGCAGAGTGGGTCTTGCAGGAACAGCAGTGACTGACCTTCCCTTCTGGGAGCCCTGGCTTCCACTCCAACTTAGGAGTGGTCCAGTGAGCTCAGGCAGGGCGCTGGAAGGGCCAGCATCCTGGCGTGTTGGTAGGGATCCCAATTCATCGGTCAGTTCCGACGTACGTCGAACGTGACTGACTGAAAGGGAACGTCTCGGTTACGTATGTAACCCTTGTTCCCTGAAGGAGGGAATAGAGACGTACGTCCCCATTGCCAGGTGCTGTGCTTCAGCTGAAGGCCGAGTCACTTGTCTCGGCTCCTCAGTTGAAAAGCGATATGCGGTACTTCCACTTCCGTGTTTATACCCGCGCTGCGGTGCGTGGAATGCGTGAACCGCATGCCAATGTCCATTGGCTTGTTTTTAATCACTCAAAGTAGATTGGTCTCTGAAAACAGATCCCAATTCATCGGTCAGTTCCGACGTACGTCTCCGTTCCCTCCTTCAGGGAACAAGGGTTACATACGTAACCGAGACGTTTCTTTCACAGTCATTCACGATTCCATAGTCTGACATCAGAGCCAAAGAAAGAACTGCAGAAGATCTGAGATCTAGCATGAAAGATCTTCATCACGGACTAGTCTTTTTCTCAGAATCTTCCTTTCGTTGCCTCCAGCTCTCTGGGCACGGAGCCAGCACATGGAAGCCATAAACATGAAAACACCTTGGGCCTCTCCCTCTGCCTTGATCCTTGAATCAGAGGGCTTGTGCCTCCACGCCCCACTGACGTTACAAACCGCTCCAACCTCAGCCAGTGACTCAACCTTATGGCCCGGTAGGAGTTACAGTGTTTGAATACAATCAATGACTTACTAAGGTAAACCCCCTAGAAAGAACTCCAGGCTTGAGAATAATGATTGGCAGGTTGTCAAATTTGCATGCTCGACTACATAGTGAAAAAAGTTCACATACCCTAAAGACTATAATGTGCATCGCCCACATCATTTGGGGAAAACCCGTCCAACCACTTTCATTAACCACAACCCTCATTGCAGTGAATATAGCATATGCTCCTTGTGGTATAGCAGTTAAGTGGACAATAAGACGTTGGACAATAAAGCTACCGTGAAGTGAATCTCCATCCATGTTCTTATGGGCCATGTGCATGTAAGACTGTTTTTACACTTGTTTTGATTGATTTGTCCAAACCCAAGTTTATTTCCACCCCCTCCACTAGTCCCACTGGTCTCGTTTCACATTGTACTTTTTGGTCCAAACCATAATATTGCAAAAGAATGCAAACAATTCAAGCTGCTCTGTAAGGGCAGTTTATTCTGAGACATTATTCTATGAAAAATGCTTTACTATACTATAATGCAGGGATGCAATTTAAAAGTTAATTTTGTAATTTAAGACATATTGCATTTATAACAACTGTGACTTGTACTTGAGTTTGCATGAAGTGTACCCAGACCACTCTTTAAGTGCACACAGTTTGTTGGTGCACACCCCAGTTTGCGCAGCTCAAACAGTAAAGCATGGTGCTAGCAATGCCAGGGTCATGGGATTGATTCCCAGGGAATGCATGAACTGATATATGTACGCCTTTGAAGTGTACTGGATAAAAGCACCTCCTGAATGGATGAATGTAACCAACCAAACTCTAAGGAATAATAGGCTTGGGTCCTTGCCAAATGTGAAAGCACCATTTGAATTAAAAGTCAGTCACATGGGAGTGTCAATTTATTCCAAGCATACTTGCTAAGATAAATATAGTGTGTGTTTTGCCATTTTGGGTCTATTACCATGGAGACAGACCTTGGTAATCCTTGTACGGCTAAAGAATTTGGGTTATCAAATTTTAGTACTATATCATCATCCATAATGTGAAAACACTCCTGGTAGGAAGTCTTCAAAACCAGCTGCTGCACTGCACAGTTATGGCTTCAGCAAAGCTGAAATGTAGAGACACTTGACCTATGATGACTTTGCAGTCTCCAACCACCCCTCCAACCATTAACCAGTGGGAAGGGTCAAGGGGTCTGCGCTGCTATCGGGTCACATTCCAACTCAACACCACTAAAACACTGGTCTTGTAAAGACAGCTCCCAACAATGCAATTGACATGTCTTTGGTCTATTGCCCCAGAACAATAACAGTTCTCATACATTGCCATGGACACGAGAAGAGCAAAGAGCAGGGTTCTAGACTGTGACCAAAATTGTTGCAAATGCGATCATTTTTTGATAATGTGCAAGTTAAAATTTCACACGGTCACGTTGGTGCGAGTGCACAATGCTTTTGTGCTTTGGCTGGTCCTGAGCCAGAGAAGCAAGCTCAGCGCTTGATGGCAACTATTCAGTGTTTTCAACCACATAAGGTTTATTTTACATTTCACACATTTAAACAGCCTACACAAGTACTAGCAAAACAATGCATTCATAGTTTGTGAAATGCACAGTTATGTCTGTGGAAGCAGCAATAACAATCCACTGTCGACGTGATATCAGATACACATTGTGTAAGTAACTATGAAGTTTACTCTATTCTTCTCCCACTTTACCGGCCACTTACTTTCATGTAATTCAGGAGAAGTGGATGAATTGACGTGTTGTAAACCTGACAGATCCGATTCTCTGAACTGCAATGCAAACTAACACCGCGTCTACACCGGATGTGTGCGGCGCGACGCAACAAAGGACAATATAACCCATTATAATCAGTAATGTTGTCTACACTGGATGCGGCGCAGCGCTGCGTGACGCGACACGACAAATAAACTTTATGCCTCGTTCTATTTATGACATACTGACATGAAGGACAAATGCTTTGCAATGGTCACTTTGTCGCGGTGTAACATGGCGACGCCCATCACGCATTATAGATCAACTAACATGATCATTATATTTTTCAACAAAACACGTTCACTTGCATGTATTTGAGAATCGGAATATCAGGTAGTTTTTGAATTCAGGCTGGCCAGGTTTTTGAATATTTTGAATTAAAAAGGAAAAAATAAATAAAAGGGATACATCTGCCATACAGCGCTATTATGGCTGCGGTGTGTCACATGAAGGGCATGATGTGTCCCTTCTGTGAAAATTACTTTAATAAAATAATAACCCCCATGGCAATAATACTTTTGTTATATATGTTATGTGTGATAATATTTTAGTAATGTGTTCTTTTAAATTTATGCTTGTTGGAAGCAATGTTCAAATTAAAATAGTTTGCAAATATCAAACTTTTAGTCACATCAATCTTTACATCAATGCAAAACAGGCATATAGAAATCAAGAGAATGATTCATCAACATGCAAGTTCATTATGATTGATAAAAATCTTTTTAAAAAAGGTGCGACCAAATGAGAAAGTTAGTCGCACCAGAGTGACCAGTGAGAGAAATGAGTCTAGAGCCCTGAAGAGGGTGTGTGGATGTGGTTATGCAGCTCAAGTGCAACAATTGAACAGTGTCACCATGATGTAAGACTTGAATGGTATTAGATAGTTGATTTAGTTGGTTTCCTAAGTTACCTAAACTGGTGTTCAGTTGGTACAGTGTGGTTGGTCTCCAAGCCTGAACAGTTAAAAAGTGCCTAAATCACCATTAAATGTATCATACTGGACCAGTCTGACAAGTAGAAACCAGCTGGTGGCCAGCAAGGACACAAAAAACACTTTAGGGTGGTTTTAAAGGCCCACTGAAGTGCCTTGAAATGCGTAGCATTATTCAATGTGTTGCCGTAATTTCCACTGACACTGGAAGACAGGGCAGGACATATCGGACAGCTGATCTCTGGACCTGAGCGGACTGTGTGCACGTGACACTAATGTGAAACCAGACTTCATTCGCCCCAATGGAACGCATATTTGCACTGTCTGAATCGTTACCTATCCCCTATATAGTGCACTATGTGCCGTTCACCATGTAGAAAATAGTAATAGTATAAACAAATGACCGACTTTACCCGCAGCTTCAGCAACTATTTGGGGGCGGGACACTTTCGATTCCAGAGAGCATTTGATTGGACAGAAAATCTGGTGGGACGCTTAAGTGCTGAGTGATGTCATCAAAATCATTGATCATATTGGTGGGTGTGAGAGACTGAACATTTTGAATGCTTATATCTTCTAAATGCGAGTTTTGGAGCACACTAGCTTATAGGCTAACATATTCATACTAAAAGCCAAACAAAAAAATTAATGGCGACTTTAAGAGGGTTGTATTGTTATTATATTGTATTGTATTGTTAGCAGCTAGCTAGGTCAGTTCATATTTGAAGTTCTACTTCTAATTGAAATGCTCAATTTGTTGGTTGATTAAAAGTTATATTTCAGCTAAATACATTATTATTTGCATTGAATGTTTGATCCTGGTTTCCCTTAAGTCAGAGAGCTAAAGGAAAGACACAGTGGTAAAAATGAGACGAGACCCCTCTGTTATGATATATGAGTGGACTGGCCCAGTTCAAAGCTGGGTGTGTGCTGTGTATCAAATTGCATTATATATGCTTTTAAGTTAAACACCCAAAAGGGACATGAATAAAACAATGGAACCACTGGATGAACTTTAATTTTAGGAGATGTACATTTCTGCGTGGGAATTTCCTATCCAAAATTATTAATGCCAGGTTTTTGTTCGCTGTGAGAAAACTCCTCATGTCATACTCACTTAGTATAATCGGCCAACTGCTCTTCCTGTGAGCGTAATTCTTCTTTAAATTCAATTCAACTCAGGGCCTCTGAACTAAAGTTGGAGCCCCTATCAAAGCGATTCCATCTGCTGGCTTTTATGCTCCTTCTTGGTTTTGATTGTGGGAGTTGTTCTAAAAAAAGCAACGCCATTTCTGTCATTCCTTTATTGTGTTTCTCATTTTCTGCATCTGCAATACACCGCCTCATATTTTCTTATGCAAATTCCTAAGGCGCTTTTGAATTTGTAGAGCAAAATGGATCGTGACTGAATGACTCAAGAAAAGAGTTTGAAACAACTATTGAGGTAAGCAATTCCAACGATGACTAACAGGACTAGGGAAATGTCAAGATCTGAATGGCTGATATGGACCAAGCAAATCACGACAGTGAATCATCTCGTGAACGGGGCCTAAACAAAGCTCCACTTTCCTGTTACTCTCAGCTCTCAGCGCTACACAACAGATTCTAGCCTATAGACATGACGAGAGAAAGGAGGGGCAGAGGGAGGGAAAGGGGAGGAACTAGGACCTGTTGGCTCCTGCAGTGGAGGTCAGGGGAGTAGCTGTGGGACTCCAACTTTCAGAACAATCAATTTCCCTTAAGAGAGAGAGAGAGTGGGAGCAGGGCTGGAGTGGATGGCACAGGACCTGGATACTCGCATTCTGTAATGTTGAACAAGACCGGGCTTTGGGGATAAACCTGTGGAGAGTTTGAGAGCTGGAATACAACTAACTTGGGGTTTTGACGTCTCACAAACTTGAGAGGAGAGCAGCTGTGAGGTAAGCAGCACTGGGTGCTGATGTCTGAAATTATGAGTTTCATGGAATGCTTGTGAATGGACTTGCTACCTGTCAACAAGCAAAGGGGAAGCTTTTAATCTGAAATGAGCCCGTATCCTATGACAGGAAGACTCAAGGTGCTGTTGACAAGAAAAGCAATGCATGCACTGAAAAGAAATAACTTGAGTGATATACTAGATGGTATCTGGAGGGGAGAGGACCAGCAAAAGTAGGGCTTACTTCATCAACTTCAAAAAGTTTGAAAAAAAAGTAGAAAAACCCATGCTGTTTCTGAATGACTTCCAAACCAAATTGTGTGGTTTGGAAAAGCATAACATGTGATATTATGAAAACTCGAGTGTTTTGTGGTGTGAGATGACATGTAGTTGAAGCATGAAGAGATGAACTAGGAGGTCTGATAGGTGATGGGGGACCTCCAGACTTCTTAGTATTCTTTCCTAAGGTAGAGACTCTTAAAACATCAAACCTCTCACTTTCCCTTTCTCTTTTTCTTTCCATTTATCCGTCAAGCCACTCATGTTACACAACCAGAGGGTCTCGCTATCGTTGCCTCATTCCTCTCTGAGACATGGAACACGTTACAGATTTTTATCATTTTCATCTGGGCAGGAGCTGTGGTTAGCATGTCAGCCGGCTTGAGAACCGCTGTTGAATTCTGAATATGCGAACAGCAGGGAGAAATCAACACAGACGTGCAGTGGGGTTTTATGAATATTTTGGCAGAATGATGTAATAGATCAGTTAAGTTAGAATATACAAATACGACTTGCCTCTTTAATACATAGGGAACTGAACACCATACTGTCCAGAACAGGTTGGGCAATTCAGTCAACATCTGTAAAAGATAAAGTCCCTCTTGAAGCCAGAACAAAAATAATAAAATGATAGGTGTGATTATGTACTACATAATGTATCTCTTGAAATTCCTCTAGAACTGTATACGTCCAAATACAAGCTGACGGCCCTCTTGAAATCAGTTTGGACACAACCCAAAGTTTACTTGACACTGAGTGAGTGAAGCCTTTCAAATTCCCAGATGCTCTCTTGTCCTGAGGCAGATGGACAGTGCTATTTTCCTTCCATACAATGATGTTGGCTATTATTATTCATGAGCAGGGTCAGGTTTCCCATTGAGCCTGAATTAAAGGTTTCTCTCTGTAGATCTGTGCTCACGTAGCGTAGCGTGCCACTGTGGTAATGAGAGGTAATGAGGGCTTCTAATGAGGCAGGTGGGCCACTGCCAGCAACTCCCCTGGGTGTTTAAGTTACCCAGGCTGACGACTCGAGCCTATGGTTTAGTACCGGCAATGGCTGTGTATATATAAAACGACCCATTGACTCTATGGCCCGATAAGACCACACTGACCATCTGGCCAAACAAAATAGATGAGGTGGATCTAGTTCTACTCACCCAACATTCCACGTTCACTCACAGAATACTTTTGCAGACCAATAGCTGTGCTCAGCCAAAAAAAAAAAAAAACCTGACACAAACATGCACTCTGGGGTCCTGTTCGACTCTCCCTGGCACCCGACTGAAATTATCTGGAATATATAGTATCTTCTGATGGATTTCAGATTTTGGACAGCCCTAGAACTCTTGTGTGCACTGCCAAGACAGTTTTATGAGTTTTTGAGCTTGCTTTGGAGCGCTTCTGTTTAGGATAAGCTGTGTTTGTTTGTGCAGAGAACGCGACCTCCGACAGAGAGCAAAATTTAATGCCCCCTATGGCCACACAAGAGCTTGAAAATTGTTCCCATGGTGATTCACGCAACATTTGAGTTGGGAAGTGAAAGTGATAAATTAATAGAATGACCGTATAATGAGGTATGAAGCTGAAATCCATCAACGTCAGTAAAGAAGAGCTGATAGATAACAAAAACATGCTTGACAAGCATGATTGTTGGTATTTAAGTCAGATAAATTCTTCGAATTAGCTTTAGAAGTTTATGCATAACTATTAGTAGATTATTGCAATGTCAGTTTAAACCCAATATACCCTCTGGTTTTGGATCATGTAAATTAGATCATGCAATAACATCTAAATGTAAAAAAATCTTTGTATGAAGAAGAGGATTGTTTACATGCCCAGTCAGATGCTTGAATGCATTCATGAAATCATTCGCAAGAAGCCTATAAACTCACTCCAAAAATGTGTGTCTCATTCAGAACCCTGATGCGATTTCGGTCAAAATGTTTATAGGATATTATTCCTCTGCTCCAAATACATCATAAAATAATTTGTCAAGCTATGAATTTCATCCCAAGTGCTTGACAATACTTGCACTTTCTTGCAGGAATTACACAATTAAAATGTGCCGCAGCTGTGTTTAACTGTGTAATTGATTTCATATTTTTGGTTTTCAAATGACATTGGGGATGAAAAGTTTGGAACTACAGTAAAAGGTTTCTATTTTACTTGGTGGGTGGCTTTTGATTTTATTCATCATTAATAAAAAAAAATTAAAAAAATTTGGTAACACTTTACAATAAGGTTTCATTTGTTAACATTAGTTAATGTATTAGCTAACATGAATTAACAATGAGTAATACATTGTTGCAGTATTTATAAATCTATGTTAACGTTAGTTAATAAAAATACAGCTGTTCATTGATTGTTCATGTCAGTTCACAGTGCATTAACTAATGTTAACAAATACAACATTTGAGTTTAATAATGTATTAGTAAATGTTGAAATTAACATTAACAAAGATGAATAAATGCTATGCAAGTGCAGTTTATTATTAGTTCGAGCTCACTTTATATAAGGTGGCCTTAACTACTATGTACTAACATTTAAATTAATAATTTGATACAATGCACTTATTGTGTACATACATGTTTTTACATTGTACTTACATTTTTTAAAATACCAGCAATGCAATTCCCTTACACCTAACCCTACCCTTAAACTTACCCACACCCCCACACCTGTCCCTAACTTTATCCTTAAACTTACCCATACCCCCACACCTGTCCCTAACTTTATCCTTAAACTTACCCATACCCCCACACCTGTCCCTAACTTTACCCTTAAACTTACCCGCACCCCCACACCTGTCCCTAACTTTACCCTTAAACTTACCCACACCACCACACCTGTCCCTAACTTTACCCTTAAACTCACCCACACCACCACACCTGTCCCTAACTTTACCCTTAAACTCACCCACACCACCACACCTGTCCCTAACTTTACCCTTAAACTTACCCACACCACCACACCTGTCCCTAACTTTACCCTTAAACTTACCCACACCACCACACCTGTCCCTAACCCACACCACACACACCACACCTGTCCCTAACTTTACCCTTAAACTCACCCACACCACCACACCTGTCCCTAACTTTACCCTTAAACTCACCCACACCACCACACATCCCTAACTTTACCTTAAACTCACCCACACCACCACACCTGTCCCTAACTTTACCCTTAAACTCACCCACACCACCACACCTGTCCCTAACTTTACCCTTAAACTCACCCACACCACCACACCTGTCCCTAACTTTACCCTTAAACTCACCCACACCACCACACCTGTCCCTAACTTTACCCTTAAACTTACCCACACCACCACACCTGTCCCTAACTTTACCCTTAAACTCACCCACACCACCACACCTGTCCCTAACTTTACCCTTTAAACTTACCCTCACCCATCACATCTGTCCCTAACTTTACCCTTAAACTTACCCACACCACCACACCTGTCCCTAACTTTACCCTTAAACTTACCCACACCACCACACCTGTCCCTAACTTTTACCCTTAAACTCACCCACACCACCACACCTGTCCCTAACTTTACCCTTAAACTCACCCACACCACCACACCTGTCCCTAACTCTACCCTTAAACTTACCCACACCACCACACCTGTCCCTAACTTTACCCTTAAACTCACCCACACCACCACACCTGTCCCTAACTTTACCCTTAAACTCACCCATACCTCCACACCTGTCCCTAACTTTACCCTTAAACTGACCCGCACCCCCACACCTGTCCCTAACTTTACCCTTAAACTCACCCACACCACCACACCTGTCCCTAACTTTACCCTTAAACTCACCCGCACCCCCACACCTGTCCCTAACTTTACCCTTAAACTTACCCGCACCCCCACACCTGTCCCTAACTTTACCCTTAAACTTACCCACACCACCACACCTGTCCCTAACTTTATCCTTAAACTTACCCATACCCCCACACCTGTCCCTAACTTTACCCTTAAACTCACCCACACCACCACACCTGTCCCTAACTTTACCCTTAAACTTACCCACACCACCACACCTGTCCCTAACTTTACCCTTAAACTTACCCACACCACCACACCTGTCCCTAACTTTACCCACACCACCACACCTGTCCCTAACTTTACCCTTAAACTCACCCACACCACCACACCTGTCCCTAACTTTACCCTTAAACTCACCCACACCACCACACCTGTCCCTAACTTTACCCTTAAACTTACCCTCACCATCACATCTGTCCCTAACTTTACCCTTAAACTTACCCACACCACCACACCTGTCCCTAACTTTACCCTTAAACTTACCCACACCACCACACCTGTCCCTAACTTTACCCTTAAACTCACCCACACCACCACACCTGTCCCTAACTTTACCCTTAAACTCACCCACACCACCACACCTGTCCCTAACTCTACCCTTAAACTTACCCACACCACCACACCTGTCCCTAACTTTACCCTTAAACTCACCCACACCACCACACCTGTCCCTAACTTTACCCTTAAACTTACCCACACCACCACACCTGTCCCTAACTTTACCCTTAAACTCACCCACACCACCACACCTGTCCCTAACTTTACCCTTAAACTTACCCACACCACCACACCTGTCCCAAACGTTACCCGTATCCCACCTCAATATCAGCAAAAGTGTTTTGCAATTCAATACGAACACAATGTAGTGTATCTTTACAAAGTAACATCACCATCTACTGGCCTGGCATGAGTAATACAGCATTTTAGTCGTTTTCGTGGATCCGTGTGAACGGGGATCGTTTTGACAACGTTGTCGTCTATACGTGAAAAAAGCTAAACTAAAAACTTTTCCGTTTTAATTACATCGTTGTTGTGTAAACGTACCCTTAGGCTTGGACTCCACTGTTTGTACTTCATATGTACTTTGCACTGTCATTTTCTTCATACTGTATGCTAAAGGTTAAATGCCTCTTCACAGATCTGAATGTTCCCTTTCGTTCAGCTAACACACAAGCATGTTTCATCTAATCCCTGAGAGCTGAGGATTTGGACTTATGTGCACAAGTGACTAATGACTCATTTTCGGGTCGACAATCGCCACTAAAATAACAATTGAGAGAAGTTTGCTTAACAGATGTTGTATGCCCTAAGTTCAGCTCGACCGCAGAGCATGATGCTCTTACCTGTACCCCACCCACTGTATTTCTGTTTTCATTTCATGGACAGATGACATGTTTTGCAGTGCTTGTCTCTACATGAGGTTGTCTCCAAAACATACACAGAACTGACACACACAATCAGCAGGCTTTGAACTTGCAGCAACCACTTTCCCCTTGTGGGGGAAAGAGGCCCTGACTTTACATTACTATACTTTGTCTTTTGCTACTGCAGGTGGGTGAGTAGACATGTACTTTCATGTTTAAGATTAACAGATGATTCAGACAGCTGTGAGAATATTTACTGTTATCGCATATCTTAATGAACTGCTTGCCAAATGTGTACATTGGTAGTGAAAACATGAAGATTTTAGGTTAAATAGTATCCCAGCGAGCAATAGTCATCATTTCATCGTCTCGGTAGTCTGGTTATAAGTAACCCACTTCTAGCCAAAATAAATTTGGTTACATGTTGTTTTTGCCAAAATAGCTTGTTAGATGTATGATATCCATCATGTAAGCAAAGTCAACAGTGATTACAAGGTGTTTGGCTTCATTTCTTTGGCATGTTCTATGCGTTGATGACTAGTCTATTATTGGGCTATGGTTAGACGTCTGTTAAATTTTCACTGACAGCCCAAATTGTGCCTTGTTTTAGCCTAGACATCAGGGCTGTGTTTGGACAGCTATTAGACGTCTTTTAAACGCAAAATTGCTTGCTGGGTTGTGAATGTATATGGATATCTTGAGGCTTATAACTGGTGCAAATATCACGCTCATTCAATTAAAATGGTCACAAAAGCTGAATGCATATTGATAGTTATATTAAAATAATGGCAAAATGTAGTTACACCGCAGAGCATGTCAACTACTCGCATTCAAAGCTTTCCTGTGATTCATACAAATTCATATCACTTCAGTATGCAAAAATACAGTGCCACTGAACAGAACATCATAACTACTTCCTATACAAAAGCTCCCATCATGCTTTTCATGAAGTTAGATCTCATGGATGATTCAGTTCATTCAAATCAATGCAGCAACTTGTATAAGAATGATTTCAGAAAATTAGTTTTTCGTGAATAGTCAAAAAATGGAAAATTGCAGACAGTTCCAATTTTGACATTTGGAAACTAAGGAGCGAATTCAATAAATTGCTGTACCAGTTTCGTGTAACAGTTATTCAAAAGTGTTTCAAATATGGGAACTTTTATATCACAGGGGTTGGATTTAATTAAAACTAACAGATTTTGTAGGTAAATTTTTACAGCCTTTCCTCATTTATATTTTCAAATGTAGGCTATAATTCAATTTTTTACTCTTGTCTCTAGACTTTCAATCTTAAAAAGCATAAAAATATGAATTATTACTTGATATCCAAAGAACAAAATTAGTAAAAAATGTCAGAATCATTTTTGACACGATTCACAATTTTGCCCCTAATAAAGAACCTGTGAAAAAATAAAGAGAAATCAAGGTAATACTTTTTTTCTTTTACAAAATATTATTTATTGTGCATAATTTCCAATCAAGCTGTAATTTTGATAAATCGAGCAAAAGTGTAAAAATACCACTTAATTGTGTGCATATAGGATGCATAAAGTGCCAAACAAAGACAACAGTCAGTCATTTTATTCAAAATATTTATTTTTTCAGTGTCCTTTCATCCCCTTCATTTCCACCTTAGACTGTTATTAAATACTCCAACACTGTAAGCCCTAACGCTCAAAATGATGCATTGGTTTGAGTAGAGCCAACTCAAATTAAACAAATTAGTTCAATCAAATGAACTTTTGAGTATTTAGAAACTGACACATTTTAAGTAATCTGAATTGTTTCATTGTTTTGAGTTTTATTAACTTGTTTCTTTTAATTTAGACAAACTTAAATTTACTTGGGCTGGTATTTATATTTCCCAGCATGCTGTGCCATGGTACTCGAAAAGGGGGAATAAATGCTAAAATGATGTGTTTTTGTGCAAGATTAAGGTTAATGTTAATGTTAAGGTTAATGTTTTGTTATGCTAATTCGTTTTTTGTAGGGTTTCCATCATGGTGTCGAATGGAGCATGAGCTTAGTTTGAGAACAGATTTATGCTAAATGTATTATAATACCATACACATTCAGCAAGTGCTATGCTATGCTAATGCTATCAAAACATTGTGTTACCAATTAGAATTTGCTGAATTAGCTAGTTAAAGCTAGTCAAGTTTCCACTACGTAAAATATTTAAATTGAGAGTACATGGTAATTTTAAGATAAATGTATGAATTAACTTTCAAGTTAAGAGCAATTAAAATACACTAGTGCAAAACTGAAATCTGCCATTTCTACTTACTTAAACTTTTAATTTGTTAACTTAAAAAAAAATTGATGTAACTGATTACCTCAATTTTTTGAGTTTTGCCAACTTACAGTGTACAGTGAATGACATGGTGATAAATGTCATGACTTTTGGGGGTTAAAAAAATATAAAAATGACACAATCCTCCTGTAATGTCTGTATATAATGGCCCGGTTTCACAGACAGGGCTTAGACTAAGCCAGAATTAGGCCTTAGTTCAATTAAGTAGATTTTGTAAACGTGCCTTAGAAAAAAGAAAACAAAACAATGGCACTGACATATTTTGAGATATGTCCGTGCAAGTTGCTTTCAGAAAACAGCTCAGACATGTATTTTAGTCTGGGACTAGCTTAAGCCTTGTCTGTGAAACCAGGGAATAGTTTATTTTCTAATTGTTCTAGATAGCGAAACGCCCAACTGCACCGTGCAAGAAGCATTCAACTCATATTTTGCGAGTGCGTTTGCTGTTACGATTTGTGATACCTTTAGTCAACGGCTGCACTGGTTATGGATAGTTTCTCTTCATAATGTCTGACAATATGTGTGACTTCTTGGTAACTTCTCACAAAATGAATTCCACATTGGATTTACAGCCTTGAGATCTATGGGATCTACTGCAACCTCTCACATTTCCGCTGTGTGTGGCCTAAGAAGAATTACCACGCACCTTTACAGAGCATGTCTGGCCAGTCGTGTCTCCGTGAACCTTCTAGCCTGAGTCATTCTGTTGGCACTCGCAGCTGCTCAGCATGATTGCTTGTATGGCTTTAGAGCTCATTTCCTGCAGTCATAAACGCTCACTAGCAACAACCTGTAGACGGACATGAGAAGCTTTCTACCTGCTGTCACCTCCAGGCGATTTGAAGAGATGTCGATGTAGATCTTGTAAATAGAATGCGTAATGATGAGCTGTTGTTTTGTTGACCTGAAGAATGGAGTTAGTCATGCTAACCAATGGATCATTGGATTTCACTAGCTGGAACAACTCATTTCAATAAGCCTATTGCTTTTGTGTTTACATTGAGATGTTATCATTTTTTACAACAGGGTTTCTATGCATTATCCAAGGTCAGAAATTTCACAGAAAAGGTCTCTGACTCATAATATAACACCAATGCAGATGTATAGCTTAACTTCACTTTTAGAAGCATCAAAGATCCTTGATTACAGCTTCAACATCAGCACTTACATTTACATTTGGCAGACGCTTTTATTCAAAGCGACTTACATTGCATTCAAGGTACACATTTTTACATTTAGTCAGTTCTTGCTTTCCCTGGAAATCAAACCCATGACCTTGGCATTGCTAGCGCCACGCTCTTATTGTTTGAGCTACAGGAAAGCTTTATAAGCACTTGTTTGTTGTTATTGGGTGGCTGTCTGGAATACTTGATTCTGATTGGTCAATTGTGGCAGTCAGATACTTGGAACTGTATAACGAGTTAAATTTAATTGCTGATGGATTTTCTCGACTTTTGAAGTTTGTGGGTTTTTTTATGAGGAATTAAAGCTTAAAGCACCGCCTTCATATTTTGGGTGGTCCACATATAAAGTACTAATGTATCGAATCAAAAACATAGACATCGAATCAAATCAAATCGAATCAAAAACATAGACATTTCTAAACATCAAAATTTTTAAGTATTAAATAACCAAATCACAGGCAAGCACTCAAACAAACCAATTCACTAAATCATGATTCACCAAATCATGCAATACAATGAAACGAAGCACAGCGTTTTGCAACACTACACTGATATTTGTGGGGGAAAGTGCTTTTAAAAGTACTGCAAAAGTTCCACTTTTGAAAACAGCAGAGCTAGTAAATATATTTATAAAGAAAAAAGTATTGTCACTACTTTTAGTTACTCCAGAAATGTAATCGTATATAAAAAAGTAATCTTATCACTCATCTTGAGTGTCAGTTTACATGCTTTCTCATGAGAATGCAATTATCTTAGACAACTCAATCCAACTAGTCTAATCAAATTTATATGTGCATAAGAAGATAAGAATTATCCAAGAAGGAATTAGCACATCTGCCGCACATCATTTATCTCATAGTTGCTGAAATACGTATGAACAGCTGGGCCCAGCCCTTGTGAAAAAGGTTTGGGCTTAATTGTATTGAATGTGCACTTCACTTCAAATCTTAAAAATATATTGGAAACACTTTCTATGAAGCCCACGCTTATAATGAATTATAGCCCCCATTTATACTTTATACTGGTATTCCTATAAATATATTTATAAAGACTCATTAAGACTTTATATTAGTCTTTTATATTATTTTTATAATTACTTATTAGTCATGTATTTGCTTTTTCGGTGCATGCGCATAATCCATTACACACTGATTTCTAAGTATTAATGAGTCAGTCGTATGTTTCCATGAATGGTAATTTTGATGAATTCAAATCTATATCTCCTCAGCCAAATGCATGGTGTTGCTTATAGCAGTCTGAATTTATACTTCAAAATAATGTTGCAGTGTTTTGCTAGTATGCAGCATTTAAAAAGATACTGTTTGTATTCATGATTTGTTTTGTTTTTTTCCATTATTTTATTACAGGATTTATTGTTCATTAGTTACATTTACAAAATGTATAATGAGCACATCTTTATGATTTCTTAACATTTGCTTTATTGCATCCTATTTTCACCTAAAGCCATCAATGATGCATTTATAACTGTATTATTACTCACAATACGTATTTATAAGAACACGCCTATTAATAACAATATATTCACGTATTTGACATAAATCTGAATGACTAAAAAGTCATTGTGACTATAATATAATAACATTATAGCAATGCAGGGTTTATAAATACATTCATGGAGACATACGACTGGCTAATTAATAAATCATAATTATAAATGGTGTGTAATGGATTATGAGCATGCGCACTGAAAAAGCAAATGCATGACATATAAGTAATTATGAAAATAATAAAACTGTTCTTACAATGCAGTATAGGTCTTAATGAGTCTTTATAAATATATTTATAGAATAGTAATACTTATAAATAAGTATAAATGGGGCTATAATTCATAAATAATAACAAATAAAAACTATAAAAAAGCTATAAAAAATAATGGGCTTCATAGAAAGTGTTACCAATATATTTACTGCAGATAAATGGCCATTTAATTGAACTTAAATGGAGAAGCGTTCTTAACACACTTAAGCACACAAAGTGCACTTTATAAATGTCAAATTAAAAGTTTTACTTAACAAAATTTTAAATCATTATATTTTAATAATCTTTGTCGCACTTTAAAGTGCCCTTAGTGTTGACTAGCATACTAAAGCAAAGTACTTGATTATAATTTTAACTATAGTGTGTTATTCAATATCACATTTAAAGTTAATATATTTTAAATGTAATAAATTGAAATTTAATCATTAGATGTGAACATGCGTGATTACAAATACATTTAAATACTTGACATACAAGTTTCAATAGAAATGTTTAGTTTACCACAAATGCTTCAGCAGTGCACTTTAACCATATTTCAAAGACAATAGAAGTAATCATGAAACTATAAGTCAAAAAGCACTCTTAAGTTCAAGCAATTGAATATAAATATAAATGTATATGCCGGTAATACATTTTCATTCATTGTAAATGCGATGAATTGTCCAAAAACATTACATCCAGTTTGCACTGTATATTCTTTTAATGTATATTATTAATATAATAAGTTCTCTTTTTCAAATATGCTAAAGTGTACTTTTTCAAAAGCGAGGTCATCATATAGTGTCATATTTTTCTTCAAAAGCATCACCTTTTATCCATTGAAGTACAGAGGATGTGCAGTACTCTCACTATCGGTAGCAAAGGTTTCAGTTGGAACTACATCATTTGCAGTGTACACTAAAAAATGCTGGGTTAAAAACAACCCAAGTTGGGTTGAAAATGGACTAACCCAGCGGTTGGGTTAAATGTTTGCTTAAAACAACCCAATCGCTGTCCATTTTCAGCCCAACTTGGGTTGTTTTTAACCCAGCATTTTTTAGAGTGAGTATCATGAACTATTCCCTTTTAAAGTAACTTAGAAACCTAAGTTAGTTCACCAAATCCAGGAATCTTAGTGTCCGCTGCCTGGTAGAGGGTTGAGCACGAAGGCATATATATATTTATTGGCTGTCAGCTATGGTAAATTATGTTAAGATGAGTGCAGACAGCCGAAGGTCAAGTTTAAAGCAACTGTTTTGAGCAGGAACGGTCACAATGAAAGATGTTAAACCCATTGAGACTAAGTCAAGAGGAACGAGCGCAGCTCTCCTCCCAACAGCGTAACGACAAGAATTCCTGCTTGGCACGCCTGTCTCCAATTCCAGAGTGAACAATCAAATTCTCACCAACTGAGGGGAAGTATGGCATAGCATTAACTAAAACCTAGCCATGTGTCGTGCAGAAACTGTTGCATGTCAAGGCTGTAAAACTCCAGCGTTATGGAAAAGACGTTAGTCTGACGTTCAAGGTTTTCCCACCAACAATCATTCAGGAATTGAAAAAAAAAACTATACATGTCGAACAGTGAGAAAGTGATTCCTGGTCAAGTTTATAGCTCCCGAGGCCTGACTGGTTGGCTCTTGCAATGACAGTATGGGAGAGTTCATAAGGAGAACATTAAACGCCGTCACACTCCTGAAATTCACAGGCCATTGAGATGTTATGGGCCTCATGAGACAGGAGAGACAAACAAATGTGTTCCCAAAGAACATGAGCCAGGAACTTACAGCTCAGAAGTCTAGCAATGGTATAGGCTGAAGGATCAGGACATTTTGTGAACTCAATGGGGTAAACTCACTTAACAGCTCTTTTGCACATGGTTTTGCACCTGCATCTTATTCAGTAACCACCTGAAATCCATGAGCTAAAAGTGAAGACATAGTGCTGCACCATCATCAATGGCTATTGCTAGTCTGACGCATCCTAGTTTGTGCAAATATATGATGTTATCATCAGGTGCAATTAATTCTTAGTCCCTGGCGTAGGTCCATTAACTGTGGCTTTATAATAGGATCTCATGGATGTGTAGTACCAAACCTTTCTTGTTTTGAGTGTGCTGGGTTTTCTCTAAAGCAACTAAATCTAATTTGGAATTCAAATATGGTATTAAATCATGCTTGAAACTAAATATCATGGCTCATTTGAGATTGAAGTTGAATTTGTTAGATGGTTAGATGGAATGTCTTGTACAGTGTGAACAGATAATCTAACAGTTAGCAATCAGACACCATTTGAATAATCTTTTAAATTGTGCTGTATTAGCTCATCTTCTTTTCATAATTATGCTAAATGTGATATTCATTGAGTTGTCAGTGAAAAATGATTCCCACTTCCTCATGCCACCATTCAATTTCAACCTCACTCAAGACTTCAATTAGCAATGCAAGAGCCTCTTAACGAGACATGCCAAAATCTCCTGAAACAAAATGATAAAACATTCGCCTTGGGCTTTAAATGTCTATCATGATGAATTTGAATCAACTGCTACTTTTCACCCTGGCTGTATTTGCTAATTGCAGCTTCCTCTCAGAGCTTTGGTGAATAGGATAGTCAGGTCTGTTCAATTCAGAAAACTTGCTGCCCTAGAAGGCAATATAATTTTCTTTCTTAAATGGAAAAAGTTATTGTTATATACACTAGCTGACAATGCTAAATGTTTAACGTAAGCATCACATTTCCTCTTGTAATGAGATCGTTGTGGTATACACCGTGAGGGTATGGCATTTTGCAAACCATAACATTTATTTCGAATTCCATACATAAAAAATAATTTGAAGAGTTTGTTTCGTGAACGAATGGTTCTTTTAAGCTGGTTTACCAGTCGAGCTGGCTCACTGAATCAAAGACTTTAGATATACAAGGATGGTGCACTCATATTACTATGAATGAGAGAAAGTACAATGCGCAATATGGCAATATGTAAAATATAATTTATTCTCAAGCAATATTCTCATCAGTATTCAGCTAAATTACATATTTAAACCCATCATATTTTGTGTATGAACCCATACAGTGAAATGCATATCCATATTTTTATGTGATTTGACAGTTTATTTTATATATAAAAAATCCAAAAGGTGTGCACCATACCTTAGCTGACATGGCATCTCATTTTTCTCAGTTATTTTGCTTTATTTCCAGATTCAATCACAGGCTCGTTCTTACGTACTAGAGTACGTACGCACATGTGCACTCTTCAAAAACAGTGCTTTAAATCTCTTAACAAACTTAAGACATAAATGACATTTGTATGTATTTGAAATAAAAGATATAGTACTGTACTGAATGTCAGCTTGCTTATGTTGCTCAAGATAAGGCTTTATTAAGTCCACGTCATGCAAACAAGAAACTGCTTCTAACCACAGCTCGAGAGCTGTCGTTGCAACCACACAAGATTGCGACGCTGTTTGCGAACGTTCATTGGAACTGTAGTTTCGGGAAACACCGACTCGCTTTTGGGAAACGCACCCCAGGTTAGTAATGATGGAACTTTCCATAGCTGGCTAAGCAAAAAAACAGACTAATGTTTTGATAGCACCCCAGTGTTTACACTTTTTAGGTAGTCAACATACCAATGGCTTATTTAAAGAAGTCTCTGCATTTTAAAGTCCCAGTGAACCGGAAGTAGCAAGTGAGTTTTCTTCAGTGCTGTGACGTATTTCCAAGTGAAAGGGAATATTGAATAGAGGGCAGGGTTTAACTTCAGCGCTCCTCCTCTCCATCCCTCACTCATAGCAGACTAACGGTTGGAGGGGAGTGGTTACGCATTTTCAAACCTAAGCCGTCAAACTGACATCATCTGAGAAGGAACGCCGTTTCCAGACCGGAAGTTACTTTTCAGATTTTGATTAAAGATTACCGCGACAAACTATTTTTTTCTGTGTATGAACTTGCACGGATTAATTGTTCACCCTAAGACCTTTAACATGTGCTAACAAAGTAAATAGGGTCAATTTTGATTTCATGAGGACTTTAATGTTGGGATATGAGAACATATTTTAACACTGAAGGAAATTACACACATCGCTTTTGAGCAATGCGCCAACCTTCTTCAGACTTTGCTATGTCAGTGTTATTTTATGTATTGCTTAATGTACATTTTCACATCATTTTCTTTTTTTTTTTTTTCAAAATGCCCTTTTCTCTAGCAAGCAGAAGTATTTGGTAACAAATAGCTCACGGCAAAATCGGAAACGTCTTTTTCAAAAAAAGCAATGAGTCGATTTGGCTGCAGCACAATGTGAAAACAAATGAACTAATGTTCCCATAATTTAGTGTTGGCACCAAACACAAGGCTCAAAGCCATATCAAATCAACTGTTCAGAGTGGGAGTTGTGCATTGCAGCCGTGCTAATGTTTTAGATTTAATAAAGAAACGCTTATATAATCCTAAAAGCAGTACTCTGAATTCTAACCAAGACCCATCCGATTTGACTTGACCAAGGGACACAAATGATGTACAATGCTCGCTTACAGCCCTTGTCCTCTCGTCTCCATCTGTTTAAATTGTTTGGAGGAAAGGCTCTAAATGATCTTAGCTGTCAGCCTATCCAGGAAGTCTTCAGGTTTGTTTGGGAAACATTTGGCTGTCCTGTGAGCTATTGGGGAGCTCACCTCAAGTGATTTCTCATGCCTGAGAGCTCTGAGAAAGACAACAGCCTGTACAACCATCACTGACCCAAAGAATGTGCTGTATACAAAAACAGTGTATCGCCTTCAAAATTAGCGTCTTATTCATTCTAAAAAATAAAATAAAAATCTTTGGTTCCATGTTTTCTTTTATTCTATGTTAATTTCTGTGATTTTCAAGAAATTAAAATAATAACACACAAAAAAAAAAAAAAAAAAAAAAAAATCCATTCAAATCCATACAAGTTCGTAATTTTTGAGTTAATGCCTCTGGATGGATTTTCATGTATTCGCTTTCAGCCGATGAGAATTTTTGAGCAAAGTCTTGAGTCGAAAGGTAGATTTTTACCACAATTCTCTCACATCCTAAACAAATTTCACGCTACTTCCTGTTCACTGTTGTACTGTCTAAAAAACAGCAGCTGTGGTTAAAATACGATTTCACAGCTGTCTCAATGGTGGCTTTGTCTTCTGCCAAATGTACGATCTACAGACGTCCTATATGTACGTACTATATGTATCCGTGTCCATGTGTGTTTGTACAACTCATCATTAACATAATAATGTTGGTATTCCATCTGGAGGGTCTGGTGTTATTCTTCAGCTCTTCAACAGAAATACATACAATCATCCCTCAAATTCAATGCAGCTTTTGGACACATCCTCTGCTGAGTACTGTGCGCGGAAGTCTAATTTTCATGCGTATTCCCCAAAGATAACCGTGAAAGATTTACTTTATGCAATGTTTGATGGATGCCTTAGATCGTGGTGCAGACACAGGTCAGAGCAACGGTTTTACTGTGGTATGTACATGTCCACACATTTAATTTTTGTGAATTGAGTTTGATTTTGGAATTAAAACTAAACCAAGTGATTTTAAAAGATTTATAATCCCAGCCCCTGATATTATCGCGTTTCTGCTTGGTTTTGGATGTTCAGTTTGTATTTTGATTCGTTCATGGGCTTCTCTGTTCAGTTTCCCGCCACTTCTTTGTCTTAATTAGTTAATTTGTTCCAGCTGTGTTTGATTTAATTACCTAATTTCTATTTGCTATTTAAGATGCGCCCTTGCGTTCGATCTCAGTCCGGTGTCCATTGCTGTAATGTGTCTTCCCTGCCTGTCAGCCTGTTCCTGAGAATTATTATTAAAGTTTTACTTTTCAATCTGTTCCTGAGTACACCATACTGTGAATAAAAGTTGCAGTAATTAATTTGAAGATAAATTGGAATAACAGTTCAAACATTAAATGTATTCATTATTATTACTTATTATCAGTGTTGGGGTAACGCATTACAAGTAACACAAGTTATGTAATTAGATTACCTGATCAGAAAAGTAACAAATTACTTTTACATTAACAATAAAATATCTGAGTTACTTACAGTTATTTTCACCCAAAAAAGCTTCCGGCGGCCCGCCTTCCGTATTCAGCTTACGGAAAAAGCGTAACTGGCGTGACGATGACGTGGGACGCTACATAGTTCAAGCGTTTTGAACTGCGAGAGGCGTTACACTTTATTCATAAGTTGAAGACGGTCTGCCGGATATTTTACTTTGTAACGTGTTAAATATGGATATTTTTCTTACACAAACCCATCGATTCGCTTCAAAAGGCCTTTATTAACCCCTCCGGAGCCGTGTGGAGCACTTTTATAATGGATGGATGCACTTTTTTGGGCTTCAAATTTTGGGCTCCCATTCACTGCCATTATAAAGCTTGGAAGAGCCGGGACATTTATTAATATAACTCTGATTGTATTCGTCTGAAAGAAGAATGTCATATACACCTAGGGTGACTTGAGGGGGAGTAAATCATGGGCTAATTTTCATTTCTGGAGGAACTAAGAGTGAATAAGAGTGTTGAACTTTCTTCTTCTGTGTTCCAGAATGGCAGCCGGTTTGTTTGAGCTGTGCCATATTTACATTTCCTTCAGCCTGAGGCTTATTCATTTCACTTTTGGTGTGAAAGGGCCTTTGCATTTGCCAAAAACAGAAAAAAACAAACAAGCAAGGTGAGAAAAAGTAATGCAAACTTTACTTTCCGTAGGGCCCTATGATTTCTGCAAAGTGGAAAACACGAACGGAATCGTCATAAAAACGAAATTTACTGCATTATGTGGAATTTCACCAAATTTGTAACATTTTTGATGAATTAATAAAAAGCAGGTCAGTTCACTTTAAGCAAATCGTGATATAGACTAGTGTCTGTGAATATTAAACCACAAAAAAGACAATCTAAATACGAATCCTGCATGTTCTGCGTATCTCTGTGTGAATGAATGGTTTCCTTTACCACACACACACACACACACACACACACACACACACACACACGACACTCACAGTGTTTTCAGCCTC
The DNA here is from genome assembly GCA_018749465.1 of Paracanthobrama guichenoti. Classification (NCBI taxonomy): domain Eukaryota; kingdom Metazoa; phylum Chordata; class Actinopteri; order Cypriniformes; family Gobionidae; genus Paracanthobrama; species Paracanthobrama guichenoti. Next base: position 19,286,145 of record CM031965.1, on the reverse strand, counting down.
TGATGTCTCATATGAGGACATGAATGCATGAACTTCATCTCCAGAGCCGCTCTGAGATTCACTTCAGCAGCATTTACCGTTGTATTTACCGTTTATATTATTATCATCATATCATAAACACACAGAAACTCAATGCTCTTCATGGCAACCCGTCAAAATAAGAGTTTAACTTGAAATTGTGATGGAATATATTACTATTGTACAGTAGAATTGAGCTACGTCTCATTTATTGTAATAATACCAACACTAATAATAATAATACATTATTTACTTTTTTATTATAAAAGTTTGTTTAATTTCAGATGATTAAAAGATAAATTAAATTAATGTTTATGCATTCATTTGATTGCCAGAAAACTTAAAACACAGAATTTAGTCAAAATAAAATGTACTTCAGAGGGCCCTAAATATGTAATTTTTGTCTTTTAATCTTTTAATAAATTGATGTCAAATTGTATCATTTTCATGATTTCAATTAATTAGACATGCTTTTTGATTAATACAATTTAATTCAACCCTTAAAATGGAGTCCAAAACATTAAAATGGGGAATAAAATGCAATCCAAAAAATTTAAACGGAAAAAAGACAGAATTTGGGGGGAATAAAATAAAAAAATAATGAATTTCATTACTAAATAATGCAATTTAGTTACTTTTTAGGGAATAATGCAATATTGTAGCACATTACTTTTAAACGCATCTTTCCCCAGCACTGGTCATTATTTATTCACTTTCATGATTTTTAAACCAGTATGCTGCTATTTTGCATTCCACAGAAAAATAACAGCATAACTGGTTTAAAAATCATGAAAGTGAAGAATCTCCACGTACAGCTCTTTTCCATATAACAACAGTTCACAATGGCCACATCTCTCAAGCTCCAAAAACAACAACATAAATGTAGCACAAAATAGGTTCATATAAAATGTATTGTACTTTTATGGTGCTGTTGTCTATTTTAAGCTTGGACAGATGGTCACTATGAACTAGCATTCTGGAAAAGAGCTGTTGTATACAAAATTCTCCTTTATATTTTCCTTGTTTACCATGGAAGAAATAACAGAATACAGGCTTAGAATGGCATGAGGGCGAGTAAATTATTCTATTACTAGAACTAATAACAGTGGAACACAGTCTGTCACTGGTTTACTTATTGTCAATAAATACATATTACGGTACAGCAAGCATCATATGATTTATGTTACAAATTGATTTTGGAAATAAGAAGGGCTGTGCTAAATTAAGAGTGTCATTGTGCACTGTACATGTGCGTATCTATATCTTGTTTATGTTCACAATTATTCAACACAAATGCAATAGCATGTCATAAAAGCAAGATGACAACATAGGTTATAACCGTAATTAAACTAAACTATACCTGTTCTATCTTCATGCAGCATTTACTCTGTATAGGCATCTTACAACAGTTCCCTCATCAGCGACTTATAGATTATCATGACAGAATATGCTAATCAATGACTGAGATAGTTAACTCCACATCAGCTACATAAATTCATCAACTAACCATTCAGAAACTTCCTGTCTCATTCTACATGTTGTCACTTCTTCTTGAGTCTCTCCATTATTGTCCGATTCCGGTTTGAGCATAAAAGGCTGAACAGTTTCGGACGTTTTCATTGCGAGTCTGCTAACGCCAGCTCTTGAAGCTCCACCCTCTTCTTGAAAGGGGGCCGGGCAAAGCAGCTCATTTGCATTTAAAGGGACACACAACAAAAGGCACGTTTTTGCTCACCCGCAAAAAGTGACTTTTAACATGCTATAAAAAATATATGTGGGGTATTTTGTGGGGTACCTTCACATACACGCATCTTGTAAAAAGGGACATTATAGGACCCCTTTAATTTAAAGGACTTTTGTTGAGCTAAGTTTTTTACTGGAAACATTTAAAGGGATAGTTCACCCAAAAATAAAAATTCTGTCATAATTTAGTCACGCTCAATTTGTTCCAAACCTGTATAAATATAAATTTGTTCTGCTGAACACGAAGGAAGATATTTGGAAGAACCAAGCAGATCTCAGCAGCCATTGACTACCATAGTGGGGGGAAAAATACTATGGTAGTCAATGGCTGCCGAGATCTGCTTGGTTTCAAACATTCTTCCAAATATCTTCCTTTGTGTTCAGCAGAGCAAATAAATTCATACAGGTTTGGAACAACTTGAGGGTGAGTAAATGATGACAGAATGTTCATTTTTGGGTGAACTATCCCTTTAAGGCCAGTTTACACTAAGAACGATAAATATAAAGATAACTATATTAGCATCCACACCAGCGGACGATATCGTTCTGTTTATTCCAAGCACGTGCTTGTCTGCAGCTTTAAATGCTCGAGCTCGTTACAGCAGGATGGATTCTGATTGGCTGTCACCAGCTGGATAAAATCGCTATGAAAGTGATCCCAACGATATCGTTTCACTGTACTGTTATCGTTATAGCTGTGGTGTGAACTCAGCTATTCTTTAATATTGAAAATGATTTTTAGAACTGTATCTTTATCTTTATAGTCATCATCCTTGGTGTGCATGGGCCAACAACAAAAAATGATTTAATGTTTTAAGGGAATAAAAATTCTTTTTAATCCTGTATGGAATACAAACATGTCCTAAATGTCTTTCCCACTCTAAAAACTGTTATGAATACATAACTTCTTCTGAAGTCATAAGCTAAAATCTTCCCCTCCTCTACCTCATTACGCAGAGGTAAAGTTTTTCAGTGAACATGTTGGAAAGTAGTCATATGAACTACCTTTAATGACATTTTAATTGTGCTTTTTGCACACAAAAAAAATATGATGGTCTTTGCCCCCATTTATTTACATCGTATGGGTTCGTAACATCATGAATGTGTGTAAATGATGACAGAAGTTATACTGTTGGCTGAACTATCTACCCCTTTAAAAGCAGTTCTGCCGTGTATCAGTCTCTGTTGAGCTTAAAACAGCTGTGAAGTGCTGTTATAATGGTTACAAAAGATGGAGAGAATTACAGGCCTATCAAAATAGTAATCAGATGAGTTTACATTCACATAGATTAGCGAACTCCAGCTATGATGCATCATTGTGTGTAAGTGTGAAAATGCATATGCATTGCAAAGCACATACTGCTGTTGCTACACAATCTAAACACACTTACGTTGTTCTAAAAGCACATTCGGTTCATTTTGCTGTTGTTTTTCTCTGGATTTCTTTATATAGCAGTATATTAAACACTTGATCACATGCATTTTCAACACTTGATAGGAGAGAAGGCTGTGCTGACAGGAGGTATTTTTGTAAGAGAATAACTCTGTGAAGTCTGTCTCAGTCATCTGTCTCATTCTCAGTATCTAGTTCTCTCTCTCATTCCCAGCGCTTCTCTTCGTCTTACTCTCTTTCCTTTTGTCATTTGTTGATAAAAGAGGCCATCAATCTTTAGCACTGCTTCATTATCTCTGTTGTGCTGTCAGCACCTCACAAGAGGTGTGTGCTTTGACAAAACACAATGTTGACACTCACAACCAAATCTTTTAACAGGTCGCTAAACCTACTGACGTGCATTCAGTAAAAAATGAAATTGCATCTGTCTGTTCTGCTCTTGATGTTGCGTTACATAATTTGTGCTAAAGTGCACACGTGCAAATAGTGTAGAATGTGTTTTGTTTTGTTTTTTTGGTTTTTTTTGAGTATTGGATCATTATTTAAACAGTATGCAAAACAATACACATATGTAACACTTTGGTAACATGACTTACTACATTAATTCTTTGTGTCCAGTAATCACCTCAGGGTAACACTTTATTTTGCAGTGTCCTTGTTACACATGTTACATGTATTTACTATAGTAATAACTATAAATTAGGCATAATTGCATGCAACTAACCCTCAACCAAACCCTAAATAACCCTATAGTAAGTACGTGTGGTTAATTAATATTACTCAGTACTTAAATGTATAATTACACTGTAACAGGGACATGTTAAAATAAAGTGTTACCAGTCTCGGAAATAAAAAAGAGTTATTTTTAGTACAGTCCAGACAAGGAGTTAAAATCGAGTTAAAAAATTGATGGCATTGCATTGAATTTGTGGGATACTGTACTCAGTGCACTTTACTCTGTTGTATACCGTACATTTGGGCAAGTGTAGCAAGTCATCTAGATATGTGCACTGTCCGAAAAAAAGGTACATTGCTGTCACTGGGGTACAAAACCGAAAAGGTACTAATATGTACCTTTAAGGTACTAATTGATACAGACACGCCAGGCTTCACCATCACCCAATCACAGCACACTCCTTCACCTGAGTACTGATCACACACACCTGCATCCCATCAGCACAGCAATCACCAGCAGCACTTAAGACACTCTCACGCACTCAGTCATTGTCCGGTCTCGCTCGCATCAAGACATACCTCAATGCTTACCTCAATGCTTACCTCTTGGTCTCCAGCGTGATCACAAGTCTCCTTCGTTGTCCCTCGTCTCCTGTGAAGTTCTCAGTGTCTTCGCCGTTCCCATGGATCTCCAGCCTGCCTCATCTGCAAAAGACATTGACATCATCACTCCGTTCTTCATCTCAGTCTTCAGGAAAGTTCACGTTTCACTCACCTGCACTGCACCTGCCATTCTGGTTGTTCAATAAATATCTGTTACCTGCACCTCTGTGTCTCCGTTCCCTTCCGTATTGTAACACTAATATGCACTCTTAAAGTTCTGATATGTACCATTTGGGGTGAGTAAGGTACAAAGATGTACCTTTTCACTTTTGTACCTTAGGGTACTGCCCCAGTGACAGCACTGTACCTTTATTTCTGAGAGAGCATGATGAAAAATTGCAAACTATACAGTTTTTAAACCTGAAGAGATAATGAATTTTAAGGAAATTTATTTTTACTAATGCTTAAAGTAGTAGTTCACTTTAAAATGAAAATTAGCCCATGATTTACTCATCTTAGGTGTATATGACATTCTTTTTTCTGATGAACACAATCAGAGTTATATTAATAAATATCCTGACGCTTCCAAGCTTTATAATGGCTTCATTGAGTTTGAAGCTCAAAAAAAGTGCATCCATCCATTATAAAAGTGCTCCACACGGCTCCAGGGGTTTAAAAAGGCCTTCTGAGGCAAAGAAGTTTAAACTTTATAAAGTAAAATATCTAGCCTCCGCAAGACCACCTGCCGTATTCAACTTATGCAGAAAAAGTAACGCTTACGCCAGTGTTTCTCAAACTCTTTCTGCCATTCCTCACTTTGGAGGTAGGTAAGGGTTCTGAGCCCCACCTGTCCCCAATCTCCCTAACAAAATGGTAATAAACTAGGCTTAAGTTTAACTGTTAAAATGTATTTTATTAACATCACATTCACAACCCTTTCATGCGTATGTTTCAGATATTCTAGCTGACCCCTAGAATGATTTTTAAGGCGACCGTTACATTTCCCCTTATTGTTTCCATGGCAACGCATCATGCTTGTCACGTGACTCACTGCAGCCAAAATAGCGCTGTATGACAGATGTATCGCTTTTATTACGTTTTTCCTTTTTTATTCCAATTATTCGCAAACTTGCTTACCATGTCATCAACTATCTGATATTCAGATTCTCAAATACATGTAAGTGTGTTTTGCCATTTAAAAACCTTTATAAATTATTTTACACTGTAAAATAAAGTGTTACCATTATCTTGATTTTGATCTATAATGTGAGATGGGCGCCACCATGTTTATTTGCACCACAGTTCGGAAAGTCCTGTCAGTCCCGGTGAACTGGGAGAAGAATAGAGTAAATGTTATAGTTACTTACACTATGTGTATCTGATACAGTATTTGAATGGATTGTTATTGCTACTTCCATAGACACCAGTGTGTATTTTACAAACTCTAGATGTATTGTTTTACTAGTACTTATGTGTATTTAAATGTTTGAAACCTAAAATAAACATTATGTGGTTGAAAACACTGCATGATATATGTCGAGCGCTGAGCGCGTCTGCCTCTGGCTCAGTTTGAGTCTGGCAGAACTGTCACGTCACTGAACATTCTAAATCCCATATATCCCGTACTCTCAGGGGCACAGAAATAAAAATCCCAAACAATGAATACAAACATGGGTGTGTGGTACCACCAAGATGCATTTTTATGCACTTTCCTCTCACCAGCAAATACATACTTTTAGGGCATAAGATACACACTACTTTTGACATATAGTATAGTAGCATGGCAAAACGTTTAACATCAGAGCTATGAACATAGCATCAATGCTCTATGGCATTTAATATAGCAAAGTGTTTAAAAAAACTATTCTGTCAAAATACTAAACATTAATTAGCACAAGTTTACCCTCGTAAAAGAAAAAGAACTGAATAATGTTTGCTTCAGCATTGCTGGTTACTGATGGAGAATTCCTCATAGTAGATTTAAGAGCCTTGTTTTATGAGGCTCCTTTGTGGCTTTCCCCATGCCATTAAGCATAAATTAAACCCCGTATGAAAACATGCCGTTACTGTAGTTAAGTGTGGTGGGAATGAATTCAGGAATTATGGTTAAAGGGAAATTTGGGACATAGAAAATGGATATTTTAGGCTGTTTAACTGGTCAGCATTGCTTTTAAGTTTTTTTTACATTTTATTTATTTATTTATTTTTATTTCTATGGTTTACTTTAGCCATTCTACTAACTATAAATAACTTTGCAACTACATGTCAACTTATTCTACTAACTCTAACCCTAACACCTAACCCTAACCTATCAGTGCACTAACACTATAATGAGAGTTAGTAGAATGAATGTCTAAAGTGGACTATTGAAATAAAGTGTAACCTGTTTTTGCTTTCACTAGTTTAATGTAAAGGGTTGTGCGGTGTGATTTTTTTTTTGGCTACACTTTATTCCAATGGTCCACTTTAACAATTCTCTATAACTTTGCAACTACATGTCAGCTAGCAGTCAGAGTATTAGGCCTTGTCCACACTAATACGTTTTCATTTGAAAATGCCTCTTTTTCTCTCTGTTTTGGTCTTCCATTCACACTGAGACTGTGTTTTTGTCAATGAAGATGAAGCTTTTTGAAAAGGCTCTCAAGTGGATACATTTGAAAACGCTGTTTTTGCATAGTAGTGGACTGTGAAAACGGAGGCTGCATGTATATCATGTATGACGAATATTATACCCATAATATCTATGGTTATACCAGCATCGTTTGCTGCTATATACTTTCATAGTGTTGTTAAAGATAAATGTTCCTTTGTAGAGTCTTCATATTACAGTCCTGCAAAGATGAGAGAAAATGTACTCGCAATTGCTGTCCTGCGGCAAGACAAGATGACGTTTTAGACCATATGATTTTGAGTGCAACCCGGACGCAACAGTATATGTAGGGATATTTTTCTAAAATGAAAACGATCATGCCAGAAGAATAGCGTGAGAACTTATGTCTGCTCTCTCTGTGTCATCTTGTGAGCTTTTATTACGTTTTACACATGTTCGGTAAGGTGATTTAAGAATTTTTAGACAATTCAGTGTGGATGAGCAACATTTGGAAAACGATTAAAACCACTAGTGCAGACGGGAAGCATTTTGAAACGAAAACGCAGTTTTCAAATGGATCTGGATTAATGATGTAGCTATATACACTCACCTAAAGGATTATTAGGAACACCATACTAATACTGTGTTTGACCCCCTTTCGCCTTCAGAACTGCCTTAATTCTATGTGGCATTGATTCAACAAGGTGCTGAAAGCATTCTTTAGAAATGTTGGCCCATATTGATAGGATAGCATCTTGAAGTTGATGGAGATTTGTGGGATGCACATCCAGGGCACGAAGCTCCCGTTCCACCACATCCCAAAGATGCTCTATTGGGTTGAGATCTGGTGACTGTGGGGGCCATTTTAGTACAGTGAACTCATTGTCATGTTCAAGAAACCAATTTGAAATGATTCGAGCTTTGTGACATGGTGCATTATCCTGCTGGAAGTAGCCATCAGAGAATGCATACATGGTGGTCATAAAGGGATGGACATGGTCAGAAACAATGCTCAGGTAGGCCGTGGCATTTAAACAATGCCCACTTGGCACTAAGGGGCCTAAAGTGTGCCAAGAAACCATCCCCCACACCATTATACCACCACCACCAGCCTGCACAGTGGTAACGATGCATGATGGATCCATGTTCTCATTCTGTTTACACCAAATTTTGACTCTACCATCTGAATGTCTCAACAGAAATCGAGACTCATCAGACCAGGCAACATTTTTCCAGTCTTCAACTGTCCAATTTTGGTGAGCTCGTGCAAATTGTAGCCTCTTTTTCCTATTTCAGTCAAAGTTGCTCTTCTATCAGCTTGAATCAGTCGGCCCATTCTCCTCTGACCTCTAGCATCAACAAGCCATTTTCGCCCACAGGACTGCCGCATACTGGATGTTTTTCCCTTTTCACACCATTCTTTGTAAACTCTAGAAATGGTTGTGCGTGAAAATCCCAGTAACTGAGCAGATTGTGGAATACTCAGACCGGCCCGTCTGGCACCAACAACCATGCCACGCTCAAAATTGCTTAAATCACCTTTCTTTCCCATTCTGACATTCAGTTTGGAGTTCAGGAGATTGTCTTGACCAGGACCACACCCCTAAATGCATTGAAGCAACTGCCATGTGATTGGCTGATTAGATAATTGCATTAATGAGAAATTGAACAGGTGTTCCTAATAATCCTTTAGGTGAGTGTAGTAGGCAGTCTGATTAATATCTGCTAACACTTTATATTAATTGTCCACTTTAGCCATTCTACTGACTATAAGTAACTTTGCAACTACATGTCAACTTATTCTAACCCTAAAACCCAACAGTCTCTAACCTAACAGTCTACTAATACTCTAATGAGAATTAGTAGACATGTACTTGCAAGGCAACTTAAAGTCCCAGTGAAATAAAAATTTAAGTTTGTCAATTATGGATATGTTAGTCTATAAGCTAGTGTGCTCCAATGACAAAATTCGCATTTAGAAGATATAAGCTTTCAAAACTTAAAATCTCTCACTTCCGCCAATATGGATCAATGATTTTAATGACATCACTCTCTCTAGCTGCTCTCTAGAATCTCAAGCCCCGCCCCCTACATTATAAATAGTCGCTGAAGCTGCGGCTAAAATCAGTCATTTGTTCACACATTTACTATTCTCTACATGGTGAACGGCACATAGTGCACTATATAGGGGATAGGGAACAATTTAGACAGTGCAAATATGCTTTCCATTGGGGCGAATGAAGTCTGGTTTCACGTTGTCACGTGTACACAGTCTGCTCCGGTCCGATAGCACAGAGCGGATCATATGTGCGAGTCTGCGCAGACGACAAAACATATCAGACCCATTTGAATTCTGCACAGAATGCTGTATTTCAAAGCGATATGGAAGAGATCAGAGATTAGGAGGAAACTGCGGTTTTACCAAGCTCAACGGCTCTGGGCGAGATGTGATATAAAGAAACGCTATTGGTTGTTTTAAAAAAGGGGGCGGAGCTGTTCGATATGTCCCGCTCTGTCTTCCTGTTTCAGTGGAAATTACATCTCAAGGCACTTCAGTGGGCTTCAGTTAGTAGAATGTCTAAAGTGCACCATCGAAATCAAGTTTAACTCATTTTTAAGTACTAATATTCAGCGCCTCATGCATAATAATTATAAATAAAACAAAGTTTTGTGGGGGAAATATTTAAGTGATTTTTAAAATGTTTATTTTCACTGAAAACTGAAAGTAAATATCGGCATTCACACGTGCAGATCAGCTTCCCTCTTGCCTCCTGTTTTCCTTTCCTCTACAGGAAAGCAGGCCATGATGTCTTGTGTTATTTTTACCATTAAAATAAACAGAATGGATAACAACCACAAACCTCAAACCACTGTAATCTCTCACAAAACCCCTCCTGTCATCACCAATTTCTGGCAGAGACCGTTTCAGGTACCAGCCTGTGCTTTAATGTCACATGATGAATGTTAGATGTTAGGAAAGTCTGTGAGTGAGCACTGTGGGTTGGAGGTCTTCAGTAAACCATTTTGACCCTCGGCGGCTGCGCTGCGCGGTGTGTTTATATAGGTTTCGCCAAAGGGAGTTCGGAGCTAATTTATGTAGCATTCGAATACAAAGTGTACTCAGCGCTACAGGACGAGAGGGCTCGTCGTTGTGTATCGGTTTGATGAGTGTGTGTTTATACATGCTGCACATGTGCTGGTGGGGATTTTTGTACCGGTACAAGAGAGCAGCAGCTCCATATCTTTCGAAATAAGAATCATAACATTTTATAATCAGGTTACTTAAAATGTGTTGAGATCAAAAGTGTAGGTCAGAGCCAAAATGTTTCTTCAAACTGTGACATAAAGGTTATGAAAGAAGTTGGCAAACTTTTCAGCCTTTTAGAGAAATGTTTCAGGTTTAAAACAAGTTTAGCTCTATGTACAACATCTACACTTATAATGGCAGGAAATGGGACAGTTTTTGGAGAGCAGAAATGCGTAGCTCATAATTTAATAAAAGAACTCCTGGGGGAAAACGTGTGTTTTATTTGAGCTGTAAAACTTGTCATCTTTATGGTTGTTTTAAGAGGGTTTAGGTGTTGTCATGGCAAAGAAGTTGCACTAATATAATGTTAATACACATATTGTTTGCATCTTATGGCTATACTTTTGAAACAGTAAGTATTTTAAAATGTATATGCTGACCCCATTCCCTCGCTTATGAAAAATAATTACACTTCAGCATAATATACTTTAAAAGAATGAATGCAATATGTTTTTTTGGAGTGCAATGTATTCATTTGAAATTATATTAAATGCAATAAGTTGAACTTAAAGGGTTCCTTCAGCGATTAGCATTAAAGTCCCAGTGAACCGGAAAGTAACGAGAGTTTTCTTCAGTGCTGTGATGAATTTTCAAGTGAAAGGGAATATTGAATAGAGGGCAGGGTTTAACTTCAGCGCTCCTCCTCTCCATCCCTCATTCATAGCAGACTAACGGTTGGAGGGGAGTGGTGACGCATTTTCAAACCTAAGCCGTCAAACTGACATCATCTGAGAAGGAACGCCGTTTCCAGACCGGAAGTTACTTTTCAGATTTTGATTAAAGATTACTGCGACAAACTATTTTTTTCTGTGGATTAATTGTTCACCCTAAGACCTGTAATGCGTGCTAACAAAGTAAATAGGGTAAATTTTGATTTCATGAGGACTTTAAGCTTTGTATCAGTAGAAATCCGGTAGTATATTCAAATGATCATGCTTCCCTCCCTCATATCCCCCTGAGACGAGAGAATTTTGCATTTTATTTCTGGAAAAAATCCTCCGATGACACAAATATCATCATTTTGCGTCATCTGGTTCTGCATGTTATCAACCCGCCCACGGGGGTGGGATCTCACTCACAGCGTTCAGCTCGGGCAGCTGCGGGCATTCATGTAAACGGAGCGGTGCGGAGCAAAGTGAGTGTTTCAACTAGTTCCATAGGCATGATCTGAACACGCGCCGTGAATGTATGCCGCGTCCGCGCTTACCTCAGCTCTTCGCTCTCGTGATGAATGTAATCTGACTCCTGCTGCGTTTGTGCCATGACACGCGCTCGGCTCACTCACATTATATTGAACAGACACGTTCAGTTTTCAATTGTAGTGTCTGTTCTCTAACTGAGATAAGTGATTTTATTATTATGAAAATGAAAACAACGGTAGGGGCGGTGCCGTGGTGGGCAAGTGATCCAGTAGCAGTGGCTTTGGGAGTGGCCTCATAGGGCAGCAAAGCAAAGTGCATTCTGGGAGTTGTTGTCTTTCATCCACATGAGACATTTTCTGGCTTTTCTCAGTCTAGAAGGCACCAAATTCAAAAATTATTTCACATTTTTACTACATAAATGACCCAGTTTAAATACACAGCGCTGAAGTACCCCTTTAAGTGTGCTTTCTGACCCTCATCTTTATATGTACTATCATAATTACTTCTTTAGCCTATGAAACATGGTAAGCATATTAAATATACATGAATGCATCTTCTATTGTACCTTGTATATTATGAATTAAAATATATTTCTAATTACACATTTGTAATGAGGAGTTGCAATGTAGTACATTTAAAATATATTAACTTTAAGTGTGATAATGAATAACACATTACAGTTAAAATTATAATCAATAATTTTAATGTACTTTAGTATGTTAGTTAACACATCAAAATAAGTGCACTTCTTAAAAGCACGACAGAAGATTATTAAAACATAATTATTTAAAATGTACTTTAAAAGTATAACTTTTAATTACAAATTGCAATTTTTATAAGTGCACTTAAAATAGAATCTTAAGTGAACTCTCTTGGAGTTCCCTTACTGTTAGTGGCATTTTATTTCATTAATATTATATTATCTGCAAGTAATGATATGCATTATGTAATTATCTTGCATTATGCATTATCTTCCATTGTAAGTGCCTCACTGTAACCCAGATTTCCATTTATTTATTGATAAAAATAAAAATAAAAACAGTGAAAATGAACTTGGTAACACTTTAGTATGGGGAACACATTCACCATTAACTACAACTTTTGCCTTAATAAACTCCCAATTACTGCTTATTAATAGTTAGTAAGGTAGTTGTTAAGTTTAGGTATTGGGTAGGATTAAGGGATGTAGAATATGATCATGCAGAATAAGGCATTAATATGTGCTTTATAAGTACTAATAAACAGAAAATATCCTTGTAATATGCATGCTAATGAGCAACTAGTTCATAGTGAGAATCCTAAATAATCAACATTATTCCACAAATGCTGTTGATTGAGCTTAACTTGTAATGAACATGAAATATTCCTCAGCAGGTTTGACTGAAACACAAAGCTCAGCGCACACAATGTATTTACGGCATTGGATGTAAACAAGAGTTTTTGTTAATCTTATCATGACACTACACACTACATTACATTGTCATGTTGTATTATTTAGATAGATAAAAAAATAAAAAATAAAAATATTGGCGTTCATACACGGTGCAATCCAGACACTTAAAGCCCTCTCTCCTCCTTGTGTGACAAACTGCTAGCTGAAAGCACAACGCTAGGTGACATCTGGGCAATCTCATGCGTGTGAGAGCGGCCCCAGACGCAAACAATGGGTGTGGCCTCGGTCTGAGCAGAATCCCTCAGCTGCACAACATACAGGGAAACATATACAGTCTGTGTGCGGCTGCTTCGCTTTATTGCTTAAGTTCTGGTTCCGTCCTGTTTGTTTGCTTGAGGGTTTAGTCTATGCCTCGCTGCATGTGCAGAGTTGAACTAGTGACGGTGAATGCCTCTCTTCGCTCCCCAGATGTGTGGATCAAATGCTAGTGCAGTTTTGCCCTCTAGTGGTGACTCTGAATTAAGCGCTCTTTCTCTGTCTCACTAACCATTTTAATTCTATCTATCTATCTATCTATCTATCTATCTATCTATCTATCTATCTATCTATCTATCTATCTATCTATCTATCTATCTATCTATCTATCTATCTATCTATCTATCTATCTATCCAGCCATCATTTTATGATTATATATCCATCATTTTATGATTCTATCCATCCATCCATCATTTTATGATTCTATTCTATTCATCCATCCATAATTTTATGATTCCATCCATCCATCCATCCATCCATCCATCCAACCATCCATCGTTTTATGATTCCATCCATCTATTTATCATTTTATGATTCCATCCATCCATTCATCATTTTATGATTATATCCATCCATCCATCCATCCAACCATCCATCATTTTATGATTCTATTCATCCATCCATCGTTTTATGATTATATCCATCCATCCATCCATCCATCTATCCATCATTTTATGATTCTATTCATCCATCCATCGTTTTATGATTCTTTCCATCCATCCATCATTTTATGATTCTATCCATCCATCCATCCATCCATCATTTTATGATTCCATTCATCTTTTTATGATTGTATTCATCCATCCATCATTTTATGATTCTATCCAGCCAGCCATCCATCCATCCATCCATCTATCCATCATTTTATGATTCTATCCAGCCAGCCATCCATCCATCCATCCATCCATCCATCCATCCATCCATCCATCATTTTATGATTCTATTCATCCATCCATCGTTTTATGATTCTATCCATCCATCCATCATTTTATGATTCTATCCATCCATCCATCCATCCATCCATCCATCATTTTATGATTCCATCCATCCATTCATCTTTTTATGATTGTATTCATCCATCCATCATTTTATGATTCTATCCAGCCAGCCATCCATCCATCCATCCATCCATCCATCCATCCATCCATCCATCCATCATTTTATGATTCTATTCATCCATCCATCGTTTTATGATTCTATCCATCCATTCATCTTTTTATGATTTTATTCATCCATCCATCATTTTATGATTCCATCCATCCATTCATCTTTTTATGATTTTATTCATCCATCCATTGTTTTACGATTCGATCCATCCATCATTTTACGATTCTGTGTGTGTGTGTGTGTGTGTGTGTGTGTGTGTGTGTGTGTGTGTGTGTGTGTGTGTGTGTGTGTGTGTGTGTGTGTGTGTGTGTGTGTGTGTGTGTGTGTGTGTGTGGATCATCAAATCATTCCTGAAGGATCATGTGACACTGAAGACTGGAGTAATGATGATGAAAATTCAGCTTTGATCACAGGAATATAATAATTATATTTTACAATGTATTCAGATAGAAGACATTTTTGATATTTTAGTAAATAATTTTTTTTTGAGGATGCTTAGATTTTTTTCCATGGGTAAAAAAAAATAAAAAAAATTGTCCAGTGTAAATGGCCTGTTTCTGTTTTTTACACAAGTACATTCACACATAGTCATACAATCACACACAAAAGTGTGATCAGCTGAAAGCAACGGTGTGCAGATTGCAGACCATCTGCTCACTATTCTCCTGATTATCAAAGTTGAGGATTGCATTTTAAGTCCATGCTTATGATTTGATTGTAAGCATTGCATGTTATTAAAAAATACCCCACCAAAGTGTTATGAATCCTGCATAGATGTTGTGCTGTGCATTTAAATCATTATTACTATTATTGCACAATAAACATTGCTAGATTGCACACTAGGAAACCCATGAAATTATGCCAGCACATATTTGGCATTACGCCTGTTCGTTGGCTTTACCTTATATAAGTGGCAGTGTTTGTGTCTCGGTGTTCAATGTGTGACTGTTTTACAGTACTCTGGATCTTCTAGTAAATGTGTTCATAGGCACTGGGCGACCAGGGTTGTGCTGGGACTGTCTCTCTTTTTTTCTTTTTCTTTTTTTTGCTAAAAATATTGACTTTAAATGAACCTGTTTACTCGGTTCCTTCTGTCACAATAAATTTAGTATGGATGCTTCTTATTTGTGGTGTAAATATGGAAGAGGCTGATGTTTGCAGGGACTAAAACTAAATTGCTTTGGATTGCTTTCGGAAATTGCTTTTGGCTGTTTTGCTTATAAGCTGTGCAGGTAATATTAATCATAATCCAATTCAGTTGGTGTACCGAATTTAGACGTTATTTATTGTTGTTGACGCAATAATAAGATCTGTTGGTTATTGAATTCCTTGTTTATTTCTAACTCTATTAAAGCTTCCATATGTGACAATTTTAACGTCAATTCAGAAAGCTCAGCCTGATGGATGGTTTCTAATGAAACACTTTCTAGTGTGTGGTTCAGATGGGGCAGAGGTCTCATTATGAAGTGTAAAATATCACACTTTTAATGGAAAGACACTTAGAGTGGTTAAATATTGCAGACAGCTGAAGTGACTCATGGTCTGAGAGAGAGTATATGGGTGAATAGAGCATAACCCTAACCTTTTGGAAGTATTTTAATTTCCTTTTTAATTTAATTTATTATGTCCTTTTTCAAAAATAAAAAAGACAAGAAACAAGCCAATCAGCTCTGCCCAATACCTAAACTTAACAACTACCTTACTAACTAATAAGCAGTAATTAGGAGTTTATTGAGAGCTTGATTCATTTTTAAAAACCTTTTATTTATTATTAAGGTCTGTCACTTCTGACATATATATCATCAGCTAATAACCAAAATAGTTTTCTCTGTGAAGATACTGAGAGAAAACTATGTTTGCAGGTTCTAGACTGTAGAATAACACTTCAGAATATATATAACTAGCTCATCATTGACCTTATGCAGCTTTGAAGATTATATTCAGACCACTGAATGCATATACTTGGGATGTTGTTGTACCTAAAGAGCAACGGTGTGTGTGTTTTACAGAAAAAACGCAGGCATACAGGCCAGTCCTGATGGCAGGCGCTTGGGGGTCAGCCTGCACTGGACTCTGGCTCTAGCAGCCCATTGGGCCCTCACTTCACCTCTGAACATTTCACAGGTCAGTGAGCAGAGATATATACTGTATACACTCACACACACGCACACAAATGCACACACATTATCGGGTTAATCAAATCAAATCACCTTTATTTATATAGCGCTTTTAACAAATCCAATTGTTTCAAAGCAGCTTCACATTGTTAACAGGAAAATAATGCAACAGAATTTGTACAGCCGTTCTGGTGAAACGGTGATGTTATCCAGCTAATTTCAAGTATCATATAGTGTCAATGCGGGCAGATCGGTAATATAGATTAAATTTAGGTGTCCCCAACTGAGCAAGCCAAAAGCCAGAGGCAACGGTGGCAAGGAACCAAAACTCCTTCAGGGTCAGAATGGAGAAGAAAACCTTGGGAGAAACCAGGCTCAGTCGGGGTGCCTGTTCTCCTCTGGCCGAAGGAACAAACAGTGTATGATTATAATTCTGGCAACATTTCAGGTCTTAAGTCATATTAGGTAAATAGATATTCGTAAGATTATTCGAAAGATTGGAGTCGTCACGACGAAGACGGGTTGTCGATGCAGTTAATGACATTTTCTATTGGCTAACCCTATCACTGTAAACCTTTATGCTCAAAATAATGAATTGGTTTGAGTAGAGCCAACTCAAATTAAACAAATTAGTTCAAACAAATGAACTATTTATGAGTTTTATGAGAACTTTCTTTCTTCTTTTTTTTTGAGTTCTCAATTTTAAGTAGTCTGAATTGTTTAATTGTTTTGAGTTTTATGAACTTGTTTCTTTTAATTTTAGACCAACTTAAATTTAACCGAAACTTAGTAGTGTTTAATGTTTTGTTATGCTAGTTTAGAAGAGTTTCTGTTATGTTGGTTTCTGTAGGGTTTCCATCGTGGTGACGAGTGGAGCATGAGCTTAGTTTGAGAACAGATTTATGTTAAATGTTTTATATTGCTGTCCTCATTCAGCAAGTGCTATGCTATGCTAATGCTACCAACACATTGTGTGACCAATTAACAAGGTGGTATTTATTGAATTAGCTACTTAAAGCTAGTCAAGTTTCCACTACTAAAAATGTGAGATTTTTAAGTTTATTTTTAGTATTTAAGTATTAATTAGCTTACTCAAATATTTAAAGTTCAGAGCAATTAAAATGTATGATTACAAATTAAAAATCTGCAAGTTCTGCTTACTTAATTTTTTAAGCAAAGAAATGTAACGTTTGAGGCAACTGATTGTCTCAGTTTTTTTTTAGTTTTGCCAACTTATTCGGATTTACAGTGAACCCTACCCATCACAGAAACATGCGCAAAAACACTAGATTTAAATAAAAACATAATTTAGCTGATTTATATGCCTTTTTAAACTAGTGAGGACCAGTAAAATGTCCTCACTAGTTAGTTGTCATAATATTTCACTACATAAGTGTGTATATTTGGCCATTCCAAGTATAGTTAAAGTACACACTCACTTACCCAGATTCTTCCATGCATAGCTCAGTATGAACGGTTCTTTTTTTCCCGCTGCCCTTTTAACCAGTCAGGAATCCAGGCCACCTTACTGAAGTACAGAAATAATAATTTGAGAAATGAATATGCACACTTCCATTATGATGATTGTTTTGCACTGTCTCTTTGCCAGCAGGACGAGTGCCCATGAGGTCGTTGACGCTGGTCCTGCTCGTCCTGATCAGCGTCCAGGCTGCACTCATCATGGGAGACCACACCCAGGCGCAGGGGCCAGCCAATCAGCACGCAGCAGCACAACACTCATCCAGGCCTCACGGCCAATCCAAGCAGGACTCGCATTATGAAGACCTAATCCCCAACGTGGACCCCAAACTCTTCAACAAGCGCCGTTACCGCTCACCCCGTGTGCTGTTCAGTGATGTGGTCCCTACGGAAAACGAAACGGGAGGCCCCAGACGCCCACGTGTCCGGCGGAAGGCTAACAACTTCTTGCATCGCGGCGAGTACTCGGTGTGCGACAGTGAAGAGCACTGGGTTGGCAACCTGACCCGTGCCACAGACTTAGCGGGCAATGAAGTCACAGTGCTGCCACACGTTCGCATCAACAACGTCGTAAAGAAGCAACTCTTCTACGAAACCACGTGCCGCGTGTCGAAACCCATAGGGGCCTCCAAGCCAGGTCAAGGAGCCAGTGGTGTTAAAGCCGGAACCTCTAGCTGTCGTGGGATTGACAACAAGCACTGGAACTCGTATTGCACCAACACGCACACCTATGTGCGGGCGCTAACGACCTACAATAACCAGATCGCCTGGAGGTTCATCCGAATCAATGCCGCTTGCGTGTGCGTGCTCAGCCGCAACTCGTGGAGGCATTGAGTGATGTACTGACTGGTGTCTCAGCCAACCCACCGCAGCCTCCTGTCGTAAGCCCCTCCCACCCGTCAATAATAACATCCGTACTGCCAACGCTGGTGATCCGAGACCCCGCCCCTTTTTCTGTTCTGTTTATGACATCGCAACCCAGTCCCCTCCTACCCTACCTCACACTGTAAATTATTGGTTGTTTAAGTTATGAGGACTGCATGACATATTTATATAGTTTATACGGTCAGAATATAAATATAAATATATATATGTGTATATACAGTATACATAAAGCAAGCTTTTGTTGTGTTGTTGATGCTCTTATTTATTAAACACCTCACTTCAGTATGTCAGTGCAAGACTGCTTCTGTCGTAAATCTCATTCATTATGCTCATTCAAACTTATTTCCCACAAAAGCAGTTTCTATTTTACGAGATGCTGATTTCATATGAATTTGCATGAAGTAGGGGTCCAGCCATAAACATAATTGTCAGTGAGGCATACGCGGATCATTTGAAAACGATACATGAGATACTACGTTTCAAATTGCCATGTGATTGTGCTGGAAGAGCTATAGCTGTGTCCCAATTCAGAGGTTGCATCCTTCAATTAGCCATCAATTTACCAAAACCTAAAAATAGTTTCAAATTGCCATGTGATTGTGCTGGAAGAGCTATAGCTGTGTCCCAATTCAGAGGTTGCATCCTTCAGTACACGTGGTCACGTGATGGGATTTTTGTATGGGTGGGAGAGGGAGATAGAAAGCTGTTCGGAGTACTGTTCTTGTTGCCTAGTAACTGTGACAGCTGCCATCGACTGTTTTGAAACTAACATTAAATTGTCTGAAAACAAAACAAGGTTCACAAACTCTAATAAATATGTCTAAATATGTTCACCATGGTCCATTTCTGTATATAGGGGTGAATTCAGGTTGAATGGGACACTTTTTCCTAGTCATCTAAATGGCAAAAAGTGTCCCAATCAACCTGAATTCACCCTAATTAATAGTATAAACTATATATAAATCGCATCTTAGTAAGATATGTCAACATTTGAACGGCTTACTTTTATTTTTACATTTGTATCATTAGATATTTCAGTAAGTTGAAACCCAATACTTACGTTCAAAAGTCTAATTCTGCAATTTCTCTCAAAAAAATCCTGTCATCACTGGTGTGCAATGTATTCTGGGGTAGGCAAGGCCGTGAAGGATTCTTCTGTTGAATCCTTAATTTCACAGGAAACAAAGGATGCATTTGGAGGAGCCTTCAAATTTGGACAGCCTTCACCGCGGTGACAAAATCAACCTTAGAAGGATGCAGCCTCTGAATTGGGACGCAGCTATAATTTAACCTTCATTTTGTGAATAATTTAACTCTTGGGTGTGCTATTTATTTTCAGTTTTTATAAACTTTATACTTTTTATTAAATCTATGATTAAAGATTAAAGTTTGAAAATCTCACAATGATGGAGTGTTTTACAATTAGGATGCATTTGTAAGGTGTGGAAAGAGTCTATGTTTTTGTTGAATGCAAATTAGATAGCATCAAATTCTGCCATTTCTAGCAGAATTCTGTCTGTGTTTGAGCTACAGGAATACCATCATATGTTGTGCTTCTTAAACTCAAATCACGTAGAGTATATTTTGTAAGCCAGAACTTCCATTCCACCATATTGAGCGTGATGTCAACTATTCATGCTACAGAATAAGAACGAGCCATTTCTATTTCCATACACAGCGGGTCCTCTTACAGTAAAGTCGCCATTTTGCGGCGCCATGTTTCTACAGTAGCCCTAAACGGACAAACTTCTCTACAGAGCGCTAGCTACTCTCTGCTGTCTCAGAAGACGACATCTTTATCCTGTGTCGGCCACCGTAGCTTCTCTATGTGCTTCCAAAGGTAGGGCTGAGCTGTGGACGGTTGCAATTTCACAACCTCAACACTAGATGTCACTAAAATTTACACACTGCACCTTTAAAAGTATATTTGAAAAAAACTGTACTTAAGATAATATTTTGCTAAAATAAAAGGCCAAATAAGTGTACTTAGAGAGTGCACTGTCATAGTCAAAGTATACTTAAAAAGTTCGCTTTGTAATAATGTCTAATTAAATGTTTTGCTTTAAAGCACACTTTACACTCACCTAAAGGATTATTAGGAACACCTGTTCAATTTCTCATTAATGCAATTATCTAATCAACCAATCACATGGCAGTTGCTTCAATGCATTTAGGGGTGTGGTCCTGGTCAAGACAATCTCCTGAACTCCAAACTGAATGTCAGAATGGGAAAGAAAGGTGATTTAAGAATTTTGAGCGTGGCATGGTTGTTGGTGCCAGACGGGCCGGTCTGAGTATTTCACAATCTGCTCAGTTACTGGGATTTTCACACACAACCATTTCTAGGGTTTACAAAGAATGGTGTGAAAAGGGAAAAACATCCAGTATCACGGCAGTCCTGTGGGCGAAAATGCTTTGTTGATGCTAGAGGTCAGAGGAGAATGGGCCGACTGATTCAAGCTGATAGACTGAAATAACCACTCGTTACAACCGAGGTATGCAGCAAAGCATTTGTGAAGCCACAACACGCACAACCTTGAGGCAGATGGGCCTCAACAGCAGAAGACCCCACCGAGTACCACTCATCTCCACTACAAATAGGAAAAAGAGGCTACAATTTGCACAAGCTCACCAAAATTGGACAGTTGAAGACTGAAAAAATGTTGCCTGGTCTGATGAGTCTCGATTTCTGTTGAGACATTCAGATGGTAGAGTCAGAATTTGGCGTAAACAGAATGAGAACATGGATCCATCGTGCCTTGTTACCACTGTGCAGGCTGGTGGTGGTGGTGTAATGGTGTGGGGGATGTTTTCTTGGCACACTTTAGGCCCCTTAGTGCCAATTGGGCATCGTTTAAATGCCACGGCCTACCTGAGCATTGTTTCTGACCATGTCCATCACTTTATGACCACCATGTCCCCATTCTCTGATGGCTACTTCCAGCAGGATAATGCACCATGTCACAAAGCTCAAATCATTTCAAATTGGTTTCTTGAACATGACAATGAGTTCACTGTACTAAAATGGCCCCCACAGTCACCAGATCTCAACCCAATAGAGCATCTTTGGGATGTGGTGGAACGGGAGCTTCGTGCCCTGGATGTGCATCCCACAAATCTCCATCAACTGCAAGATGCTATCCTATCAATATGGGCCAACATTTCTAAAGAATGCTTTCAGCACCTTGTTGAATCAATGCCACGTAGAATTAAGGCAGTTCTGAAGGCGAAAGGGGGTCAAACACAGTATTAGTATGGTGTTCCTAATAATCCTTTAGGTGAGTGTAAAATTTTAACTGTAGTGTGTTATTCACTATTACATTTAAAGTACATTATTTTAAATGTACTAAATTGCACTTTCATCATTACAACTGTGCAATTACAAATATATTTAAAAACATGACATAAAAGTTTTGATAGAAATTATATTAAAGTATATTTTAGTTTACCATAAATGCTTGTCAGTACATTCAACGGTACACCACGTCAAAGACAAAAGTAATTATGAAAATACTAGTGCTGTCAAACTTACCACGTTAATGCATGCAATTAATTTTTTCCAGTTTAGCGTGTTAAAAATATTTAACGCAATTAATGCAGCATCCATTTTTCTGTAATCCTTTGGCTAGCATTACATTATATGATCACGCTCTTATTCATGCAAATGCTTTTAAACCATTCAAGCAGGACAAGACAGAAGAGAACGTGCTGTCTGTGAATGTCCTGACTATGTGACACACCCGACGCACAGAAGGTATCGTGCCAGTATCGCGCGAACAGACACCGCCAAAATGGAGATCTCTTTTGTGCTTGAACGAATAATAACACAGAATTATGCCAAGATGCCCGTCGTTTAAATTAACTTAAAGAGTTGTAAGAAAATGAGATGCACATGACAGCGCGTCAGACCCGCATCATGTTCGCCGGCGGCAGATCTTAAAGTGACAGCAGCCTAATAAACCAGTTACAGTACACATTAATGATGCCTGTCATTAATGTCAATCAAAGAACAAAGCTAACAGAGAAAGGTGTAGCTTTAATAAGCATTAATCTATAGTTCATTTATAATTTATGCAGTTAAGACTGTAAAGTGGCTGATAACTTTATTCAATTTCTGTGTCAATGTCTAACAGGTAGGAAGGCCACAGGTAAATATGACAATGTTGAATGTCTATCATTAATAAAAAAAAAAAAAAAAAATCACTTTCATAGAGACATCAGTATCAGTATTAGTATCAGTGATACTGGCCTTCATTCATAAAAAATATGACATTACAACAAATATTTAAAAAATACTGTATTTAAGTTGTTTCTACATTCATTTGGAGAGTTACTGTGAAATTATTACAATATAAAAAAATGAAAAACTCACAAAAAAGAGTTATTAATTAGTTATTTTTAATCGATTGACAGCTCATATAAAGATATACTCAAGTCTTAAGTGGGACAAAAATCACTAATTACTATAAATTTAAACTATAATACATTTTCATATAATTGCAATGGTGTCCGAAACATTACATTCAGTTCCCTCATTTAAAAAGCAAGCTAAATTGTACTTCGCTTTCACAAGGGCTTAGTTTGAAACAGGAAAACAATACCACAAATCCTTGTATTTTTCCCTCTAAATCCTTGCACTGCACCACCCAACTGGGTTTGTCTGGTTACTTTTAGAAGTTAGTCCCTATAAAGTTAATCGGTTACACTGTACTGATAGCAGAATTCAGGTCACATGCTTCCAGAACTGTTTGTGTTTGCCAAGAAACAAACACAGATGAGATGAATGAGAACAATGCCAACAGACAGCTTTTAAGTACCTAAAACTTTAGCTACCTCTAAACAGCTTTAACACTATTCACTTGAGTAGTCCTGAAAAGCAGATCTCATTTGGAAAACTATTACAGACTTTTGGCAATGTCCTGATGAAAGCAATCTAATTGATTATTGATCTAATTAAAGAGAGTCGCTGTTTATAATGCATAGCAACAACTGTTTTTCTTATACAGTGCCGACAGATGTGCAAGGGTGTATCATAAGTTCATCCACTGACGTAGAGTTGGCACTCAAAAAAAAAAAAAAAAAGCATCTCCCGGTCTGTTTCCCGCTCAGAGATGAATGTATTGTTTGGAATAGGCTACTAAGGGACTATCTGGGATCCCTCGTGTTCTTTCCTTTCCAATCCATGTTGGATCATAAAAATGAGCTCAAATAAATGAGACGAAACTTGCACTCACAGTGAAATCAGCCATGCAATGTGACCTGGAACATCGAGCAGACATTCCAGAATCCCACTCTGGATCCTTGGGTCACGTCAGTAAGATATACAATGGGAAAGACAGATCGGCATTAGAAGCGCAACCATAAAGGAGATCACGTGTAAACCGAAACAGCTGCCTTGCCGGTGGTAAGGAGCACACGCTGAATGGCATCTGGAATCATGTATGGGCATCGTGAATTAATGAAGGTCCTGGCAGCAGTTTGTGAGAGAGTGTCCCAACTGAACCTCTGTCCGTGCATGTTTATGTTTTCTGATTACAGAGTTTACACTGAGAGAGAAGAAGCGCATGGGAGAGAACGTGTGCGAGTCAGGTGGGGACCAAATGTCACCTTGATGATAGTAAAACATGAAATCGCCTACATTGTGGAGACTGTCCAATGGTCAACTTGAACCATAATGGGATTAAAATGTCTCAATTAAAAAACGAAAAATGCCAAAAGATTTATTTGAGGCAGTTTTTTTTTTCGGAGGCAGAGCAAGAAAAATCTATAATTTTGCCAGACTGCTTCTGCATTCTTACTTTATTGACGTGTAACTGTCAGTTAAGTGAATGTTAAGTGAAGTGAAACAATAGCAACATTTTATAATAAAGATATGCTAACACAATCAGCTGATTCATTGTCATTATCAGTGTAGAGGGTAACGTATACAAGTAACTCGAGATACGTAATCAGATTACTTTTTTCAAGTAACGAGTAAAGTAATGCATTACTTTTAAATTCACAATAAAATGTCTGAGTTACTTTTTCAAATAAAGCCCTATTCAGATGGGATTAGTTTAATATGGAGAGGTGGGGTAATTGCCTGTTACCAACAGAATCCAATCAGAATGTAATTAATAAATTGTTCGACCGGACCTAACTGTTATAGGTTATTATATGTGTTTGCACACATGATATCAGGAAGCAACTTAATACGCACATGACGACATGGAGGTGACGGCGGTGCATAATTGAAGTTACCCCTCCCACTGCTGGTAGTTTTACTGAGATTTCTTATCCCGTGCAAAATGGCCATTAATATTACAGAAGTCCTGTGGTGAAATTACATTACTCCATCTTCCCTTTAAAACGAATCCCATCTGAATAGGGCTTAAAAGGACAGTCATCCTAGGTGTGTATGACATTCTTCTTTCAGACAAACACAATCTGAGCTATATTAATAAATGTCCTGGCTAATCCAAGCTTTATAATGGGAGTGAATTGTTGCCTCGTTTATGAAGGCCATAAAAGTGCATCTATCCATCATATAACTGCTCCACACTGCTCCGGGGGGTTAATAAAGGCCTTCTGAAGCGAAGTGGCATGTTTGTGTAAGAAAAATATCTTGCCGTACGCATCATTTTACGGCGAAAAAGAGTAACCCTTGAACCCTTGTTTAATTAGAGTCTAAAACGAGAATTTTTAAAGAGAAATGGTGGAGGATTTCGATATAAGAGAAGAGGGGCTTGAGTTTGTTGCCCGGCGCTATCCACGAGAGGCGTCAAAGCTTGTGATGCTCCTGTACATCGTGTCAAGGGTTACTCTTTTAGCGCAAGCCGACTTGTGTACCGCTGACCGCCGGAAGCTCGTTATTTTAGTCTATAAAGTTTTAAATATGGATATTTTTCTTACACAAACATGCCACTTCACTTCAGAAGGCCTTTATTAACCCCCCGGAGCCGTGTGGAGCAGTTATATGATGGATAGATGCATTTTTATGGACTTCAAAAAACGACACAGCCCTTCACTGCCATTATAAAGCTTGGAAGAGCCAGGACATTTTTTTTAATATAACTCTGATTGTATTCGTCTAAAAGAAGAAAGTCATACACACCTAGGATGGCTTGAGGGTGAGTAAATCATGGGCTAATTTTCATTTTTGGGTGAACTACTCCTTTAAGTAAGACAAGTTTTCCCATTTGTTGACTGACAGCTCTTCTGTCTCCATGTTGAGAGAAATTGGGAGTAAGTGCAGGTGTTGTGTGTGAACAGGTTATTGTAGTTCTAGACTAAATGTGAGCATTTACTCATCTCACTCGCACAAAAACAGATTCAGATTCAGTAAATATCTTAAATAACACCAAAATACTTTATGTTATTAATCTCACTTTATTAGCGATGTCTTTGCTGCCGACCTTTGATGATCCAATTCAACCAAATTAATGAGCAAAAATTACTTTACACTGAAAAAAAAAAAAAATTTTTAGTCTGTTCAACTTAGAAAGTGTCCTTCATGTGGTAACATCTACAATAACTGTTTTTGTTGAAATGAAATAAATGATTTAAGATAACTGATGATAATTGAGTTCAACCAACCTGAAAAACTGGTTTTGTTGAAATGAAATAAATGAATCAGGATTACAGATTATAGTTGAATGCAACCAACCTGAAGCATAACTGTCAGTAGATATAACCTGATTTCTCCAGCTTTAGGTAAAATGACTTAAGTTTGATATTATCTTTTTGTTTTATATGATGAAAGTCCTTTTCACCGAACAAATGACCCTTACTTCATTTAATCGAAGACATTTAAACACACAACTTAATTTAGTTTACTCAAAATAAATCAGTGTAGTTGTTGTTCATCATTATGCACAATATAATGAGCCACTAAGTAAAAGACTGGTGTCATTACTGACATTAGCATAAAACATTGAGTGCCAAAAGCCTAAGCACAAGTGTTACAGATCCACTGTCCCGGGTGGTTGCAGGCAGACAGAAGAAGACTATGAATGAAGTTCAACAACAGGTTTTAATTATAATATTCCTTCGACAGGCAAACAGACCTGCGCAACACACACTACATAACGGAGATCTGACAAAGACTGTTCCTTTCTTTTAATTTAGACTAACTTAAGTTTAACAGAAACAGGGCAGGGATTTTTTTATTTTATTTCCCAGAATGCTTTGCCTATGGCAATGCTTTGCCTTTGCCTTGTTTTCTTGTGCAAGATTAATGGTAATGGAGATTTAGTAGTGATTAATGTTTTGTTATGCTAATTTAGAAGAGTTTCTGTTAATGTGGGTTTTTGGAGAGTTACCATCATGGTGACAGGTGGAGCAATAGCTTGGTTTGAGAACAGGTAAGTCCCATGTTTTAAGTTGCTGACTGTAAGTGCGATATCATGCTATTTTTGATGTGTTAGCAAATTAGCAAGTTGGCATTTTCTGAATTAGCTTATAGCTAACACAATATTTATGTTTCGATAACTTGATAAGTATAAGTTAAATGTTTAAGTTAGTGTACTCAAATATTTCAAGTTAAGAGAGTACAAAATAAAAATTACTTAAACTTTGAGTTTCTTAACTTAAAAAAAAAATTCTCATTCAACTCCTTTGAGTTCTGGCAACGTATTAGGGTTTACAGTGAAGGAAATAACTGCAAGAACTCAACATAAAAAAGTTAATTAACTAAATATTTTATGTATCTTATTGCTATAAATGTATGAGTTAGCTGACTCAGTGCTTCAAGTTAGGAGCATTTAATGTGCATGAGTGCCACAAACTCAAAACTTGATAGTTCTGGGAACATCATAACTCATGTACTGTAACTGATTGCCTTTCAATTTATTCAGGTTTACAGTGTACTGTACAGGCGTGAATTTACATTTCCTTCAGCCTGAGGCTTATTCATCTCACGTTTGATGTGAAAGGGCCTTTACATTGGCCAAAAATAGCAAGCCCAGCCCTGCAGGTGAGAAAAGTAACGCAAACATAACGTAATGAGTTAAGTAATGCAATTGACTAGTGAGTAACCCAATATTGCATCATTACTTTTTAAAATAACTTTCCAAAACACTGGTTATACGTTTATTAATCAGCTGCTGCTGTTATTCAATATATACAGTACCATTCAAAAGTTTGGGGTTGGTATCATTTTTTTTATGTTTCTTATGCTCACCAAATCTTTAGTAAAATGAATGTCTTTACTGTCATTACTTTTGATCAATTGAACGTGTCCTTTAAAAAGTATTAATTTCCTTTAAAAATTATCTTACTGACCCCCAACTTTTGGATAACAAGTGTGTGTGTGTGTGTGTGTGTGTGTGTGTGTGTGTGTGTGTGTGTGTGTGTGTGTGTGTGTGTGTGTGTGTGTGTGTGTGTGTGTGTGTGTGTGTGTGTGTGTGTGTGTGTGCGTGTGTGTGCGTGTGTGTGTGTGTGTGTGTGTGTGTGTGTGTGTGTGTGTGTGTGTGTGTGTGTGTGTGTGTGCGTGTGTGCGTGTGTGTGTGTGTGTGTGTGTGTGTGTGTGTGTGTGTGTGTGTGTGTGTGTGTGTGTGTGTGTGTGTGTGCGTGTGTGTGTGTGTGTGTGTGTGTACGTACATAAAAATACCTTTAAAAAGCATTTAACATTAATGAACTAATAACAATGAGGTAACTGATTGTGAGTTAACATAACTTGATAAAGTGTTGCTATTGTTTCACTTAACTGACAACTACATGCTAATTTGTAATATGTTATATAAATGTATAAAATGAGTTTCATAAAGCATAAGTATTATTTAATAAATGTGTGTATAACAGAAAGTTACTGAATGAGGCCATCCTGTAAAGAATAGCTGAACTCCAGGGCACACAAGCACTGAAAAGCTTCTTATGTAGCAATTACAGTGTCCGTGGCATCCTAACTGGATTAAACCCTTAAAAGCAACACACCGAAGGGCACCTGAGATGTAACCGATAACTTGTTGTGTGACGTTCAGAAGCACAGTGGGTGGTTGGACTGGAAAGACTGTTGCAGAGACTGTCAAAGTCTCAGTGTCACGCTCAACAATAGCAGGTATTAGATAACATAAAGGCTGCAGAAAACACATGTGCCACTCTTACTTTCTTTTTCTGTGAATATCAGAATTGTCATGCCAAGACATGTCTTTGAAATGAGAAAATTATCTGATAGACATTCTTTAAATTGCCTCAAGCCTGGATAACTTTAACAAGTTTGATACACTCGTATACTGGTTTGGTTACATAGTGGTTACATAATAAATGTTCTATAGTTTTCCATGATCATCATAAAGCATTTGTATTATTTTACACTGTGCTTAGTTCATAGCTCCGATAGGCTTTTTCATCATCAAAATTCCATCTGCTAAAAGAGCCACTTCCTCGGATGTCAGAAGAAACAGTTTTTATTACGCTGCTCAGAAACCGTGCTGTTGAACAGAGTTTGAAGACCATGATTTCCATGTAAATAATGTAAGTGTGCCATCTTGTGGTCAGAAATATGTATGCAGTCTGTAAATGTTAGATGACAGGTGAATCTCACATATATATATATATATATATATATATATATATATAACAAATACATATATATATATATATTGCTTTTTAAAAAAATGAAATTAATTCTTTTGACAATGAAAGAGATAGTTCACCCAAAAGTGAAAATTAGCCGATGATTTACTCACCCTCAAACCATCCTAGGTGTGTATGACATTCTTATTTCAGACGAGAGTAAATGGCAGCCAAAAATTTGAAGCCCAAAAAAGTGCATCCATCCATTATAAAAGTACTCCACACGGCTCCAGGGGATTAATAAAGGCCTGAATCGAAGGGTTTGAGTAAGAAAAATATCCATATTTAACACTTTATAAAGTAAAATATCTAGCCTCCGCCAGACCGTCTTCCATGTTCAAATAATCGCAACTGACCGTAACCGTATGACGTTGGACGTAGCGTAAGCGTTTTGAACTGCGAGAGGCGTTACACTTTCTTTAAAAGCTGAATACGGAAGGCAGTCCGCCAGGAGCTAGTTATTTTACTTTGTAACGTGTTAAATATGGATATTTTTCCTACACACACCCATCGATTCCCTTCAGAAGGCCTTTATTAACCCCTGGAGCCGTGTGGAGCACTTTTATAATGGATGGATGCACTTTTTTGGGCTTCAGATTTTGGGCTCCCATTCACTCCCATTATAAAGCTTGAAAGAGCCAGGACATTTTTTTTATATAACTCCGATTGTATTCGTCTGAAAGAAGATTTCAATTTTCATAACAATTAAGCACATTTCCCCCAATTCCCATTACAATAAACCATTTTTTCCCCTAAATATTTACATTTTATAATCAGGCGGCCACTTCTAAATAGACTATAAAATGACATAGAAAACCATATGGGCTATATGAGCAAAGCAACACATTTCTGACACAACAAATTCATCTCTGACACAGACAGAACACAATCCGCAAAATCATGCTGTACATTTTTATCAAAAGTCTTTTGCTTGTATTGTGAACATATCCACCGTCAATATAATTGGCAATACTTAACTATAACACATCTCAACAGTCACTATGTTTCCATCACCGTGTTTATATGCGCATTTTGAAGTATCGCATCAGAAACGAGTGATCGAAATGCCAAATTTTGCACACACAAAAAAACAAACAACAAAAAACCCCTCAGTTCTCAAAAAAGTTTTTACACTCGCTTGAGGTGGTTTTTGACTGCGAAAAAGAGTTAATGTGAATAATAGGCGATGGAAATGCATTTGCCAAATAAATTCTGACGTAGCGAACATTAAACCCACGTGAGGGCGCTTCTTAGGGGACTGGATAATTTGGCTCATCTCGTAATAAGAGCTGGCTCTTTCAGATCCCAAACGGCTTCATTTAGTACCACTTCTGGCTTTTTAAATTCAGTCAAATTTTGTAATGTAATATTAGTAAACTATCCAATAGGAAATAATTTCAAGCTAATAAAATGTTAAAGGAGCTCCTTAAAGGTGCACTATGTAGGATTTTTCAGTAAAATATCCAAAAACCACCAGTCCAGTGTTATATATTTTGTTCAGTTGAGTTCTTACAATATCCCAAATGTTTCCAACTATTTGTAAATTGTGAGAAAATTGCTATTTTAACCAATGAACCGGGGCGTGTGAGGGAGTCGCCTGTCAATGGCGTCATATCTGTGTTACCCTCGGTTTCCGGGTTTATTCTGCAGAAACTCTTTACTCTTACTTCAGCGTGCAACAAGTGTCACAGCAGCCGCCGAGCGAACGCACAGAGTAACGTCATAACATCATTTTCAACACACTCAGATGTATCTAATATGATAAACAGAGCTGCGTTACCTCATACTCATGACTGGAAAAGCGGAAATGGCGCCGGTGACTGTGTCCCGTCATAATAAAAGTCCCGCTGCTCGCGAGCCGTGTGTTGTGTAACAATCGCTCCAGTGGCCTTGCTCAGCTCCCTCAACATTCGGTCCTGCTCTGCTTCACACTACAGTAACGTTAATAATCGCATTAATGAACATGATTTCTGCCCGAGTCCTATCCTGATTCTTTTCCACCGGCTGTGAGGTGAAGACCACTGTCCCAAGAATCTGCGCTCAAACTTGACGTCATCAAACTACGCCTTTGTTTTGAATAGGTTCCCTCTAGGATGGAAAAGTTACATGTGCTGTGTGCTGCTCATTTCGAAGGCTGCGTCCTCCAGAGGTCGTATTCGAAGGCTGCATGTCATCGATTCATAATGAACCTTTTTCTGATACAATTGTGCTGAAACTGCGCTTAACTGCTTCAGAAAGTTTCTCTTCGCCATCACTACTGTTTAATTTCAGAAAAGTAGTAGGACACTCCGAATGCGACCTTCAAATGCGTCTTTCTTTCAGAGGAATTCGGAGGGTGCATGAGGTGTATCCTTCGCTGCTGCAGATAACCCACAATTCTTTGCATCACCATTAACAACCATCATAATTTGATTTAATATTAAATATTATTTGAAAAAAATGGCGGCGCCAGCAGATATACATGCAAGCGAAGATGTGGTGTTTAAATGTAAGTAGTTTGAAGCTTGTTTTTGTTTTTAAGCTGTATTACCTCAAACAGATAGTTGTGGTAAACAGGATTACAAGTGTTTAGTGATTTTTAAACGCTTAGAACAGTACTTTGCTGTCAAGGCTAGAAACTTTTCATAGTCATTTTCAAGTTAAAAATCATTCTCATTCATATAACTGGTGTGAGAGCGCAACAACGCTGTGAACGTGTTGGCATAGCAACGTGATACTTCCTGCCTGTGTGTCCTACGAAGGACGTCTCATTTCATTCTGATTGAGGACACTCCGTATACTGCATCCTTTGCAGGATGTGTCCTCCGGAGGAGGCAGCCTTAGAAATTAAATGAAATGAGACACAGCTATAGTGCACCTTTAAAGGGACTCGTTCGCGAACATCACTACTGTTTCCACTGATAGCGTTTTATTTACTGTTGGTTACTAGGTTACCGATACCACCGTCATCCGCTCTAACGACTTGATGGAAACGCACCTAATTCGCATAAGAAACCCCTAAGATTCCTTAAATACTATGAAGAAATATTTAAAGAAAATCTATGCATTTAAAGCTTTCCTGGTAATTGTTTGTATGTTATTGTATGTAGTATGGTATTAATACATCTGTGTCCTAGCAACTTGTGATTTGATTTGATTTTTTTTATTGTATGTATGTATTGTGTGTTTATGTTTCTATATGTATTCCCTTGACAATGTCCTTATGTTTTTTATTCGAGCATTAATAAAAGAAAGTTTTATTTTATTGGGTTTTTATGTAACTTTGAAAATATTTGTTTCACGTTTGAATGGAAACCCAGCTACTGAGGAGTTATTTGTTAACCTTCTTTAATATAATGAAACGTTTATTTAGTTCATCAATTAATATGAGAAACTATTTTCAAATTCACTTTACCCACAGAAGACTGTGTACAAAAAAAAAAAAATTCAACTTCAACAATGAAAATACAGTTTAAAAATATGACTTATATGGTAACTATTAATGCACCTGAATTAAGCACTAGTAAAATCATTAAAATACATTATAGTATTTAATGTCAGACCACTATCAATATTACTTTTATACAAAATATAGCTGTTGCACAGTATTAGTGTCATTTCCACCTCAACACTGTAATTTCCATTTAAATCATTTGTCTAAAAGATTTTTTAGGTGGTTTCTATGGAAATATTAAGTGACATCAGAGCACATGTTGGACGTGGAGGGAATTAAAATTTTCATCAACAACAAATGAAGAAAAATCAAGCTAAATATTGCTTGAACAGTTAATATATTTATTCTACGTCATTTCCAAACATGCTGTACCTTCAAGGGTGATTTTAAAAAGCTAAACATTTTAAGGTAAATAAGAGTATTTTGCATACATGTAATGCTAACTATTAATTCAAAGCTAATTAGTGAAGCTATCTTCCATTTTTTCACAAAAAAATCCACATTTTGACATTTCCACCACAGAGGGCAGTGTGGTGGAAATGACATTTATGATTACAGAAGTACAATTGATATGGATTGTGAGAGTATATTTGTGTAATATTTTTTCTATTATAATATATTACAATACTTTTATATTTATCTACTGTTTCTCTACATTCATGTCAATTCATTGTCATTTCCACAACAATGTCATTTCCATCACAACACATATTTTTAAAAAAATACTTTAAAAGTTCTCATCACACATTAAAAATGTATCCACAATTTAAAAGATCATGCTCTACTTAGTATAAAAATTCAAGTTGTTTATTTTCTAATAAGCTCTTACACAAACCAATATTAACTTTAAGAGTTTGACAGTTCAGCATTTGCTCCTTAGGGCAGTTTATTTATCTAATTTACAAATGTAGAATTATTGTACATTGTGAACAAACTGGTAAAACTAGTTGAATTGTCAAATTATCTTAGACAATTCTTGAGTGGCATTAGTTATTCTATTTTTAAATAACAGCTGTATATTTGACAGTTCGGAAAAAATGTAAAATAATAACAATTTCTCTTGTAATCTAAGCTTGTCCTCTTATAGAACTTAAAACTAGACAAATTATTTAAACTTATGAGACTGTGTTTACGTGACAAGTTTTTTTTATTCAACTTCACATGGCTAAAAGTGCCCCTAGTTGAAGAAATGCCCATATACACTCACCTAAAGGATTATTAGGAACACCTGTTCAATTTCTCATTAATGCAATTATCTAATCAACCAATCACATGGCAGTTGCTTCAATGCATTTAGGGGTGTGGTCCTGGTCAAGACAATCTCCTGAACTCCAAACTGAATGTCAGAATGGGAAAGAAAGGTGATTTAAGCAATTTTGAGCATGGCATGGTTGTTGGTGCCAGACAGCCCAGTCTGAGTATTTCACAATCTGCACACAATTTTCACACACAACCATTTCTAGGGTTTACAAAGAATGGTGTGAAAAGGGAAAAACATCTAGTATGCGGCAGCCCTGTGGGCTTCTATTGAAACATTCAGATGGTAGAGTCAGAATTTGGCATAAACAGAATGAGAACATGGATCCATCATGCCTTGTTACCACTGTGCAGGCTGGTGGTGGTGGTATAATGGTGTGGGGGATGTTTTCTTGGCACACTTTAGGCCCCTTAGTGCCAATTGGGTATCGTTTATATGCCATGGCCTACCTGAGCATTGTTTCTGACCATGTCCATCCCTTTATGACCACCATGTACCCATTCTCTGATGGCTACTTCCAGCAGGATAATGCACCATGTCACAAAGCTTGAATCATTTCAAATGGGTTTCTTGAACATGACAATGAGTTCACTGTACTAAAATGGCCCCCACAGTCACCAGATCTCAACCTAATAGAGCATCTTTGGGAAGTGGTGGAACGGGAGCTTCGTGCCCTGGATGTGCATCCCACAAATCTCCATCAACTGCAAGATGCTATCCTATCAATATGGGCCAACATTTCTAAAGAATGCTTTCAGCACCTTGTTGAATCAATGCCACGTAGAATTAAGGCAGTTCTGAAGGCGAAAGGGGGTCAAACACAGTATTAGTATGGTGTTCCTAATAATCCTTTAGGTGAGTGTATATGTACACATATATATATAGTATTTTGAGGTGAAATGTCCCTTTAAAAGTGAGAGGTCTTTGTTAGTTTAACATTATACACACAGTTCTCAAGTACATATAAAGGTCTTTACATTCAAAGCAAGCACGCCTCCAAATGAGAGTATTATTGTGTCATCTTGCAGAGTTTATTGGTCATACAGGACAGATACTCTTTTGTTACTGAAAATGTCTTATGTTTAATCAAGTTTAGTTTCCATTTACAATCATTTTAGGAATTAAAATCTGCTGCTGTGATGCATTTAGTTTGAAGCTAATGCTGAAGGGAGCAGTAGCAGACAGTCATTGGGCCCCTGAGAAATGTCCTCTACAAAAAGGCTGGTACACACACACACACACACACACACAAACAGCGCCACATCATTATGTGATTATCTTATTTCGTCTCCAAGGGTTAACAGCACATCTGCTCATATCATTCTGTTGTTCCAGGAGAGATATAAGTGCCTGCTTTTAGAAACATACAAACATTCTCTTATATTTATCTCAGGTCTTGATGGCCCACAGTTGGAAGAATTGCAACAAAAGAAATGGGCATTATGTTTTTTACTTCAAATTCTTAAGCTCCAAATTCACTTCATCGTCCACAAATTAGTGCACTAAGATTATGCAGCTCGTCAATGACACCTCACAGACACCCATCTCTTCCCATGACCCCCATTTACACTCATAATGTATTCTGGAGTCGTTACAAAAATAAAGGCAGAGCTCTTAATGCCTAATTGTCTGTTCTTCGGTGAATCTCAAAGGACGGATCTCAAATGCTGCCCTCTGCCTCCCCTCTCTCACTGTGGTTGCCAGGATATGGCTTTTAAGTTGCCAGGATACGGCCCCATCATACTCGAAGATGAGTGCTCTCAAAGGAAGTAAGTAGACTTCTGTGGGACCTACAGAGCAACTGTGGTGGTTTAATGATGGCACCTTGAGTGGTCAATATTTTAAGAATGTGTTTTTGAATACTTTTTCACTTTAAGATCACATTCAGATATCATGTTGACCTGTAGATTATTGGGTTGAGGGCTGGGATGCATGTGATAATGAAAATGTATCCTCTAAATAGGGTGACCAGTCACCAGACATCCTGTTTTTCCTAGAACAGTCTCATATTTCAGCTCTATTTTTAGTGTCCTGACTTTTTATGATAAAATAATGTTTTGTCCCGTATTCTTTCCTAAATTGTCTTTGCTAGGTGATCATATAAAAGCGAGTATAGTCTTCTGTCACATGGGAATAGCCTAATCAAAGGTAGTCATAGTATATTTTGGAGAACAAAATTACCATCTAAATCAAAATTCGTTATGGATTAACTTGCCGTTAATGAAGGCAGGATATTAGAGAGCACGTAGGAGATCAAGCAATCCCGAATTACATTTCGGTTTTCTTTGTGCTTGAATGGTCAAATACAGACACTGTTGTCAAAATGCCCATCATGTGGAGTATCTCATGTAAATACAGTCGGATATGGCTTAAGTGATCATAAACACTCATTGAAGCCATTTGGTCTTAAAGTGGCAGCAGCCTAATACCTAGAGCTGCACGATTAATTGCAATTAACCCACATGCAATTTGGCAAAGGCTGTGATTATTTAATGCGTAGCTTCTCAGTGCAGCACGGCTGTGATCAGTAGTAAATGCTGCTCCATCTGAAAGCCAGAGGGCGCTCTCGTGCAGAAACTCTAAATATGCACAGAAGAAGTGCACTAAGGAGAACAACTCGATAATTTACATTAACTAAAACTGTAACACGGCAGATACTAAAGAGCACATAAGTAAATAGACTTACATTTGTTCATGAATGCACACAGAAGGAAAACTCTGAAGATTAAGATACAGGAAGATAACTCCGCTTGCTGACTGTTCAGGAAGTTTCTAGGTCGCCACCTAGTGTCCTTTCCGACATCACCAATAAGTTTCCAAAAAAACTCCATGGTGGACACTTTGTAATTTTCTTATGCCACAGACTCAAAATGAAAACATTCAAGAGAATTTTCCTACTTCCCACTTCTGAAGATTACAAGCTTGTTATAATCAAGTGCTTTGTTGTCAGAAAGAACAGGAATTGTCTCTGGTTACTATTGTAACCTTGGTTCCCTTCAGTCGTTCAGTCACTCCGAGTTACATCAGTGACTGATGAATGGGGGTTTCGCTTAGAAGCCTATCATCTTCGAGTTCTTACAAAACGAGCCAATGGCAATGAAATGCCATGGGTCTGCAGAATTTGCATAGTGTAGCTCTGCCCCACTCTGGATATATAAGGAAGTACGCTGGCAATGTCGCATTATGTTTCTGCTTCGGAGCCAAGAGCATCTCTTTGCTCCTGCAAGCCTGAATTCTGAGTTCTCTCTTCAGTTCTTCGAGACGAGTGGTTCTCCAGTGTGTTGCTGTGACGGTGAGTTCCAGCGATCTCACATTACCTGCCTGCTGATCTGTGCAGTGATCTGCAACAGGTGTGTGTGTGTTTCCCTGGGTGCTTCAACACTTCTGCAGAGCTTTCCTCTCACAAAAAGAGCTTGCGCATGGCACGACTTTTTAAAGATGTCTTGCCCGTGCACTTCTGGGTGCGGTCGATCTCTGTTGCCGTCTGATGGGCATAATCACTGCTTGATGTGTTTGGGTTTTCAGCACGCTCAGGCAGTGTTTATGGATGAGTCATGTTCTCACTGTGGGAACATGACCATCGTGATGTTGTGGTCGAGACTCAATGACCTCTGTAAAGGAGAGAGAGTCCCCTCTGCCACACCCCAATCTACCATCTCCGCGAGAGATGGTACTTTGGCTGGTGGCCAGGGTGACCTGAGGGTTACGGTGTGATATAAAGCCCAGACGATCATTCCTTGGGCCACAGCCCCCTCTCGCACACCGCTACCCACGAGTGGTCGGACTGAAGCAGCGGGACCATCTGTTGATGCCCTGTGTGTTTCGTTCAGTGCTCCAAATGGTGACGAGATGTTGACTGCCGCATCTCAAGGTGGGCTAGAGTCCTCTGGGGATGAAGATTCGGCTGTGCTGCTGCCTTTGGGTGTGCCAGCATTGTTCGAGTCTGACCCAGAGCTGGCAGCAATGAGCCTCGGGCTGGCGTGGAACCCTCCGCCCTGTCACGAGCGTTCGTGATTGGTTTTTGGGGGCGCTGCGCCCTGACAGCCGTCAGGCCCCGCCCCCAATGCCTTTCTTTCCCGAGGTGCATGATGTGGTCACTCGGTTCTGGAAGTCCCTGTTGTCTCCTGCCTTCTCTGCCCTCGATGTGGCGGCAGCCAAAGGGTACAATGTACCCTGTTGAGCACTCTGTTGTGATGCTACTGTGTCCGCAGAGTGACTCGATGTGGTGTGGTGATCCTAAGCACCCCTCCAAAGCCTGTTGGCTTTCGTCTACTTCGGTGGTGACGTCCTCCAGAGCTGCGGGGCAGGCCGCGACCTCTTTGCACATGCACGAGGGTAGAGCTGACCCAGGGCTCATGGAGGAGCTGCGTGCTGCCACCGACCACGCCCTCCAGGCAACGAAGGTGACCACACGCTCCCTGGGTCAGATGATGTCCACAGCTGTGGCTTAACATGGTCGATGTGGGAGAGGCTGAGTTAACCTCAGCCGACTCAGTCACCTCAGAATGCTCGCCGCCAAGGGTGCCCCCCTGCGGTTCCCGCCCCTCCCGCCCGGCCCTAGCAGCAGTCTTCACCCGGGCCGCACCATGGAGGTGGCCGCAGGAAGGCGCCCCAGTCTGCTCCAGCCCCGCAGCCTGCCAAATGCCAGGCGAAGCGCCGCTCCTGACGCAGACAACTCAGAGATGGGTTCCAGTTCTTTCCAGGAGATGGTAGCAGAGCCACTCCTTCCCCTGGTGGAGGGCCAGGGGAGAATCCAACTGGGTAGAGGATCTCTTTTCTTGACTCAGTCTCCATGCACACGCAGTCAATGCTGGCTTGCCTTCGTCAATGAAGCTATTTCAGGAGGCTCCTGGGGGATATGGTGTCCGTTGCTCATATGAGACTACTTCAGCACTGGCCTCATGATCGAGTCCTGAGATGGGCAGAGTCCCAGTGGCTCGGGCCTACAATCATACCTTCACCCTGTGCAAACCTCATTTTTTCTACGGGCCAGAGTTCCCTTAGAACGAGTTTCCGGGCATATTGTTGTATCAACTAATGCCTCTGCCATGGGCTGGGGTGCCATGCACAATTGATATGCTGCCGTGGGATCCTGCAAAGGACCCCAGCGCCTATAGCGTGTCAATTGCCTCGAGTTGCTGGCCGTACATCTTTCCCTGCACCACTTTCAAGCCCTGTTCTAGGTCAGATACGTACTGGTCCGTTCACATATCATGGCAACAGTAGTGTACACCAAACCTCTTTGTCACCTGGTGCTCTTCTCGGCCCATTCGTGTCCGTGCTCTACCCTGAAGGTTTAGGTGGCCGCTATATCGGCTCACCATGACCCAGTGGACTCAAAAACGGTAAGGACAGCACGACCTGATCCACAGGTCTTAGATGCCCTCTTGGGACCTCGCAGTGGTGTTATCTATCCTGCTGAGATCTCCCTTTGAGCCCTTGCAGTCCTTTGAGTTTTAAGTTCCTTTCAATGAAAGTAACGCTCTTGATTGCCATGGCTTCTATCAAGGGGGTATGGGACCTGCAGGCATTTTTGGTTGACGAAGCATGCCTGGAATTTGGGCCGGCCAACTCTCACATGTTAACCTGAGAACCCGGCTTGGTTACGTGCCCAAGGTTCCCACCTCTTCAGGTGCTGAACCTGCAAGTGCTGCCTTGGAGGTGGCAGATCCTGCCTTGGCACTGCGCTCTCCAGTATGCGCCCTTGCCCTTACGTAGACCGGTCACAGTATTCAGGACCTCAGATCAGTTCTTGTCTGTTACAGAGGGCAGCAGAATGGGAAGGCTCTCTCCAAGCAGAGGTTGTCGCCATTGAACTTATTTTCAGGGCATGCCATGCCCCCTAGGGATCAGGGCACACTCCACTGGAGTGTTGCCTCCTCTTGGGCTTAGCACACGGTGCCTTGCTAACAGACTTTAGAGTTGCAGGCTGGGCGACACCCAACACATTCACAAGATTCCATAATGTCCAAGTGTAGCCAGTTCCTCTCGTGTACTCGACCCAAGGGGCCAGTAACTGGACAGGCTCAGGTGTCATTGCTTGCTGCACCATTCCACTCCACGGACTGGATGCATGCACATATTACTCAGGTGAGTTCCTCCAGCACTGTTGACGCCGACACCAGAGTGCATGCCCGCTTGGTCAGCCCTCGTGTTAGGCTAGATACCTCCATGTGCATGGTTCCCCATTGGGCAACCCCCACATGTGTATTTCCATGGTAAGTCTCTCCGAGCGCATGTCTTCCCTTGGCAAGACATCTTGCCACTCCTGGGGTTGAAAGATTCCACCTGCGGTTGGATACTCCAGGGGATCCATATGCAGCCCACATATGGGCTACATATGACGATTGTAAACGGAGACATTCCCTTTCAAGGGTGGTCACTTCGACATTGCATCAGCTAATGTCGCTGTGGGAGCAGAATTAAATCACGCTGTGAGAGAAGTGAAGATCAGCCTGAAGACAAAGGGCTAAAGTTTACACCAATCACAGAGTAGAAAAACAGACCACTCAGCCAATAACGTCGCTGCTAGGAGTGCTCACAGCTGATAGGTGGAGCTAGACCAATTAACTGCCAGCTCAGATACACCAAAATTATCATATCAGATCAGAATAGCAGGCTGCACTGAAAACAGTAAGCACATATCAGTATGCACATAGGCAAGCGTCAACAGCCAAAGCAGTAACAACTGTGTACAGGAGCAGTCAACAGAAAGATTAGGAAATAAGTGAGGTTATTCACTCACTGAAAGCACTTGAGAAGCAAAGGATGGCACAACCAACTTGTAAAACCTGGCAAAAGTGTTCTGTGAAGACCAGCCATCCGCAAAACATATATCCCGAATAGATGTGCCTTTAGACCAATGATGAGGCGATAGCCCTCGTCGAGTGAGCTTTGATGTTAAGGGGGCTTGTATAAGCCAAAACGATAGAGTCTACTATCCAGTGAGAAAACCTCTGCTTAGAGACTGCATGTCCCTTAGTACAGCCATCATAGGACACAAAGAGCTGGTCCGACTGTCGAAAAGTGGTCAAGCTGTCTATATAGCTCCTTAAAGCCCTGACAGGGCAGACAGTGCTCTGAGTGCCAGCGTCATTCAATGTTGATGGCTTGGAAGACAAAGCAGGTAGGGAAATTACCTGTACTTTAAAGGGAGTAGAAAGAGATTTAGGCATGTAGCCCGGTCTCAGCCGGAGAGTGATGCTGCAGTCACCAGGTCCAAAGCAAAAACAATGCTTGTATATCCCCTATGCGCTTAGCTGGGCAAGAAGCAAGGCAGTTTGGAAAGAGAAATCCTTAACAGCGATAGACGCCAAGGGTTCAAATGGGGGTAGAGAGAGAGCCTTCAGAACCAACAATAGGTCCCATGACAGCACCGAAGGCCCATCAACTGAGGCAATAGTGGCCACATAAACTTTTAGCGTGGACGGTAGACTCCCGTTGTCCAACCTGTGCTGCAGAACACATAAAAAACACTCTCCATTTTAGAGCATAAAGGCGCAAAGTGGACAGCGAATGAGACTCCACGAGTGTGTCAAGCACATGAGAGAGCATGCTCGAAAGACCAGGGATCGGGGATGAACTTGTGCTAGGATCTGTTTCAGGGTCGAACGCCCTTACGAAGCTCCATGCGCCTAGAAACTGACATAACAACTAGATCACCTCTCCGGTCACTAAAGGCAGTATGGAGACAGCTTTCAAAGGATAAACTGACTGTCGCTTTCCCACGGGTGGAATCATGGGTGGCGGAGGACTGTCGGCATCCCGATAACAGACTGCTGCTCTGTGCTGCTCCGAGGCATGGTGAGGAACAGCACATGGATGAGGAGGAAACTTTTTTGTGAAGGTGTAAATGCTTTTATTGTGGAACTTACACAAACAGAAACATTGCATATGTCGCCAATAGGAATAGAGGGATACAATGCAGAACTCGACAAGGTGATGCAGTCACAGCAGCAATACTAATACAGTCACAGCAGCAATCATTCTCCCCTCCGCCATGTTCAAACACCCAACCCGAGGACTCACTATCAAAATTATCCCAGAGATTCCCAATGGTAAATGTAACTTGAGAGGGCAATCATGTCCTATTTTTAACTAGGAAACTCGTATTTATGATAATTCCGATAGCATGTGAAGGCACAATAAACCTCCCTAACTAATTTGAAATTGTCCAGTTAAAACTATAGAAATGATGGCCTGAGCCATTTCTGAGAAGTCATTGAAGTAACAAGAAAACAGCACCGTTGTGTAATATTGTTTTTACACACCAGTTCAAAAAACAAGAACTTAATATCGAGTTACATTTTACACTTTGTCCATTTTTGTTTCGCCAAATAGTAGAGTAAATGATTCAATGATTCTTTTTTAATAGCCACATACACATAGTACTACTTATTCCTGCCATGGAAAAATATGGTAAAAAGATAGTGAGCAGGAGACAGGAGTACTGAACTACTGACTACTGAACTTGGGAGCTGATTGAGACACACCCTTGGTCTTGTGGAATTACAATGGCTGCCACGTACACGTGCCCGTTAAGTCCATGAGACTGTAGGGTATCCCATGTCATTTTAGGTTTCAGAAGTGTGCTTGCGATCTCCCCCTTTGCGGTCGATATGCGCCCTTGATGCGCACTTTTGCTGACCCCGCACTGGTGCGAGCTCTGCAGCAGACTTCTTCCCAACAGTCAAAGCAACGTTACGTCATGAAAGTGCGAACTCGTAAGAAGACCGTGAGTGTCTGAAAGACTCAGGAGGAGCTTCTTCCCCCAGGCCATCAGACTCCTGAACTCAGTCACTTAACATCACGTGACTTCACGTCAGGATAAACATCGATACACTGACATTGCACTGCACTTTCTGTTCTCGTTGTTACTGTGTAACAACCTGTTATAAACCTGTTTGCACATTATACTCTTTTACATTTGTTAACCACATATTTATAAGTCTACAGTTTACTCACTGCACAGTTTACTTCACTTATTTTATTCCACTTCTTTATTCTTATTTTTTACTTTTTTCTTCTACTTGACTTGATTTATTTATAATTCTACAGATATATATATATATATATATATATATATATATATATATATATATATATATATATAGTATAGTACTTTTTATCCTATTTCTATTATAATTTCCTCCTTGTGTTTTTAACTGTGAATTTTGCACTGTCCATGGAGCGGACCTGTTTACATTTCACTGCTGGTTGTATATTCTATATATAACTGTGTATGTGACAAATAAAACTCTTGAATCTTGAATCTTGAATCTTGTTTAAAGTGCCATTTGGGACAGGGCCATAGACATTAATCAAGGTAGCAGCACCATGTTTAATTTTTGACAGCAGGAATGAAGACAATGCTATGAGGGATAGAAGCACGTTGAAAAATCTGTGCTGTTTTAAATAGAATAACCGAGACTTCTGAGCTTTAAAAAAGACAAATTACAGTTGCTCTGTGATTAGATTAGGAGACTGCCCGGCTCATATGGTAATGAAGGTAGATTAAGCAAGATACTGTGCAGACCCCTGGCTGCTTTGATCAAAAATAGCACGGACATGTGTCTCTGAAGGGTCACATGCACACACTAATCTAATGAGAGATATAATCTAATGAATTCTGAAGTATTCTCCATTCATCTGTAACTGAAACAGTAAACACAATTTCACCCACCTTCTCTGC
Organism: Paracanthobrama guichenoti; assembly: GCA_018749465.1. Taxonomy (NCBI): domain Eukaryota; kingdom Metazoa; phylum Chordata; class Actinopteri; order Cypriniformes; family Gobionidae; genus Paracanthobrama; species Paracanthobrama guichenoti. The sequence continues at coordinate 19,242,441 of CM031965.1, read as the reverse complement.
AGAGGCAGAAAAATACAGATGGCTAATTTGAACAAAAATTCTGATATTAATTTAGTTGATTATAAGTGAGCCTGGTCCTGGTACCCTTTCGTTTTATAAGCGGGATTCACATGGTTTAATAAATTACTGGATCAAGGTTACTGGATCATTTTCTTTTTGTGCAGTTAAGAGCCTACGGAAGCCCTGAACGGCCATGTTCTTGTTTTTTCGTGATAATGACTTAATTTTCTCGTGATCTCGAGATAACAAAAGTTGTTTTGTCGTGATCACGATTTAATCCTCTCTAAGTTACACAACTGCGCCAACAGGTGGCAGTATAGAACCAAATAACTGATGGGGTGCGGCATAGCCTATCCACCTTACTGTGTTAGACAGTTCATATTGGCCCAGATTGAAGGTGTTGAAGACCTTTCTGATCGATATATAATTGGTGCAGTATTGTGTCCATAAAGTAATTAATTTAACTAATGTTAAATGGTTGAATGTGATTAGTTTGCTTGAAAGTGTATCTGTATTATCGTTACGTTCTACTGCAGATGCACGACTCATCACAACTCCACTACCGCAATAGCGTTCGGTGTGATACTAAACTTACTGTTTTAACTAATTTTGATGTCACTGTATTCTCTTTGCACTTTATTGTGCATCTTTAAGACGCCATTTTAATCATCAGCCTAAGTAACTTTTAGTTTACAACATTGTATTAATGTCTATATACTATTGATAAGAAATATGATCCATAGCCTATGTAAAGATGTGTAGCAGCCTATAATTCAGTGATACTGTGTAACTAAAACTATTGTATTTTGTACATTTCTTTGTAGCGAACCACACACATATACATACAGCATCCCAAGATTTTTTCAGAAATCTGGAGTATTGCACCTTTTTTTAATGGAATAGCATGGCTAGAAGGAACACACATGATACCAGTCACAGCCTATCCTACAGGATAGTAGGATACTATAATAACAAACAAATTATGTAATGTAATTTTATTTCAAACGAATGAGGAAAATAAAGTGGGTTGAATCCAAGCAGCTCTAAACGATTTTTAGAATAGTTACAGAATAATCTGCCATCCTTCTGAAGGCACTCCGCCTGCACTTTTGATCATATAAACATGTTAATTACACAATTCAAATGTTTATTAAGCGAAGCAAAGATTATGCTGAAAGATCCACAACATATAAGAGCACACGGTTTATGTGTGTGAAAGTTGTGTTCGTTGCTATAGCAACAGTAGACTCCGCGCAGTTCAGTATTTCAGAATGAAACAATCACGAGAAAATTAAGTCGTGATCACAAGAAAACAACTTTTGTTATCTCAAGATCACAAAAAAATTAAGTCGTGATCATGAGATAACAAGACAGAAAAAAATATATTATCTATGGCCGTTCAAGGCTTCTGTAGAAACCAGAGCGATGCTGATAACAACAAACAGGTAATTTCCAAAACACCTGTTGATGATGAATCATGATCTAATATCATGCTGTTTTGCATTTATTTTTAAGCAGGCTATGACATCAGCCTAAATTAAGTGGTGCACACTTTCTAAGAACACTACAATAGTTACAAATTACTGGATTTGGCTGAAAGAAATGCACAATAGCATCATGTATACACTCACCTAAAGGATTATTAGGAACACCATACTAATACTGTGTTTGATCCCCTTTCGCCTTCAGAACAGCCTTAATTCTACGTGGCATTGATTCAACAAGGTGCTGAAAGCATTCTTTAGAAATGTTGGCCCATATTGATAGGATAGCATCTTGCAGTTGATGGAGATTTGTGGTATGCACATCCAGGGCACGAAGCTCCCGTTCCACCACATCCCAAAGATGCTCTATTGGGTTGAGATCTGGTGACTGTGGGGGCCATTTTAGTACAGTGAACTCATTGTCATGTTCAAGAAACCAATTTGAAATGATTCAAGCTTTGTGACATGGTGCATTATCCTGCTGGAAGTAGCCATCAGAGAATGGGTACATGGTGGTCATGAAGGGATGGACATGGTCAGAAAGAATGCGCAGGTAGGCCGTGGCATTTAAACAATGCCCAACTGGCACTAAGGGGCCTAAAGTGTGCCAAGAAAACATCCCCCACACCATTACACCACCACCACCAACCTGCACAGTGGTAACAAGGCATGATGGATCCATGTTCTCATTCTACAAATTCTGACTCTACCATCTGAATGTCTCAACAGAAATCCAGACTCATCAGACCAGGCAACATTTTTTCAGTCTTCAGCTGTCCAATTTTGGTGAGCTTGTGCAAATTGTAGCCTCTTTCTCCTATTTGTAGTGGAGATGAGTGGTACCCGGTGGGGTCTTCTGCTGTTGTAGCCCATCCGCCTCAAGGTTGTGCATGTTGTGGCTTCACAAATGCTTTGCTGCATACCTCGGTTGTAACGAGTGGTTATTTCAGTCAAAGTTGCTCTTCTATCAGCTTGAATCAGTCGGCCCATTCTCCTCTGACCTCTAGCATCAACAAGGCATTTTCGCCCTCCGGACTGCCGCATACTGGATGTTTTTCCCTTTTCACACCATTCTTTGTAAACCCTAGAAATGGTTGTGTGTGAAAATCCCAGTAACTGAGCAGATTGTGAAATACTCAGACCGGCCCGTCTGGCACCAACAACCATGCCACGCTCAAAATATCGTTTAAATCACCTTTCTTTCCCATTCTGACATTCAGTTTGGAGTTCAGGAGATTGTCTTGACCAGGACCACACCCCTAAATGCATTGAAGCAACTGCCATGTGATTGGTTGATTAGATAATTGCATTAATGAGAAATTGAACAGGTGTTTCTAATAATCCTTTAGGTGAGTGTACCTCTGAATCCATTCATTGCATGCACAGTAACACTGATGTGCATGCTGTTTTATTTGTTTTCAAATTAGTTATACAATATGCATATTGCATAGCCTAATTATGCAATGTAATATGCATGCTGATTAAATTATTATTCCGGGTTCAACACAAGTTAAGTAGGTATTTGTGGCATAATGTTGATTAACAAGAATTATTTCTCTGTCTCTCATTTTCTTTAAAAAAAAAAAAAGGTTCTTGTGAGGGACATACAATGGAAGTACAATCAGTTTTAAAATACACTATGTAACTTTTGGTTTGTGCATTTTGCAGAAGAACGCATTGTTTTGGTTGTGCTTCGGCTCTGCATCGCTGTGTGGATGAATATGGTTTTCCAACTGCTCATAAAACATTCAAGAAATTAAGAAATAAAACCAGTTTAGATGGAAGGGATTTCAAGCTGACTAGCTGAAGACGTTACTGTAGCTTTACCCATTAATGGACACGGTACGTCCTTGAGAATAAATTCCAGCACAGCGCTACAACAACCATAATGAAATGAGCCTTCACAATAGATAATGCTTTACAATGAACTCTGTTAGAGAGCAACATATGGCAGTTTATCTGTTCAATAAAAGGCCGTACTCACCTGCTGAGTCATAAAAACACAATCCGATACAAAGTGTTTACATACCACAAACAAAGACATGGTCTGTGGTCGCATTGTGTTTCTCCTCCTGTTTGAAAAACTCTGCATTGCTAATCAGTCAACCATTGACAAATTCAGATTCAAGCTTTAATGACATGGTAAAAAGGTTTCACATTGCCAAAGCATTTACAGTGCTATGATTCAATGGTGATCCATTATCAAATTTACAGGCAACACTGGGCAGTGATTGACATCACTCTGATCCAATGGTGTTGGTCATAGTCAGATTAACAGTAGGCCATGTCCTTAACGGCTTCTCAAATGGAAAGCTGCATCCTAGTGAGGCTGTGCCCTTCCTAGTCCAGTCCTTTGGATGTTTGTAGGCTAGAGTCCTCTTTAGCATTTAATGCTATGAATGAGATGGTCTAGTAAGTGTGCATGGCTACTGAGCACATGTTCCCGCAGTCAGGGTATGGAAATACTATTAAAATATAATTTTGGAAAAATATTTTCTATTATTTTTTTATATCAACTGACTTTCTATTAATGCAGTACAGTGAATAAAAAACCTGATCTCCCTGTGGCTTCCATTATTTGCAGTAGAGTGTTAATTGATTAATTTACATTAAAACAAAAGATAACGTTTGCCTTCACATCACAACGTGTGAATAGGAAAATATTGGCGTTATTTTGTCACTTATTGAGCAGTAGGCTAGCTGGAGCCGTTTACCTCCAGTCTTTGTGCTAAGCTAGGCTAGGCTAAGCTATGCCCGTTCGTCAGACAGAGTTATGGGACGCACGGAGATGAGAATGGTATGTATGGACTTATCTAACCCTGGGGGATACGGTGAATAAGCTAAAGTCCCAAAAAGTCGGTGTGTTCCTTTAATGTTAAAATAGGGGTCTCCTGGAAAAAACCATAGACAGTAAAAGAAATGGACACAGCGACCCCATAGACTTCAATGGAGAAAAGTGAAGTCAATTAGAAGCACTCACTTCCTGATGGCTGAGTGTACTGCGCAGCCTCAGACTGAGCTTGACGATGTAGATGTGACCTGAGAAACCTGTCTGATAGTTGTACATCCTCTAGTAGTTGTGCAAAGTGAAATCTGAATCACCGAATCTCGCGGAGATTTTGGCTCTCTATGGGCTTCTCCCCATGCTTCTCCCTTGACTTTATCTGACTTTATGCCTCCACGTCCCCCCGATTGCCTCATAGAAAGTAAAAGATTGCCTGCGAGCTTCTCCTCCTGTCTATACGGGTCTATACGGTAATTTCTCTACTGTGCTGGTTATGAAGCAATCGTTAGCCTATTTTTACAAAAATGGCTTCTACGGGGCGATAGTGTAAGATACAAGGTAATGGAGCCTTTTATACATTGTTGTGTTTCTTTAGAAATAAACAATGGACAAATGGAGTCTTTAAACGCCTCAGATGTAAAGTTATTCGCTGTCAAAGTGACGCCAAAATGAAGTCAATGGAATCCTAACAGATGGCTTGGTTAGTAATGGCTGCCCCTATGGAAGGTACGCTTTCCGGGTGCTGGATTACCCCCTTGGAAAAAACACTGCTCTAGCCCAATGGTGTTGGGGGCATTAGGTGAGCCAATCACAATCCGTGCCTTCCCTCTAGATATACGCCACTGAACCAGTCACTCATATGAGATTGACTAATAGCAAACCCCAACCATCCAATCCATTCCCAATGGACAAAATCAAGTCCCGCCCTACTTTTTTTTTTCTTGTTCAAATAGGCGTTTCACTCAAAAATGTCAAAATAGGGAAGAAAAAATATTGCATGTTTTTTGAACACATCAAATTGACAGCTGTACCAATCACACTTTTAATAGCCTACCAAATAATATTAAGTTTGACAGCTTTCTGATTTGGCACTGTAGTTTATTTCACTTGCTAAGTTAGTGAAATAAATATAATATTACTCTTTAACTTAAGAAAGAAATAGGGTTAATATATTTGGTTATGTAATAGGCCTAAATATGTTTTGGGTTAAATGACAAAACCTGAACAACAATAGAAAGAAAAAAAAATCAGATTTCATAAATTTGTTGTTTCATTTTTCAAATTCGTTTTAATTTTGAACTTATTTCAAGAGTGAAAACTAAATGTTCATTCGCTTGTGCTCTGTAGTTTTTCATTAAACAAAAAGCCTTTAAAAGTTTGTCTGGGATCGCACAGTCCTGGGAAAGAAGCCACTGTGCAGTGCATGGATGGAGCATTGCCCGTCCCAAACCCCCCTCGAGTCACCCCGACACATTATTCAGAGGGGCGGGACAGAGACGCTGAAGAAATCACCCGCTGCTACTCGTACAGATGTTGACAGGGCTCGTGCAGTGCAACAGCATCTTCGCTTTTCACTGTTTTTGATAGAGGAACCACTCACTTTGTACCTTTACCATGGGGAAAGTTGAAGGCGGGATGAAATGTGTGAAATATCTCCTCTTCGTGTTCAACTTTATATTCTGGGTAAGTAATACAGCAGTGTTGTATTTACATGCCATCATGTGTGGTGTTTTAGTAGGCTATGTATTGCTATCTGGAGTCAGTTTTGCGTGCACTTTCAAGTCATATGCGTTCTCTGTGTTATAGTGTTTACACACCTCATGCAGGAATTTAAAGCTTGATTTGGGGGGAGGCTGAGAGTCACTGCTCGTACGACTCAAATCAGATTTTCCACTGAGGAAAATCCGCCCCTTTTTCCTTCGGCGTGTGTTTGTTTGGAGGGCAGCAGCCGGACACTGGCGCACTGTAGTAATGCTGGGTTTTGATTCACCCCCACTGACTTCATTTGTTCAGATTCGTTCACTGATTAGTTTCAGGTTATATCGTTATGCCAGTATCATTGAACCATGAAATCAAAAGTTATAATTTTTCTTTTTTTATCGAATTGGTAGTGTTAATTACAAATTATTTATCCGTTTTTTTTTTTTTTTAACCCTACCTCTGGTCTTTAGTGACCCGGGACATCATTCACTACCCTACTCCTCATTTATTTAGTAAAGTTAGACTTCAACCTTCGTAGTATTCCTCAATCAATTCATTATAAACAATAACAAGAAAAAAATAAAATAATGCAATTATATATTATAATAATGTTAAGATAATACGTTTTTCCATAAATAAAAAATAAATAAAAATGTAAAAATTGTAGGGTCACTAGCGACCGAGGGGTGTAACAGTGTAAGTATATTTTTTCTGCACAACAATAATTGAATCTCTGATGACTGAATAAGTGCAGTTCACTTTTATTCCTCAAGGTGGCAATGTCTGACACACAATGATGAAGTGACGTTTCACTCATAGTTACCGCAGGCAGAAAACAAAAGAATAGGAAGAATCATCAGCAAAACTTGAAATGGCTCAGAGATTTACTGCAGAGCAAGAACTGAACGCAGTCAAATGTTACTGTCACTGTCACTGATGGTGGATCTGGTGAAGAAGCTGTCAGAGGTCAAAATATTGATTTTGAAGATGTTGAAAATGATAGTTTTGAGAATATGTTTGAGATGGTGAATATGAGGCAGATGCTGAATGAACTGAAATGAGCTCTGATGAGGACAGTGATGATGGTATAAAACATCTGCTCAAACTGAACCCTTACAAACTCCAAAAGGTACAAAATATGCTTTATTTTAAGACCCCAATATGTAAGAATGATCGGCGAAGCATTCATGCATTTAAGGGTTAATTTGTGTGCCCTTGTAATCCTCAATCAAAGTAACTTCCCCTCCCCTTTACAGCAATTTCTCTTCTCTGATGATGTGTTTACTGGTGTGAGGGCGGGGCAACCTGTCACTCACATGAGATCGACCAATAGCAAACCACAACCATCCAATCAATTCCCACCCTACATTTGTTGTTGTTCGTTTCACTCAGATAGAGAAGACTTGCGTTTCGTGCCGGCTTTAATGTAGGTTCTTAGATCCTAGTTTACGAACGAGATTCGATTAAAGGTGCAGTGTGTGAATTTTAGCGGCGACAAAGATGTCGTCATCTCAGTCAGCAGAGAGTAGCTAGCGCTCTGTAGAGAAGTGTGTCCCTTTAGGGCTACTGTAGAAACATGGCGGCGCAAAATGGCGACTTCACTGTAAGGGGACCCGCGGTGTATGGAGATAGAAATTCTAAGGTAATTCTAAGGTAATAAAAACATAACGGTTCATTATGTGAGGTCTTTATACACCACTGAAAACATAGTTAGGTGTATTATATTGCATTTCTGTCAATAGATCCTCCTAAATATTACACACTGCACCTTTAATTCGTCCATGAGCAGGCTCAGTCAGTTCATTCGAGAAAGATGCCTCATTCATTCAGTTCATCCATGAACAAGTAATTATTCATTTTATTTATTTATTCAATTATTCAATTTACTTTTAAATTAGACTTTAAAGTTCACTGGCAAGTCCCAGTTCATTCGTTCAGACGAAGTGTATTTGTTTGTTTCAGATCAATAAAACATTTCAAGTAGTTTGTGAAGGAAAATGCTTTTTCATGCTAATAGCCAGACTTTGAAGGATTACTAAAAGACTTTAGTGAACTGTGTAAATGCATAATAATGGTTTCTTCATTTAAAAGATTTGCTAAAACACCGAATGGATCATTTATGAATGAAACACCGCTAGTTCTGCTTATATGGGCATTAACTACGGCGCGGGAACCACAGTTTAATGAAGGCCTGACTATTTTTCATTGAGTTGACATAATGATCTGATTTATAAACTTTTCATACAACAGAAGCAGACTCTCCACATGATAGTTGATAGTTTTCTCATTTCTCAGTTCTTTCATTTATACGTGAATGTAACCACACTCTAAAAAATGCTGGGTTGAAAATGGACTAACCCAGCGATAGGGTTGTTTTAAGCAAACATTTAACCCAGCCGCTGGGTTAGTCCATTTTCAACTTAACTTGGGTTGTTTTTAACCCAACATTTTTTAGAGTGCATGCAATAAATTCCCATGTGAGTGGTTAGTGTAATAATTACTCTTTGAATAAAATATTAGACAATCTGGGGTGTTAAAATGTAAAAAAAGAAAAAAAGGAATAGCACCAGCATTTATATTTTGGTGGTATTTTTTCTTTAAGCCCTGGTTAATTTCTTACCTGCATGCATGGTAAACCTGGACATATCAAGGAATTTACAAGGAAAAAATCACTAAAAATAATAAAATCTTAAAACATCACTGTCACAGTATTTCTATAGTCAATTTTTTTATTTGTAAATTTGTTTAAGCTCCACGCAAATAAAAATTAATAAATAAAAATAATAATAGTAATCTCTTGTAATCATGAACAACTGGCAATGTCATGAAAATTCATTGGTCAGAAGCTTTGAGAGCTCTGTTTCTGGGTGTATCATACTGTTTGGTTAAATTTTTGGACCTGTTGTTAACATTAAATGACATGAATGTGGTTTATGCACATCTAAGAATTGCACAGAAACGCCTAGATTCCCATTTAACAGGTCTGAACATTAGGAACTTTTTCTTTTTCCACAATAAAAGAACTCGTAAAGCTTTATTAGTATTTTGTATTACATTACCATGTCCCCTACATTTTCCCCCCACAATTTGAGCCATTTTAGCATCAGGTTTTGCCAATTAGATTTTCAAACAACGGACATTTTCCCTTCAGCAGCTGCTCTTTGCACTTTGGACCTTCAGTTTGACACACGCACACACACACGTCTGGCACGCTGTCTTTCTGGGGACTCGCCATAGACATAATATTTTTATACTGTACAAACCGTATATTCTCTCCCCTTACACTAACCCTACCCCTAAACCTACCCATCACACAAAACTTTCTGCATTTTTACATTTTCAAAAGAACTCATTCTGTGTGATTTATAAGCGTTTGTACCCATGGGGACCTCAATTTAGGTCCCCACGGTGACACAAGTCCCCATGAGTCTGTGTGCATTCAGGCTGAATTCCCCACCAGGCTAGAAAAACATGTCACACACACACACACACAAACGTATGTATACATGGCTGCCTAAATGAGGACATACTAAACATGCCATTTTTTTATAGAAAGGGAGTTTTTGTCTCATTTAGCTATCAACTAATATTCTTGCATATAATAATTACAAAATAAATGCATGCAACTCGCTAAAACTGAACATGATGACATCATATGACAGCACTGTAGAATAGTACAGTTTGAAAAGTTTCACACAGGTAAAATAGCAAGCAGCATACACACTCTAAAAATACATTTTTCGAGTTGTAAATAAACCAAAGATTATTGGAGAATATTTTACAAGAAAATACAAAACAGATTTTAGTACTTACTTTTAGTTAGCTTGGTATATTAAATTAGTTAATGAAATATAATTAATAAAAAAAAAAAAAAAAAAAAAAATATATATATATATATATATATATATATATATATATATATATATATATATCTCTTTAAAAAGCTAAAATGTTGCTACTGTAAAGTTCTGGCAACCACAGCTGCCATTTTTTTACCTATAATTTTTTACAGTGTATTTTAATATTTCTACTTCAAATGTTTGTTTAATTCAGTCACTTGAATTTTTTTGTGTGAATTTAAACAAATAATTAAGTAAATTTCATGAATAATTACAAAGAAAGTAGAAATATTAAAATACACTGTAAAAACGTGAAATTTACAGTATAATTTATGATTTAAAAACATGGTGTATTCAAGCATTCATAAACTGATTGGCAAGTCTATATGATTTTCCGTGGGAAACTGGCAGCATGTCACAGATATTGTCAATATATCTTAATGTGTATTTGTATAGGCTATTTGTATATCGGATGCTTAAATACACAGATTTTAAATCATACATTATATAACTTGTTTTGTTGATGATTTATTTACAGTGTATTTTAATATTTCTGCTTGAAAATTTCATGTTAATTGCCATTTAATGTAATTATTTGTGAAATTTACAAGCAGTTTCTTTTTTCCTTTTTTTCAGTGCATTAAGCAGAACTCAAGTATTTAATTCTGAACATTCATTTATCTGAGCTTATCCAAGCAGTTATCCCTAACATCCATACTTTAGTCTTCTGTAGTACTCATTGTAACTTTTTTCCACTGCAACACCTGCAAAGTGCATCAGTGTTGGGGGTGTTCTGAAAGAGGCTTTGTGAAACAAATTGTCATAGCACAGCTTCCCAGCTCTGCTGCTCCTGTGAGGCTTTGGTGGCACTGCAAGCCAGAGGCTTTCCTAGGCCATCCAGATGAGCACTTCTGGGCTTTGAGCTTCCATTCTTTGAAAATTGCCCAGCCTGGGGCTATTGCGTGAATAGAAACATCAGTGAAGGGACCAGGCCTGTGGATCGTACAGTCTTAAAAATAAAGGTTTTTGATTGGCGTCAGTGGTTCCATGAAGAACTTTTAAAATCCTTGGAACCTTTTTATTCCACAAAAGGTTCTTCATAGTGGAAAAAAGCCTTTTGGGGTCAAACTAAGAAAAAATGGTTATTTTAAAAGGGAACCTACACTGCTTGGTCTTTTTTTTATTTTATTTTTTTTTATTTAAGAGTCGCTGTTTGGATTTAAATAGGCAAATGGGCCATCATTTTATATGTTTGGCAACAGTTCTTCTAACTCTAATTGCAACAACCATGTATGAAGACACATCATGAGCATATTCCAGGAGGACAATGTCAAGATTCATCAGCTCAAACTGTGAATGAATGAAGAATCATTTTTCATACCTCTGAGTCCAGAGCTTAAATTCATTGAGAGTCTTTGGGATGTGCTGGAGGAGACTTTACAGAGTGCTGGACTCTGATCTTGACCAAACATTAATGCTCCTCTTGATGGAAAAACATCATTTAGTTATTTCCATCAAGAGGTTTATACATTTTTGGGAGTTATTCTCTATATCAGTGACACCGTTTCTGAACTCTCTGAAACACCTCAATTGTAGTCTTGAGTTTTCTTCCAGGAGCAGTTATGGTAAGGGGCGTTACATTTCCCAAACACACTCGTAGCAACCAATCACAACACACTGATCCAGCTGATCAATCAGAGCACATTATGCTTTTCAGAAGGAGGAGCTTCAGACAGAGGCTGCGTCCGAAATCGCATACTCTCTTATTTTGAATAGGTAATTACTTCATGACCGCTAAAAAAGTATGTTCTATCTAGTATGTGTAGTATGAATGTAATCCAGATGTACTACATTTGCCATGTTGTCATTATCATGTGACCTACAGCATCAGATGTGTCACTTCACTGCCATTCATAAATTCTCTCCCATGACACTCCTGAGTGCTGTAGAGCTTCACAGTGGACTTTTAATGAGCGCATGGCATAGGTGCACTTAGGGCGTGTCCAAACCCACTTTTTCTAGTTTAATGACGGAAAAACGGTCGGCACGCCTGGCGCATTGTCCAGAAGGGTTGTACCTAGTCTCTTAATAAGTCATGGGTGTGTTTTGGGCGTAACGTGCAATAAACCAATCAGAGTCTCATCTCCCATTCCCTTTAAAAGCCATGTGTTGCGCTCGTGCCATGGCAGATTCACTATTTGTATGCTGGAATTTGCAACCGAAAGACTGAACGCTTCTCCAGAGAGGAATCCTTTTTTATATATATATATATATATATATATATATATATATATATATATATATATATATATATATATATATATATATATATATATATTGAAAATGTTTGTGTGCTGCTGCCCACCTATAGGCGCGTAGTACTAACGTGCCCTTTAAATAACACAAAAAATAGAACACACCGCCTGAACACACCGTGCATTTGCTATGTAAACAACTTGGCGCCGGACATAAAAATGCTAACTATGTCAGGCGGAAACTAGCAAAAAACACTTGTGTCGCGCCTGCCGTCACATTGCGCCGGGTGTATGATAGGGCCCAAACGTTTTTTCACCTATTATATAGTAGGGAAGTATGCAATTTCGGGATGCAGAACAACTAAACAGCGCGTTACTGACAGACTGGGAAGAGCGGTGCTGCAACAATGTCAAATATGTGAAAAATAATGTTTTTTGAACATTCAAGCATGAAAACCTCTTCTAATAGAGCCCAAATACAGAACTAAGACTTTGTAAAAGGGCATAACATTCCTCCTTTAAGGACTTTGGTTTGGGGAACCAAAAACGTTTTTTTCTATGGCATCACTGCGAAAACCTCCTTTTGGAACCTTTATTTTAAAGAGGGTAGTTCAATACAGTAAAATGTGGTTAAACAAAATTAAAGAATAGAAGATTGAGAATATCAAGCCTGTACTGTAAAAAATGCTGGGTTAAAAACAACCCAAGTTGGGTTGAAAATGGACTAACCCAGCAATTGGGTTGTTTTAACCCAGCGATTGGGTTGTTTTAAGCAAACATTTAACCCAACCACTGGGTTAAAACAACCCATTTACTGGGTTAAAACATCCCAATCCCATTTTCAACCCAACTTGGGTTGCTTTTAACCCAGCATTTTTTAGAGTGTGATTAAGAGGCTGACAGGGGATAGAAAAGGGTTAGTGATTGTAGCGTGTGTGTGTGTGTGTGTGTGTGTGTGTGTGTGTGTGTGTGTGTGTGTGTGTGTGAGAGAGCTAAAGAGAAACAGTTGGTATGATCATGACCTAGTTGACCAATGAGTATTATTGGTAAAATTATGCAAACACACAGCTTCTTGTACAGTAGCTTCCTCTTTTTAGAGATGCAACAGCTATTTTATCAAACTCAAGTGCTGAAAATGTTCATGGCCAGCTTTAATCCCCATCGTTCTGTTTTGAGAAGATCTTGGATTATCAACCCTGGATTAACAATCTCTGCTTCTCTTCCAAATGTAGCTGGAATGTTCTTGCCAATAAATGAAAGGATGAATTGGAGAAAATGGGAGCTCTGCTTTGTTCAGTTTGACACAAAAACCTAAATAGCCTCAGAACAGTCTTTTTTTCCCTCAGCTAAAACCTCTCGCTCACAACCTGGCAGCTCAGCCATGGAAAATGGGCACAGTTGGACTACACAGAATAGGACAAAGAGAGGAAATTATAGAGGATAATGATCTCTGGCCTGTTTAGTGCCACATTAATCTCTCAGATATTATCCTTCATCTTGGTTTGTCTGACTGAATGCATTTAGCTTGCATTGGCTGTTTGTTTACACTTCTTCTCTGCTAATAAGACTCATAAATTATCCAGTGAAGATCCAGTGATTATCATCTTCATTTAGGAAAGATCCGGATTCAATAAAAATTAAGATACATTGACAATATCTGTGACATGCTTTAGTAATAGGATAGGCTTGTCAATCAGTTTATGCACCCATTAATCTAAGTCCGGTCATGGATGGTCTATTGAGAGTGAATCATATTCACTTGATGTGTGTTGAATCTGAAAGCCTCATTGGTTATTAATAACGCTGTCAGATGCACAGCAAACTGGAAGACATAAATGAGTGAGGTCAGAGTTGCAAACTGTCTCTAAAGACAAATGAAGTAACACAGTGGACAACAAATTATGACTCCCCCTTTACTGTGACAGCAATAATGTGGTTATTGAGACTACAAATGTATTATTTTTGGCTCTACTGCTTCCATGCCATTTTTGGTAACCAGTTAGATGCCTTATAACCATTTGCACAATAATGTTGAAATGATGCCAGAGTTGATGTGTTCAGATAAACACTACTGGAAGTCAACACACACACACACAAATGCAAGTGTTGCTATACAGAATATGGTCAGCCTCTGCACTTTTTATATGTTTTATGAATAAAACTTGACTTGACTGGACATAGGTGTGTATATTATTTCTTAATCGCCAGTTGTTCTATTGACCATACAGACTTGATCCGAACAAGAACAGCACATTAGGAGAGGAAGAGGCGCGCAATGATAATGCTTCTGTAATTGATGCTAACAGGACAGGAGTGGCTTTGTGGTAAACACCATTAGGCGTTTGAAAGACTTCATGTCTGCAGGGATATTTGTGGCTGTATGTGTAATGTGCACTTAGTATGTTGCGTGTGTATATATGAGTGTTTTTTTAAGTGCGGGCACTTTTATGTACTCTTCTTTGACTTTTATGAAACCCCCATTACAACTGTCTTGGTAGCTTTTCAACGTCCATTCTTCTTGTATATTATCTTGTATTTTTGCCTCTTTTCAAATGCCCTTCATGTGTGGATTTTATTGTTTAACCTTTGACAGAGACCCAGACTTTGGAAACGTTTCAGACTTTGAAAAATTGTACTTGCAGATAACATGATATTAATCCAATAAAAGCTCACTTAAGTGTATTAAAAGAGTGCACTTTCATGATTTTATGTTTCTTAACACACTTAAGTACACTTTAAAAATTTTCACTTAGTAGTGTCGTTAAATCATTATGTTTTAATAATCTTTTGTAATGCTTTCAAGTACACTTTTTGTATGTGTTGACAACACATGTAAAGTACTTGATTATAATTTGAACTGTAGTGTGTTATTTGAAATAACCTTAATAAGTTATATAATAATAAAGTAATATATTTTGAATGTATTCAGTTACAAATTCATAATATGGCATATAAGTTTGAAAAAAAATTACTTAAGGTTTAGTCCACCCAAAAATTAAAATGATCCTATAATTTACTCACCCTCAAGCCATCCTAGGTGTATATGACTTTCTTCTTTCAGCCAAACACAACCAGAGTTATATTAAAAAATATCTTGCATTTTTGGATGAACCTTTAAGTTGGTCAGAGAGTCCACTCCAGTCTGTTGTGTTTGGTCTACTCTGCTCTGATTGGTCAGATGGCCCAGTCTGTTGTGATTGGTCTACTCGGCTCTGATTGGTCACATAGCCCAGTCTGTTGTGATTGGTCTACTCGGCTCTGATTGGTCACATAGCCCAGTCTGTTGTGATTGGTCTACTCGGCTCTGATTGGTCACATAGCCCAGTCTGTTGTGATTGGTCTACTCGGCTCTGATTGGTCAGACGGCCCAGTCTGTTGTGACTGGTCTACTCGGCTCTGATTGGTCAGACGGCCCAGTCTGTTGTGACTGGTCTACTCTGCTCTGATTGGTCAGATGACCCAGTTTGTTCTGTTGTGATTGGCCTGCTCTGCCCTGATTGGTCTGATCACCCAGTCTGTTTTGTTGTGATTGGTCTACTCTGCTCTGATTGGTCAGATGACCCAGTCTGTTCTGTTGTGATTGGTCTACTCTGCTCTGATTGGTCAGATGGCCCAGACTATTGTGATTGGTCTGCTCTGCTCTGATTGGTCAGATGAACCAGTCTGTTCTGTTGTGATTGGCCTACTCTGCTCTGATTGGTCAAACGGCCCAGTCTGTTGTGATTGGTCTACTCTGATCTGATTGGTTAGATGGCTCAATCTGTTGTGATTGGCCTACTCTGCCCTGAATTTGCTACTTACCTACATTATGAGGACATGCTGATGTCCTTGTAATTCAAAATGCCAAATAAACATACTAAATGATTTTGGTAGGTTTGGGGGATAGAAAATGTCATTAGCTCAGTATAAAAACCATTACGACTATTTAATGTCCTCATTATGATAGGTGTACCAACGTGTGTGTTTGTGTGTGTGCTCCTCAGGCTGGCAGATACAAAGGGATACAAGATACAGATACAAAGGGAAGGAAAATGAGTGAAAAACTGGGCATTGAGAGGTTTTGCTGAATCAGACTTCAGCTTGTGGAAATGTAAAGCCACAATTACACAAAGCAACAGCAGGTGGTCGGGTACAGCGTAGTATGTGTGTGGAGAGCATCCCCAGATGTTCTCTGACCACACCCCTCAGAGTGAGACAATAGAGCACTCTCCCTTTCCACTGACACGCTCAATACTAGAACCCTTGTGTCATTATAGCCTATTTTGGCGTAATAACTTTGCAAGAACCTAATTTCCCAAATTGGAAAATGTGCAGTTATTTAGTACATGAACAGACCTTTCAAACTCACTTTAGTTGGTGTAACGTCAAGTTGTAGTAGTCAGGTTGATTATGGGTGTGTTCACAGTTGTAGTTCAGTTTTCTTGGTTCTTTTGGTTCGAACCAAAAAATAATACATTTAGTCCTGGTTCACATTTTTAACACCATTTTTAACACCAAACCTAAAGATGCAAAAAGAATGACGTATATTGTCTTATATTAATGACATGTATATTTTACGACAGAACTTATCGAATATCCAAAACAAAGCTGTGTGCTGATGATCTAAATGCACTCATTGTATGTGTGTACATACCGTATGATGGCATTTTTACCAGCTGAGAGCTCATGAAGTGCTAAAGGAGTATAAGGTAAAGGAGTCAAAACAGCGGCAGTAATTCCTCTTTTGCACACAAATGAAGTTCTGCTGCAAGGAGACGGTCTGTCCCGAACTGTAATGGGCAACAGCGCGACTATAACCAGAAAAAGGCTCCATCTGAAACATACTCTCTTTAGTAGGACTACTTTAGACCAGCAAAAAAACATGTTCTATATACTATGAATGTAATCCAGACGCCATGTTGTCATTATCATGTGACCATGAGTAAAGTGACAATCGTCTGTATACTTCAGAATCTCACCGGAAGTAGTAGGTCATCCGGGTACTTTTTGCCTACTCTTATGAGTACCATGTATTCGGACATACTTCTTTTGTCACATACTGTTTTTCACCTACTATTTAGTAGGGAAGTATGTGATTCCGGATGCAGCCCACGTATCCTTGAGCTTTCTGTCCTATTTAGGGTCGCATCTTGTGACACCACGTCCTGTTTTTGGTTCGTTTAGATGTCTTTGTTGCGTTCATATTTCAGTCAAACCGCACCAGAGTTTGCTTGGAAGCAGGCTGAGACCCATTTTCATGGGTTTCAGCGTTCACACTTCGCACTAACAGTCGCACCAAAGTTTGTTTAATTCTAACCAAACCTGCCAAGTGTGAACATACCCCAAGTCATATTTAATAACATTTTGAACTTGTTTTACCAAATAAAGCACGTTGTTGGTTACCTGGCAAACATTTTTACAGTGCACATTGTATAAATGACATGGTTGGGTACTAAATGATTCCCATCTTCAATGATAGCTCAGAATATATCAGCAACACCATAGTTTAGTGCACTACATGAGCACTGTTGAGATGGAAACTCCTCTGAGCTGACTGGATTCTGATCTAATCAGCTTTTCCTGGGTTTGGTTTGACCAATTCTTTCTTTCTTTTTTCACGTCTTTCTGTTTTTCTTGTTTCGTAGTGCCTCATTTTGAAGTGTTCCACTTTCTTTTCCAACATATAATTGGTATTTTTGTGTTTGAAGTTCTTCATTAGCGAATATAGACGCATGATCTCACGATCTCAAGTTTATATTATGCTCATCTGGTCACTTGGAACATGAAACATCAAAGAAATGTCTGCTAGTTTAATCATGACCTGTTTTTCTTTGCTTCAAATGAAAGCTCTATTTGTTGCAGAAATTATGAAAATTAGATAAAAATGTGCTTAGAAATTGTCTGTTTAAAAACACAATAAAACTCCCAATAAACTTGAAAAAGCCAAATCTTGTTGACATACATGTAAAATAAAAAGTGACCCAATAAACAATTTTAAGAGTGGAAACTGCATGGCCTAAAGCTGACTCACATTAGTATTCTGGCATAAAATACACTCACTTATGTAAAATGTTATTCTTGCATTATTATAGTATTTACATTTAAAGCAAAGTCCTTGGGTATTACTTTGTTTGTTATTTTTATTATATTATTTGTATAACACTATCAGGGGCGTAGGAATAACTTTGACATTGCGGGGACATTTTGGCCACCGCTAATCAACGTCCATCCCACTATCATAATAGTAACATACAGTATGGTGACGTGGTACAACATGTATGGAATCACAAACAGCAAATAAATTAAAATAATCATCCAATCTGTTTATTATTAGACAAATATTGAAGTTGGGAAACATAAAAGTGTACAAGCCACCCTGTAATTGCGGGCAGAAAGGAGAGTGGCACTTTACAAAGCAAATATTTGATATCACATATTTGATGACATAGTCACATACGGCTTTGGAAACAGGCAGTGTCTCTAAGGTAGGTATGTGATATAATAAGTAACAAGGAGCTAACAATAATAAATAAATAATAACAAAAATAATATTGTCAGATTAGATAAATCATGCAAATGTATTTTGCATTGGAATCCTACCCAAAAAGTTATACACATATCATTTTTTGAATATAAATATAGGCTTGGTAAATGATAGGTTATGATGTTGTCCTGTCCTTGTGTAAAATGTGTTGTACTCTTTGTAAAAAACTTCAGTAATGGCATTAAGCTGAAATGAGATGACAGAACATTTTACTTTTGCTAAGGTTAGCACAGAGAAATCGATTGCCAGCTATATCTATATATCTGTGTGGCCAGCTATCTAATGTAACGTTAGTTAACACCTCTCGCAAAGCATAACACACGTGCCATTCAAAATCGCTTGACTGAGACTAATTTACCTCATACAAAGTCGAGTCTGCAGCGACTGAGGCAAATCAGACACATAATCGCCTGTTATATTTAGCAAATATGTTTTAAATGCTTTGTGCTTAGTATCAGACTTCCCCCAACACAACAGAGAAAGGTCCTCCGTTACCCTGGATACCAACTGATAAGACGTTTTATGGCCTTAAAAAATGTGGCCACATGGAAAAGGCCATAGTTAAGACACAAAGGCTGTAAAACACACACTTTTGCCTCAAGTTATACACAAACTGTCTATAAATGAACATGCACCCCAGGACATTGTATGTAAGCATATAACAGTGTAAAGTGTCCCTTGTATGTTATTTTGTCTATGTATCTATGCGTCTTATGAACAACTTACTAGTTCATGTAACCTTATATATGTCGTGTCTCCTATCAAATTAATGCTCCCTTCACTACTTACACTTTCATGTATGTCACTTCTTCGTCGGAGGCAATGTGTGTTTTTTGCATTAATTGGAGTATATATGGGCACAGGCCCATTGAATCTTGCTCGAAACAAAGAGCCATAAATCTCCCACAGTGGAATTTCCCACTGGGAAAGCCCAACAATCCCATTGGTCAGCTTGACCATCAAGGGTGGGATTTCTCTAAGACTCTTAAGAGAGATGCCCAGATCCTCGCCCTCTCTTCTCTTCTCTCTCTGGACCAAAACGACACGTCTTCTTGGCTGTCTTATCAGCCGGCCAGTAGGCCAGGCTGATAAGGCCTACACACACACACACACACACATACACACACATCAAGGATGACACCACATGGCCACCTCATGTGGGCCTTCTTCTTCACCTTCTTGTACGTGATTTAGTTATTAAAGTTTGTGCACAATATATGTTTGGTTCTGACTCCCTGCTGCAAACAAATTGTCACTTAAATGATCGATCTTGTTATGCGCTCTGAGCACTTATGTAATTACAAAGGAAGAATAATTTTTCTGTGGCCATGAAAAATACCCTTTTATAAGAATTATTTAATAATCGATACTGAACGTTCATAGGATGAACTGATTGATTCATTGTAATGTTAATGTAGCTACATCAAGTTAATCTATTTAACTGATTCAAATATCAAACATAATGAATAATCGTAATGAGTTATGAATAATTATTAATATTAATAAGTCGTATTCCAGTTCAAAGCGTGTGCGCACCGGTAACGTATTTGTATGTTCCTAGTGTAATGTTAACTTCTCTCTACCAATCAGATGCTCCGAGTCTGACTATAGGTGAAAAGTGAAGAATATGAAGCTGGTGATTGGCGAATGGTGATTATTCAAACATAGCATGAAATGGGAAGGTTTGACTTATCACTCTGGGTTTGACTTGCTGGCAAAACCGAATATCTTCTTTGTCGCACTTTCAAAATAAAAGTTCCAAATGTACAGTTTTTGTCCCTGCGGTATAGGCTAATTTTTGGGTGGGACACATGCAGCATTTTCCAATATTGAGGGGGACACGTCCCCCCCTGGTTCCTACGCCAATGAACACTATTATTTACTCTACTGTTCAAAAGATTGGGGTCAGTAATATTTTTTTTTTAAAGATTAAAATTAATATTTTTATTCGGCATTAGATTGATCAAAAGTGACAATCAAGACATTTATAATGTTACTAAATATTTCTATTTAAAATAAATGATGTTCTATTGAATGTTCTAGTCATCAAAATATCCTGGAAAATAATTTATCACAAAAATATGAAGCAGCAAAACTTTTAACTTTAATAATATGTTTCTTGAGTATCAAATCAAGCTTTGCCATCACAAAATAAATCACATGATATAATCTAATTTAAAATTGGCAGGCTGGCAGGTTTCCATGGCCGAGCAGCTCATCCAAGCCTTACATCACCAAGTGCAAGGCAAAGTGTGGGATGCAGTGGTGTAAAGCACGCCGCCACTGGACTCTAGAGCAGTGGAGACGTGTTCTCTGGAGTGACCAATCACGCTTCTCTGTCTGGCAATCCGATGAATGAGTCTGGTTTTGGCGGTTGCCAGGAGAACGGTACTTGCCTGACTGCATTTTGCCAAGTGTAAAGTTTGGTGGAGGGGGGATTATGGGGTGGGGTTGTTTTTCAGAGGTTGGGCTTGACCCCTTAGTTCCAGTGAAAGGAACTCTTAATGCTTTAGGATATCAAGACATTTTGGACAATTTCATGCTCCAAACTTTGTGGGAACAGTTTGGGGATGGCCTCTTCCTGTTCCAACATGACTACGCACCAGTGCACAAAGCAAGGTCCATAAAGACATGGATGAGCGAGTTTGGTATGGAGGTACTTGACAGGCCTGCACAGAGTCCTGACCTCAACCCATTAGAACACCTTTGGGATGAATTAGAGCGGAGACTGCGAGCCAGGCCTTCTCATCCAACATCAGTGCCTGACCTCATAAATGCGCTTCTAGAAGAATGGTCAAAAATTCCCATAAACACACTCCTGAACCTTGTGGAAAGCCTTCCCAGAAGAGTTGAAGATGTTATAGCTGCAAAGGTTGGGCCAACTCCATAATAAACCCTGCGGATTAAAAATGGGATGTCATTAAAGTTCATGGCAGGTGTCCCAAAACTTTTGGCTATATATATATATATATATATATATATATATATATATATATATATATATATATATATATATATATATATATATATATATATATATATATATATATATATATATATATATATATATATATACTGTATAAATACAATAGTAGGCCATATATTTAGTGAGGTTTAGACTTAAAACAAGTGAAAAAATCTATCTGCCAATAGAACAAGAGAAAGATCACAAGTAAGAATATATATTTTTTTTTTTTCATATTTGCCATAATTTGTCCATATTTCACAGTCACAATTTAATAAAATGCAAAATTGCAATATTTATTATTTTGTATTCTGGATCTAATAAAATACAGTGCGAGTGTGTGAATATACACATTTTTGTCTGTGTTATGAATAGATTTTAGGGAATATTTTTAAAATAGAGCACACGCGCAGACACGCTCATTGTCTTGTATAGCGGAGTGTGTAAAAGACAGACAGTTGGGCTTTTGTCCTACAGATAAACCCTGATGCCCTGAGGAGATCTCTGGAGGGGGGAGGGGGGACTCAGGGGTGGGGCAGTGCACTGATGTCAGCCGGATGATGTTACACTGCAGTGGGGTTACTGAGTGTTTGAGGGCTTGCATCTCCCAAAGGGGGTTGTGCCGTATGACAGCTGTAGGACACAGGACAGGGTGAGGAAAGTGCTGCTTGTCTTGCATCATTCTCATGGATTTCTTTTTAAATAGATATGTAGTATGATTTTCACAGCTTTAGACAGCCTTTGCTCTTAAGACCTGAGACATCTTAGAGGTGTTGATTTTACACAAAAGCCCATTTTAACGTTTTACCCATTTATGAAGCCCAACAAATGGAGACAATGCCCCCAGTGGTGACAGGAGACCAAGAGCATAAAACTGGGAGGGACGTTGTAAATTTAATCAAAATCTACTCAAACGAATGGTCTTTTTAATGGGCTCTGACAGATGAGTGTCTGCTTTCTTTATCAGCAGTAATAAGAGTTAATTTAAGAGTGATAGTGGCTGAATTCTACGGTCTGCTTTTCCTTTCATGGTTTGGCCTTCAGTCGTCATTTCTTGCTAGATTTAAGACCTGAAGGATCTTGCCAGAGTGGAAAAATATCTGTGCCACTTCTCCATAACTAAGAAAAAACATAAGACAGAGAGTACAGACTTTTCAGGCCTTAGATAAAGTTTTATTTTAGTTTTTTGTCAAAATAATTAATTAATTCTTTAAAGGGGTGATGAATTGAGAAATTAGCTTTCCCTTGAGCCTTTGATATATAAAAGTTCATCATGATATAAGAATATCCTGTAAGTTTCGGAGCTGAAAACGTCCTTGTTAGTCAAAGAAAAGCTTTTATTGACACCAGGCCCAGAAAACGAGAGCTCTTGATCAATGACGTAATAGAACGGGGAAACGGCGCCTCAACAGATAAATATGTACGCCTGCTTCTGTAGCTCCGCCCACCGACTCGTGGAGCTAAACGGATCGCGCTTCCGAGCAATAAACATGCCGAAGATAACAAGATATTGCGCTGTGCCTGGTTGCGGAAGAACACAGTCGCTGCATAAGCTTCCTTCGGATTCTAATATTAGGAATGAGTGGTTGAACTTTATTTTTAATGAAGTTCCAGCTCACGTTTGTTCGCTTCATTTCACCGCGGAATCGCTTGTAAACAAGACACAGGTCGAGACTGGATTTGCAGACATATTGAGATTAAAACACAATGCTGTGCCTCTATATTGGATCCGACAGGAATGGTGCAACACACTTGCGTGAGTAAAACATGTTTTTTTATATGTGATAGTATTGCCTTGTTACAGATCGTTTTGATTATGTGTACGTGTCTAACAGAACATACCTTAGCACGCTGTCACAGGCTGGAGAATCCTTTCGGGATCAGACTCAGGGCTCACAAAGCCCAACGTCCTGGAGCTATGTGTTTTCCATACGGGCTTCCATCCCGTCGGCAGGCCGGTGAACCTTAAATAGTGAAATAATATTCCTTTCTTGATCTGTGTTGTTCACTCTCTTGACTTAATATTTGAAGGGTGCGCACACGTGTGTGTGCGAGTGTGCGGTTCGCGCTTATATCTACCGATCGGGCGGGCCAAGTAATAAAAAAATAATATTCCAATCAATCGCGGGTAGATGAGAGATAAATCATTGTGTTTGTTTGATAAAGACATTTTGCGAGCCCTGTGAGAGAATCATTCCGGTTGCCGCTTTCAAAACAATCCTTCACATATACTGACAGGGGAGCAGAAGCTCATTAAATATGCTAATCTTATCCAATCCTAGCTGTGGGCGTTCACTTCTAAGTCTTCAGTGCGGCATGCCCATCAAAACCGAGCGTTCATGAGAGAGCCTCAAAACCAGGGTAGAAAATAGCCTATTACGTATTCATTATGATGTTTTTGAATGTAAAAACCACACAAACGTCATTAGTTGACCTCAGACAACAGTATAAAAAAAATACAAAAAGCCAGTTCATGACACCTTTAACTTTAGTTGGGCTGAAGTCATAGGACATGTCGGCATATAATATGTTGCTCGGTAATTTTATCTGATAATGACTCTTCAAAATATCTCTTATTTTGTGTTCCACAAACAAAATAGCAGCTTTGGATTTGATGCGACATCTTCTAAAGCTCATTTGGTCTTGTTTTTGCAGCTGATGGGCTCGCTGGTTCTGGCTGTGGGACTCTGGCTGAGACTAGATCCAAATACTGTGTCTCTTTTAGGAGAAGACGGGCCTGAAACCTTCTTTATTGGTAAGCAGTCAGTTGATCACATTTCATGACCACTTCTGCATTGCCATACAGATATCCAGATGTCTCTTTTTTTTTTTTGCTGTGTTACAAAAGGCAATGTCCAATTCTCCAAACAAATACCTGTGAAAATACTGATTTAGTTCTGTTATTTAAATATACAGTGGAGCTGAGACCACATTGAAATTATGTGATTCAAAACCTACATCTTGAAACATCATGACATAAAATGTATAAAATTATAACATTTAAATATTGCATGATGTGCTGATTAATTAAGTTAATTAATCAAGTTTTTCAGTCATTTAAAGTCGTTATTGTGTTACATGAGAAAAGCACCAAATAGACATTTACAAAATGTAGCTTTAGAAAGAAATATTTGATTTGATTCAACATAGAATTTATTACACAAACGTTTAGGCAACAACGTTCAGGCATATAGTTTTTTTCAGAAGCTGCATGTGGATATATTTACAGTTTTGGTTACAAACATTCTTCATAATATCTTCTTTTATGTTTTATGTTCAACATGGTGCGATCAGGCTTTATAGTGCCTACTCTTTTAGCACTCGTTAAGTAAGTACTTATTGAAATGAAGTACCTACTCAGTGAGTATGTGGTTTCGGATGCAGCCAATGGCTGTCTTTATGAATGGGCCATTGACTCATTGGTTCACCCGCTTGATTCACTCAAAAGATTAATTCAGAAACGAAACACCGGGTGTGATCGACTTGAAGCAGCTTGAATTATATATGATTAAAAATGAATAAGAAACAAATAGGAAAACAGGATGCTGTTTCATTTAAAAACAAAAACAAAATATTTGATTTAGTGGTTTGAGAGTTTTGGACCCTACTGTAGCTCATACTGTAAAACAGAAATAAATGTATGACAGACAGAGCTAGTGTTTATTGGTACTGGATGGAAACATCTGAGGTTACTCATGGTTGAAAAGTTTCCACAGCCTTCTTCCCAGCCCTCGTGAGACACAGTAAGTTCTTGTTAATTTCAGAAGTTGGGTGTTTCTGAAAACAGGAAGTGACATTTCAAATTGTGCATGCATGGAGGAAACCACAAGACTTTAGGTTTGCTGTAGCAACACTTCAACCTGCGAGTACAGCAAGAAAGAGAGTGGTCATGCAATGCTATATCTAGATGCAGAGGAGGGCACTACTTCCATGATGTCAGCAAATATACTTATCCTTCAACCACCTCCTCCAGCTTGGTTTGGTTAGTGACATCACCCTCAGTTGTGGCTTTTAGTACTTGAAGCTGTGAAGAGAAGTCAGACTCAAAGTCTCAGTTATATCCCAGTGACAAAGTTGCATGTTTTTTTTTTATCGGCTAAAGCCCTATTCAGACGTTAATTGTTTCTCACGTGGAAGTCCGTAAAAAAAAGTTGCATGCCACCTAAAACGTGTGCATTCGGATGGTGATTTATTGACAGTGGAAGAGCGAGTTTTGTGATCCTGTGGGGAACGCACTGCTCACATGGTCAATAACATGACTGTATGCTGTAAATAAAATATCATATGCTTGGTATAAGAATAAATGCATATTTCATTTAATTATAGGAAAATAATATCCTAATTATTATTTATTTAAATATGTTTAAAAATAGCAAGATATATAGATGCACATTATAGTTAAAATGGTTTTCAGCCTTGTATTTTATCTCAAAATAAGTTAATACTGTCTCTTATTTACATGAGGTAAACATAATGCTGCGGTTATTTTAACATATATAATTGTTTCCGTAATAACGGCCCATTTCAAATGTTTACGTGCTTTTGTTCTTTTTATTTTGAGCGGTGGTGAAATATATTGTTCTTGTAAATACTTGCCAGCATTTCAGTAATAAAAGTCTAGATCTTTAAAATGCATCCAAATTACAGCGAAGCGCAACCGTACGGTGCGCCGCAGTAGAGATGTTCCGATACCCTTTTTCCCTTCCCGATACCGATTCCGATACCTGGGCTCAGGGTATCGGCCGATACAGAGTACTGATTCGACACCTGGGTGTGTATCTGTGTATACTACTAGCCCTGTATGAATTGCTAGAATTATTTTATGGTGTGCTTCAGACTTATCGCTTAATAAAACATGAACAAATACATACAGTTAACTACTGTATTTATTACAGTATTTTTATTATCTGACATGCATTTGACAGTAATATTACTTATTTTTCTTAAGCGAAAAAGAACTTCAAATGCAGCCACAAATCTAACACCGCAAACTGAAATGGGTATTTTAGTTTTACAATATAACTGTATAAAAAACAGTGCAACAAATAAATCTAGGAATATAAAAAATTATATATTAATCAGAAAATATCTTTACAACAAAACAAGTGAAAAATAAGCAACCATCTAGGCATAATTATTATTATTATTAGTAGAGACGTATTATCATTACATAGAGACGTAGCTAATACTGTACAACAGTAGCCTAATATATTCTGTCAATTTATTCACATTAAACCAAACTTTTATTTTGACGGGTTGCTGTGAAGACCGTTGAGTGTCTGTGTTCATGATATGAGTTTTCTCAAATGAAACGGTAAATGCTCATGAAGTGACGGTTTATGCGTTCGTGTCCTCATATAGTGCCACACGGCAGAGACTACAAAGACAGCGAGCGTCACGCGTGCGCCCGCGCATCCACACAGAGAGGCAGAACATACAGGAGTAATATTTAAATAGTGTTTTGCAGTTTAATATTCACAGACACTAGTATATATTTGGCTACAGTCTGGAGCCCTGCGCTTAGATAAACACGGAAGCAACTGAACGCAGCTGCGGGTACCGGATATACTCGGGAGTCGGTACTACCGGTACTACAGAAATGCTGGTATCAACACATTTTTTCATTTTCAGTACCGACTTGGTACCGAAGTACCGGTACTTGTGACATCCCTAGTCGCCGTTTTACTGGCTGGTTGGTCCAGTCTGAAATACTGCTAAACAGCGGACATACTGCTAACACGTTTTCATTTCTGCTGCGAAGAAGAACCGTGCAGCGAGCGGTTAGGCAAAGCTCACGGTCATAATAACAAGATCTTGTTTAAGAAAATGGTATCGGATTGGTACATGGGGTCAAGTACTTGCCGATACCGATGCCAGAATTTGTTGTGGTATCGGTGATATTTCCGATAGTAGTATCGGAATTGGAACAACTCTACTCCGCAGGGGTCAACAAGGATATAAACAGTGAATTTTGAAGTGATATATTCTTGAAAACACAGAGATGTGGATTCGGACGGCAATTAAATTACCACACAACCTTGGTGTTTGTCAAAAAAACAATAGGTAATTCAGCCGGGGATTTTTACTCGGGTGGTGGGAGAAAAACACTGACATTCTGGATTCGGACGGGAATAAAATCACTGACTAGCCTCTGTCAATAATGAAAATGCCTTATGACCCCACGAGAAACAATTACCATCCGAATAGGGCTTTAGATTAAGAGTTGCCACCCACAGTCGTAAAAACCCCATGAGCATTTGGTTCTGAAAACAACTATGGGCATAAATACACAGGTAAACCAAGAACTAAACAAGTAACCAAGGAAGCAGACTAGCTACAGGCACAAAGGAAACAGGAACCAAATAACAGAAAACAAAAACCAAGGAACAGAAACTGAAACGAATGTGACAATTAGTGAATAATTCATTCATTCATTCATTCATTATCTTCCGCTTATCCGGGGCCGGGTTGCGGGGGCAACAGTCTAAGCAGAGACGCCCAGATTTCCCTCTCCCTAGCCACTTCCTCCAGCTCTTCCGGGGGAACCCCGAGGCGTTCCCAGGCCAGCCGGGAGACATAATCCCTCCAGCGTGTCCTAGGTCTTCCCCGGGGCCTCCTCCTGGTGGGACATGCCTGAAACACCTCCCCGGGAAGGCGTCCAGGAGGCATCCGAAATAGATGCCCGAGCCACCTCAACTGGCTCCTCTCGATGTGGAGGAGCAACGGCTCTACTCTGAGCTCCTCCCGAGTGACCGAGCTTCTCACCCTATCTCTAAGGGAGCGCCCAGCAACCCTGCGGAGAAAGCTCATTTCGGCCGCCTGTATCCGGGATCTTGTCCTTTCGGTCATGACCCACAGCTCATGACCATAGGTGAGAGTAGGAACGTAGATTGACCGGTAAATCGAGAGCTTCGCCTTACAGCTCAGCTCTTTCTTCACCACGACAGACTGGTACATCGACCGCATTACTGCAGAAGCTGCACCGATCCGTCTCCCGTTCCACCCTTCCCTCACTCGTGAACAAGACCCCAAGATACCTGAACTCCTCCACCTGAGGCAAAAACTCTCCACCAACCTGAAGTGGGCAAGCCACCCTTTTCCGACTGAGAACCATGGCCTCGGATTTGGAGGTGCTGATTCTCATCCCGGCCGCTTCACACTCGGCTGCAAATCGCCCCAGTGCACGCTGAAGGTCCTGGTCTGAGGAGGCCAACATGACAACGTCATCCGCAAAAAACAGCGACGAAATCATGTGGTTCCCAAACAGGACACCCTCCGGGCCCTGGCTGCGCCTAGAAATTCTGTCCATAAAAATTATGAACAGAACCGGTGACAAAGGGCAGCCCTACCGGAGTCCAACATGCACCGGGAACAAGTCCGACTTGCTGCCGGCAATGCGGACCAAGCTCCTGCTCCAGTCGTACAGGGACCAAACAGCCCTAAACAAGGGGCCCCGGACCCCATACTCCCAGAGCACCCTCCACAGGACACCACGAGGGACACAGTCGAATGCCTTCTCCAAATCCACAAAACACATGTGGATTGGTTGGGCAAACTCCCATGAACCCTCCAGCACCCTGGAAAGGGTATAGAGCTGGTCCAGTGTTCCACGACCGGGACGAAAACCACACTGTTCCTCCTGAATCCGAGGTTCCACAATTAGTGAATAATGACTAGGGTTAGTTCACCCCAATATGAAAATTAGCCCATGATTTACTCACCCTCAAGCCATCCTAGGTATATATGACATTCTTCTCTCAGACGAATACAATCGGAGATATATTAAAAATGTCCTGACTCTTCCAAGCTTTATAATGGCAGTGAATGGCAGCCCAAAATTTGAAGCCCAAAAAAGTGCTCTACATGGCTCCGGAGGTTAATAAAGGCCTTCTGAATGAATCGATGGGTGTGTGTAAGAAAAATATTCATATTTAAAACTTTATAAAGTAAAATAACTGGATTCCAGTGGACTGCCTTCCGTACTCAACTTTCGAAAAAAGTCTAACTGCCATATAAGCGTTTTGAACTGCGAGAGGCGTTACTTTTTCTGCGTAAGTTGACTACAGAAGGCAGTCTGGTGTTAAACGTATTAACGTGTTAAATATCGATATTTTTCTTACACAAACCCATCGATTCGCTTCAGAAGCCCTTTATTATGTCATATACACCTAGGATGGCTTGAGGGTAAGTAAATCATTGGGTGATATTCATTTTTGGGTGAACTCTCCATTTAAATTACATACAATTTTAAATTTTATTAAATTAAAGTGAATATTTGCATTGTACTGTTGCAGTATACATGTTGCTTTAATTATATTTTGTCAGAATAGTTCTTAAATAATTTGTAATGGCCATAAATAAAGAAAGATGCACTTTGCTTTCAGAATGGTTTAGTAGCAGTATCTAGCAGCAAGGGTTAACTGGACCACGCTAACCTGCCAAAACTTGGAATAAACCATCTGACAATGCTGACAGTGACCAGTTCAGGCTTCATGGTCCTCTCTGTCTACACACATACACACACACACACACACACACACACACACACACACACACACACATACATCTTACATGACTTTTAGATTATAGCCTTTGCAATGACAAAGGATTGTCCTCTCCACTGCTACTGTGGCAACGGTGTAAATATTACAAGATTGTTTTTAGTCAAGAGGGAAGATAAAGTTTGTGTTTATCACACTTTCTGTCACACTTTTTCTTAGTTTCCTCTATAATTTGCTTTGCTTTTGTCTCACATACTGGTGTGAGGTTTTTAAGCTTAAGTAACACTCAGCATAGTAGTATGCTCTAGGAAAATTGTGTGTGAGTGTAAAAACACAACTGGCTTTTAAAGGGAATGGGAGATGAGACTCTGATTGGTTTATTGCATATTACGCCCAAAACACACCCAGGACTCATTAGAGACTAGGTACAACCCTTTTGGACCATGCTCCTGGCGTGCTGACCGTTTTTTCCGTCGTTAAACTCGCAAAAGTGGATTCAGACCTGTGCCATGCGCTTCAGACCATGTGTTCAGATCGTTCAAATAGAGCCCTTTGTGTTAAAGAATCTTCACATCATGCCACTTGTTGAGAAGGACTTCTAATGTTTGGTTGAAGAGCTGGCACTTTTCTCTGTTGTTTAAAATCAATATCACACTTTTATATCAGCAAGACTGTGATTACCTATAGCCTCGTACTTGTGGCCTACTTGCTTGCAGTTCTATTTGACCCATAAATAACCAAAAACTGACAGCACACCTAAGGCTTGAGTTATGTACAAACCAAAGTTTATGCTAATGTGGGTTAGTATGCCACCATTCACATTTTTGGGGTCACAATATTACTGTTTTGCTGTATGTTTGATTTTAAGTAAATGCAGCCTTGGTAAGCATAAGAGACTTCTCTAAAACAAGACTTTTTGAAACATGTAATACCCTGACCAGAATGTTTGAGGAATAGGCTAACACACACACTAAATGACTTTGATAGCACTGCAATAATTACTCAACATCTTCTGTATTTTTATCCTACATTATAATGCTAGATAAAGCAATATCCTCCTCTCTCTCAAGAGAATTTAGTTCTCATTTCCAGTCTTCCCACCTGTCCCAGGTCTCTGGTGGCATAATTACAACGGCTCAGGTAGAACTCCTCATGAACTAAAGAGCTTATATGTCTCTAGATTACATTTTGAGGCTAGAGTCTGAGGATGCTGATCCTAGATCAGTGAGTACCATCAACAGGAAGCCGACTCTCTAGGCCCTGATGTTGACTAAACCTGTCTGCCTTTATCTGTTCTTGAGGCAGATGGGAATTCATGCACCCCTTGCCCTCTTTCTATTTTGCTCTAATGAGGATAATAAGATGATCTCATTAACTTTCACTCCAGCCTCTTCTGGAGTGAACGTTAATGAGATCATCTTTAAGTGTTGTGTGCGGTCTCGCTGTTCTCAAAAACATGCCGTCATCTCACAAAAAGACTCACATAACGCCTGTGCTACCCTCTGCTGGTGATCCGGTTATATTACATCCTTCTATAATGTCAAGACAAAGAGGTCTAATACCTGGAGAAAGTTATTCTTTAGCGTTCACATTCACATCAGTGGCAGTTGCTCGGCTGGAGCAGGATTGTTTAGAAGTTCATGATTGGGAATCTGCATTATTGCTAATATTTCAATCGTGACAAAATTGAAATCCAAAATGTGTAGTGTGATTTCATTTTTTATTGTTATTTTTAATTGTTAGCTAATGTTTATAGGCTACTACTGTATATTATATACAACTATCAGTACTATAATATAAAACTGCACTGTAAAATAAGAAAATAATATTTCACAATATGTACAATAATAATAATTACACTACAGTAGTAAAATTACAAAACTTCAGGACCATTTAAGTCAAAAACTCCATAGACAAATTTTTAGTCAACTTTTTATTGGTATATTTTGCTAAATTTACATTTGGCGATATGACTCCATTCTAAATTCCCAGCGTAAATCCCCCATTGAGAACAGAGTATGCATAAATGACAACAAAATGAGATTAAGTTGAACACAGTTTGGGGTGGAGGTGGATTGCAAAGCAGCCGACTGAACTTAAGCTGCACTTAAGTAAGGCGCCCTGTTTGAGAGTTGCCAATTGAGTGCATAGAAATTCTTGATTTGTGTCTTAATTTCTTCCCTTAGACCCTCAAGCTATTATATTGGCAGCGAGACCAGGTTTACAAACACTTTCAACAGATTTCTGCAGAACTGGATTTTGTAAATCAAAATTCAAAACATCCATCATCTCTTCATGAGTTTTAAAATTTGTTTTTATTATTGTTTTTAGTTACAAATAATAGTAATCCTTTATTTCTCAAAACATTACAGATATTAACAACAGGTGCTGAAGCATAAAATGGCTTGGTGTGTCACATCACATGTGGGTCTGGTCATTGTATTAACTGTCATGTGATATGTTGACTGTTGCTTTATTCTTGTGTTCTGCGCAGGGGTTTATATCCTCATTGCGGCCGGGGGTCTGGTGATGTTGGTGGGCTTCTTCGGCTGCTGTGGTGCTGTGAGGGAGTCTCAGTGCCTGTTGGGATTGGTGAGTGGGATCGTGCTTAGCTCAAAGCAAATGCTCAGTTAGAAACTGACTGTAAGCTTACATGAGGATGTCAACTTGAAATTAATGTTGATATTTTTCTCTGTTATCTTCATAACATCGTAGTGTACTATTGTTTTAATTTTTCAAACAGGATGGAATGTTTTAGATTGAGACAAATCGCCTAATACCACAAAACATCACATTATTCCTCAAATACATTATCTTACTAATGCGTGAGCTGTTTTAAACATTTCAGTTCGAGAAAAGAATAAAAATAAGAAACAACCAGAATCTTTATTTAATAAAATATGGAATATGAAGTAGAAGTAACCCAGGTTCGTGTCTCTCTTGCATGGCAGTTTTTTGCCTGTCTTCTGGTCATCTTTGGAGCAGAAGTTGCAGCTGGAGTGTTTGGGTTCTTCAACAAAGATAAGGTACTGCTAAACTGATGATGATAATTCAGAGTGAAATGATTTTAGTCTGACCTTTTCCGACACATTGTTATTAATTTGTCATTTAGATCATTGAGGAAATAAAGAATTTCTATGAAGACTCAGCAGGAAACAATAATGCAACCATCCAGTCCTACCACATCATTGTGAGTTTAAACTTTTATAAAAAAAAATTGTGTCTCTCTGATTGTGATTTAATCAGGAAGAATAAATACAGTGTAAATATAAGTATAAATTGCCAAATAGAGATAACGTCTTGGGGTCACGTATGTAACCTGGTTCTCTGAGAAGGGAACGAAACATTGCATCAGTTGGTGAGCTATGGGAATATCTTTAGTGTTTGCACCGGTATCTGAAGCACATGTAAAAACACACCAATCATTTTCCGAGGCAGTCATATGATGTCACATAACTATAAATATGTGCCTGCAATAGACATATCATCTACTTCGATTTGTCAGAAGGAAGACATGCATGCATGCCTCAAATATGGCAAAGTGACACAGCATCTCATTACCTAACCCCAAGACGTTTCCTTTCTAGGGAACTCGATGGTGTGTCAGTTGTTGACACTATGGGAACTTTAATACCCACTGCGCCATGCTTAAAATTTCCTGCACTCAAGCTGTGATAGAAACCACAAGCAAGCAAGCATATAGCAACCCAGGGATCTAAGTCCAAGTTTGAGTTTCCCAGTTGCCAAAGCGCTTACTGAGTGAGCTTTAGTGTAATTCAATGTCAGGTGTATGTTAGTTTCATTGTGTTTTAGTTTGGTTTTGTTCCTATTGTCCTGTTCTGTCGTTAGTTTTTATGGATGTTAATTGATGTTAACACCTGTTGTAATTAACTTACCCTGTGTGTTTAATCCTCAAGTTTTCCTTATTTACTTGTCTTGTGTTAACGTTATGTTTAAGCCTATAGTACTTTGTTTTCTCTGGTGATTATTAAAAGTTATGTTTAAGCCTATAGTGCTTTGTTTTCCTGGTTAGTTTGATCATCTTCTTGTGGATTATCTTCACTCTTGAATTATCTACTGCAGCTAACTGTAGCAGAACACTAGCCCTAGACAAGATTTGTTAGATGAAATAACATGGATTTGCATGCAGTACGCCTGCTCTTGTTGGAGCAAGAAGATTGATCCATCGAGGACAACACAAGGGACTTTTCAGATCTGCCTCACCCACTCCAGACCACTCACTCTGTGTATTTTTCTAAACAAGCCTCAATGAGTAGTCTAAGGCATGCCTACCCATGAACGGCCCTCTGGGGAATTTCGCCACATTCGTAAAGTGGGTGTTGGCTAATAACGAATCCCTATTCACCATTGGCATCACGGACAAAGTCAATGCAAGCCCCACTTCTGTACCAGAGCCCACAGCAGACACAGAGCCAAAGCCCGCTGTGATGCTGGTGCCGGAGCTGATGCCTGGGCCAATCATTGCCCCAGAGCCCAAGCTGACCAGGTGCATGAGCCTGCAACATCATCCTTTCCAGTCGGTGTCCTCGTACAGTACAAGGGGATGGGTTAGAGCCCCGCCTATACACCTGCAACTGAGAGTGATCTGTGCATGGCCTCTGTACTAAGCGAGAAAGTGAAGAGGTTATTCCCAAAAGCCTCCCAAATGTGACCAAGATGGCACTCTTACTCTAGTCTTCTTTTTTTTTCTTGTCTTTTTTTTTTTGTTTTACTGGAGGTGTTGTCCTTTTACAGCTAATTTAAGGGGAAGGGAAAGCGTATTGCTCGCTTCTACCTTAGATTACGTAACCCGAAGGAGCCACAGAGAGAGTGGGTCATATAAAATGAACTAGTCCACCTTCCCCTCTGTAAAGCTCTTACACTTAGTCTTATGGTTGCTAATTGCCACTGGTCTGTAAAATATCCCTGAGCTATTAAATCCTTGGAAAAGCTTGCTCGATCCCTTACCAGAGTCTCAAGAAAATTCTGGAGGAGAAACAGATGTAAAGTAGGACACAATAGCGATGCAGTCCACTATGACTGTATCAGGGAAGAATGTTCACATCACCTCGCATTGGGGGGTGAGGAGACCCAACACAGGATATCAGACCTGTGAGCCTAAATGTGCGCTGCCTCAATCCCGACTCCTCTGAATTAATGGTAGTATCGAAGAGACTGAAAAGTTTTCTCCTTCTCCTTTAGTTCAGCCACAGATTACACAATGATAACAGCCATAGATTGGCCGATTTGCCTGCTTTGTTGCAGAGAGGGCAAGGTCTGTGGCCCTGTGGAGTTCCAGGACTGCTTTCGTTTTCAGTTCCTCCCCCTGTTCCAGATCCTTGAGAAAGAAGGTCTGGTACGCATGCAACACTACCATGGTGTGCAGGGCGGCACAGACCTGACCCACCTTTGCGTAGGCCTTCTGCTTGCATGGCAAGACACGATCCTTCAGTGAAGATGCCGCACCAGGGGAGAGGTAGCTTCCAAGCGCCTCTTCTACCTGGGGCATCCTGACATATCCGTGCTTGCATAGCCATTGTGCTTGAATAATTAGATAATGAACTAGTGACAAATACTGTTTCTCTCACGGGGGAGAATGTTGATGACCCGGCAGGAATTGTTCATCTAGCCTGTCCTAAACGACCTCCTGCTTCTCTAACGACAAGTCTAGACAGATTCTAGCATGGGTCATAACTTCCAACAATCAGTTCTCTCAACCGGATCAGAAGAGACCGCAGTGTGGGCTTTTGGATACAATTTGAGTGCCTCAGAGCTAACAGAGGAAATCAGAGAAAGAGAAGAACGCTTCTCAAATACCGCCACAACCTCTTCACACTGCCTTGGCAGACACAGGACCTGAACCGCGAGGCACAGTCGCCTGGCTCCCATTCCTTGTAAAAAGAGCCAGGCAGGAGCAGAGCTTCTTCACTGTGAAACGATCACAGTGAACACACTCAGCTCATTTGAGAGCTGACCACACATGCTTCTAAACAAAACACACATAGATTGTGTGTATCATCACCCATAATAAATTGAGGGCACTGCGATGCACACTCCCTGAATGAATATTTGCTTGCTTCCATCTTATAATCGTTGGTAGAAATTTTGGAAAGAATTCCCATAACATCAGCATCGAGTTACCTCAAAAGAGAACCAATATTTACTGAATACAATGCTTATTTTTAAAATGTCATAAGCTTGTTTAGAGTCATAAATTGAAATATAAATCACTGCTATTTTTGTATTATTTATACAGTATTTTTTAAATATTTTGAATTAATATTTCATCTAATATTTATTTTACTGTTTTTTAAGCTTTATGTCAGTTTTCAGTTTTAAATAGTTAGTTTACACTAACAACACTGATATACTAAATATAATTTAATGGTTGTATATTTGTCTAACCTTGTCATGAAAGTTTGAATTTGTAACATTTCACATCTGCAGTTGAACTGCTGTGGCTCACCTTCAACGAAGCCCACTTTGTGTCAAGACATCGCATCAAACAAGGTGAGAATTTCTGGTCCTAAATTAATTATTTATGCATTAAGTAGAAAAGTTTGTTTGGCTTGTTGAACATGCATTAAAACTGAATTATGTAGAACAGTGGTTCCCAAACTGGGGGGCACAGAGTTATAAAAACGGGGGTGGCAAGGCTAAGTGTCAGGGATGGGTTAACGCCCAGGGCACTAGACCAGAGGGGCGGCCAGGACAAGCTGCCGGGGGGTGCTGCATTGCTAAACCCATAAGCAATGAGAAATCAGAGCACATCATAATCCGTCCCTGCTGACTGTACACTTCAGCAGATTGTTATGCAAAAGAAACCTCTTCAGGGTGATAGACCCCACTGCAAAATTATCCCGCTTTTGCAGCTACTTAACTCATAGGTAAATAATTGAACACAAAATATTAATTTGACATTTTATTATTTCAAGAAGTCTTGCAATACTCACTTGAGCAGTATGTTATCAGTAGTAGCGGTTGTTGTCGTGTAATAACAGCCCCCTAGATGAAGCAATTGAAGAATCAGAACTGAGTATTGTAGGGAGCCACGTAAAAATATAAATGAATGATGCATGGTTCCGCAATAAGCAAGTTTGTGAAAGACTGCCAGTGCCAGGTAAATGTAAAGCAGACAATAAATCTACTTCAAACGTCACAACTATCAAAACAACATGTCAACACCAGACACGAGCAGTGTGGCACAACAAAAGCAAATAGAACCCATTATAATTAATGAGGCTGTCTACACTGGATCCGGTGCGACATGACAAAATCCTAGATTGTAAACTGATGCCCTTTTCTATTTCTTACGAACTCCAGCACTCTTACAAAAGGGGGACCTGGCAGGTTTGGGAACCACTGGTGTAGAAGGTTGTGGTATTAGGATACATATTATCAATCTGTTTCACTGTCTGCAGACATGTGATGTGGCCATTGAAGAGTTTTTCAACAGTAAGCTCTTCATCGTGGGTTATGTGGGAATTGGAATCGCAGGAGTCATGGTAAATTACAACATATCAATAAATTTAGTCAGTTTAGTCCATTTTTATTTCCATGTCTGTCTTCGGCCTATATATATATAAACTTAAACTTACCCATACCACCACACCTGTCCCTAACTTTACCCTTAAACTTACCCATACCACCACACCGGTCCCTAACTTTACCCTTGAACTTACCCACACCACTACACATCCCTAACTTTACCCTTAAACTTACCCATACCACCACACCGGTCCCTAACTTTACCCTTGAACTTACCCACACCACCACACATCCCTAACTTTACCCTTAAACTTATCTTTACCACCACACCTGTCCCTAACTTTACCCTTAAACTTACACATACCACCACACCGGTCCCTAACTTTACCCTTGAACTTACCCACACCACCACACCTGTCCCTAACTTTACCCTTAAACTTACCCATACCACCACAACTGTCCCTAACTTTACCCTTAAACTTACCCATACCACCACACCTGTCCCTAACTTTACCCTTAAACTTACCCATACCCCCACACCTGTCCCTAACTTTACCCTTAAACTTACCCACACCACCACACCTGTCCCTAACTTTACCCTTAAACTTACCCATACCACCACAATTGTCCCTAACTTTACCCTTAAACTTACCCACACCACCACACCTGTCCCTAACTTTACCCTTAAACTTACCCATACTCCCACACCTGTCCCTAACTTTACCCATAAACTTACCCACACCACCACACCTGTCCCTAACTTTACCCTTAAACTTACCCATACCACCACACCTGTCCCTAACTTTACCCTTAAACTTACCCATACTCCCACACCTGTCCCTAACTTTACCCTTAAACTTACCCACACCCCCACACCTGTCCCTAACTTTACCCTTAAACTTACCCACACCACCACACCTGTCCCTAACTTTACCCCTAAACTTACCCACACCACCACACCTGTCCCTAACTTTGCCCTTAAACTTACCCATACCACCACAATTGTCCCTAACTTTACCCTTAAACTTACCCACACCACCACACCTGTCCCTAACTTTACCCTTAAACTTACCCATACTCCCACACCTGTCCCTAACTTTACCCATAAACTTACCCACACCACCACACCTGTCCCTAACTTTACCCTTAAACTTACCCATACCACCACACCTGTCCCTAACTTTACCCTTAAACTTACCCATACTCCCACACCTGTCCCTAACTTTACCCTTAAACTTACCCACACCACCACACCTGTCCCTAACTTTACCCTTAAACTCACCCACACCACCACACCTGTCCCTAACTTTACCTGTAAACTTACCCACACCACCACACCTGTCCCTAACTTTACCCTTAAACTCACCCACACCACCACACCTGTCCCTAACTTTACCCTTAAACTCACCCACACCACCACACCTGTCCCTAACTTTACCCTTAAACTCACCCACACCACCACACCTGTCCTTAACTTTACCCTTAAACTCACCCACACCACCACACCTGTCCCTAACTTTACCCTTAAACTCACCCACACCACCACACCTGTCCCTAACTTTACCCTTAAACTCACCCACACCACCACACCTGTCCCTAACTTTACCCGTAAACGTACCCATACCACCACACCTGTCCCTAACTTTACCCTTAAACTCACCCACACCACCACACCTGTCCTCAACTTTACCCTTAAACTCACCCACACCCCCACACCTGTCCCTAACTTTACCCTTGAACTTAACCACACCACCACACATCCCTAACTTTACCCTTAAACTTACCCATACCACCACACCGGTCCCTAACTTTACCCTTGAACTTACCCACACCACTACACATCCCTAACTTTACCCTTAAACTTACCCATACCACCACACCGGTCCCTAACTTTACCCTTGAACTTACCCACACCACCACACATCCCTAACTTTACCCTTAAACTTATCTTTACCACCATACCTGTCCCTAACTTTACCCTTAAACTTACCCACACCACCACACCTGTCCCTAACTTTACCCTTAAACTTACACATACCACCACACTGGTCCCTAACTTTACCCTTGAACTTACCCACACCACCATACATCCCTAACTTTACCCTTAAACTTATCTTTACCACCACATCTGTCCCTAACTTTTCCCTTAAACTTGCCCATACCACCACAACTGTCCCTAACTTTACCCTTAAACTCGCCCATACCACCACACCTGTCCCTAACTTTACCCTTAAACTTACCCATATCCCCACACCTGTCCCTAACTTTACCCTTAAACTTACCCATA
The DNA here is from genome assembly GCA_018749465.1 of Paracanthobrama guichenoti. Taxonomy (NCBI): domain Eukaryota; kingdom Metazoa; phylum Chordata; class Actinopteri; order Cypriniformes; family Gobionidae; genus Paracanthobrama; species Paracanthobrama guichenoti. Next base: position 19,202,613 of record CM031965.1, on the reverse strand, counting down.
CCCCCACACCTGTCCCTAACTTTACCCTTAAGCTCACCCACACCACCACACCTGTCCCTAACTTTACCCTTAAACTCACCCACACCACCACACCTGTCCTTAACTTTACCCTTAAACTCACCCACACCACCACACCTGTCCCTAACTTTACCCTTAAACTCACCCACACCACCACAACTGTCCCTAACTTTACCCGTAAACTTACCCACACCACCACACCTGTCCCTAACTTTACCCTTAAACTCACCCACACCACCACACCTGTCCCTAACTTTACCCTTAAACTCACCCACACCCCCACACCTGTCCCTAACTTTACCCTTAAACTTACCTATACCACCACACCTGTCCCTAACTTTACCCTTAAACTCACCCATACCACCACACCTGTCCCTAACTTTAACCGTATCCCACCTCAATATCAGCAAAAGTGTTTTGCAATACAATATGAACACAATAAGAACATTGTACTTATTTTTTGATGTAAGTACATAGTAGTTAAGGCCACCTAATATAAAGTGGGACCAATATTATGAAGAATGTTGGTACACTTTTGGTCTCTAAATAGACCATGGCAAACAAACATAAATTCTATTCATTTTTTTGTAATGTCTGTTTGATGCTTTTCTCATTTAACACATTAATGACTATCTTTTGGGGGTATTTTCTCAGCCAAATTTGTTGTGCAATTAATTTAGTATAATGTGCACCTACTGTATACAGTAAGATTAGGTTTAATTATTAAGGAGGAAAACAGTGTCGATTTAAATTTCACTTCATCTTTGTGTATGTGTAACATCTTCTCTTTTTACAGATTATTGGCATGATCTTCAGTATGGTCCTGTGCTGTGCAATCCGGAACAACAGGGAGGTGATCTAACACAGTCTTCCTCAACCCAGCATGACCTTTGACACCTAACCTTCACTGGACTTGCATATACAACAATAACATTCCAACCAAGTTCAAGGTGTTCCTCTGCCACTCTATAAACTCAGGAGCTGAAAGCAAACTCCATGTTCATAATCCTATACACCTTCCGATGATTATTCCAGCCTAGTTGTTTTAACCCTTTCAAACTGCTGGGTTGTCATTCTTTAATGCCTACTGGTGAGGGGCCAAGCTGGATTTTCCAAATTCGACAAAAACAAGATGCCTTTCTATTATTTCTTAAAATTATTCATTTAGATTTCAACTTCAGTTTTAGTGCACACTGATTTGTGTTTTCATGCTATTCTTGGCTGTTGCTGTGTGGCTTCACATGTCAGATAAAAATATTGTGTAATGTGATGCCAGGAGTTCTGTGGCAATCCCACGGCCGGTGGGAACGGTGATAAGACCCACAGATGCCTTTCACTTTATGTTTGTACACAAAGAAAGTAGTCTTCTTTGTCACCAAGAGATTGCAAACACAAATAAACATTTATGAAGGATCAAAACGACATGCACACAAAACTCTAAACATTCTGAGATCTTTAGAGGAATCCTTGTATCATTGAAGACCGTTTCGTTCTTTTGTTTCGAAGTTTTGCTTCGGAATTTCTCCATGTCCTTTCCACTTCGGGATATAACTCATATTTCCAGCTCTGCTTTCTTGCGTTTGGCGATTGGGTTTCTGTTATGCAACAGCTGCAGCCCCCACTGATAACAGTACAGCCTGGTGTTCAGTGGAGCCAAATCTACTCATTCTCACAGTGGATCTTATGGTGTGGAGTTGCCTGGTTATTTTATGCATGTAGCTATAAGTAAAGACTCAAGGTTGACACTATCTTGTGCCTTCTACCGTCTGTCTGTGGTTGCATCCAATCGTCTGAAAACGAATCTGAATGATTTGTTTGATTCATTCACCATTTGAGGGCAGTCCAAGCAGTGTCCTTAAGTGTGACATGCTACATCTAAAACTTTTTTTAAATTTATAATTTAAAATGCATGAATAAATTACACATGCATTTGGTGACCTCATATTAACTGTGAGATTGACCGTGTGAATTCCTTTCTAAAATATCACGCATTCATATATATATTCCATTTATCTTTTTTTTTTAGATATGTTTTTTGTGATTTTGCCAGTTATTTGATAGGACCGTGGAGTTAAGACAGGAAGTAATGAGAGAGGGAAATAGGATCGGGAAAGGACCTTGAGCCAGGGCACGAACTCAGGTCACTCACGGTACATCTGCACCATATGTCGTATTTTGAGGTTTTAATTAGATTTAGTTTCTCGGATTTTCAACAACGTCTCACACTTTTGAACCCTAAATCCTAAATGTATAAATTTATATTTATATATATATATATATATATATATATATATATATATATATATATATATATATATATATATATATATATATATATATATATATATATATATATATCATAAAATGCATGTTATTTTTTTATTTAGTCCTGTCCTGAATAATATATTTTACACACATATATATATATATATATATATATATATATATATATATATATATATATATATATATATATATATATATATATATATATATATATATATACACTCACCTAAAGGATTATTAGGAACACCAGTGCAGTCCTGGTCAAGACTGGTCACTCCAAACTGAATGTCAGAATGGGAAAGAAAGGTGATTTAAGCAATTTTGAGCGTGGCATGGTTGTTGGTGCCAGACGGGCCGGTCTGAGTATTTCACAATCTGCTCAGTTGCTGGGATTTTCACGCACAACCATTTCTAGGGTTTACAAAGAATGGTGTGAAAAGGGAGAAACATCCAGTATGCGGCAGTCCTGTGGGCGAAAATGCTTTGTTGATGCTAGAGGTCAGAGGAGAATGGACCGACTGATTCAAGCTGATAGAAGAGCAACTTTGACTGAAATAACCACTCGTTACAACCGAGGTATGCAGCAAAGCATTTGTGAAGCCACAACACGCACAACCTTGAGGCGGATGGGCTACAACAGCAGAAGACCCCACCGGGTACCACTCATCTCCACTACAAATAGGAAAAAGAGGCTACAATTAGCACAAGCTCAGCCAAATTGGACAGTTGAAGACTGGAAAAATGTTGCCTGGTCTGATGAGTCTCGATTTCTGTTGAGACATTCAGATGGTAGAGTCAGAATTGCCTTGTTACCACTGTGCAGGCTGGTGGTGGTGGTGGTGTAATGGTGTGGGGGATGTTTTCTTGGCACACTGTAGGTTTAAATGCCACGGCCTACCTGAGCATTGTTTCTGACCATGTCCATCCCTTCATGACCACCATGTACCCATTCTCTGATGGCTACTTCCAGCAGGATAATGCACCATGTCACAAAGCTTGAATCATTTCAAATTGGTTTCTTGAACATGACAATGAGTTCACTGTACTAAAATGGCCCCCACAGTCACCAGATCTCAACCCAATAGAGCATCTTTGGGATGTGGTGGAACGGGAGCTTCGTGCCCTGGATGTGCATCCCACAAATCTCCATCAACTGCAAGATGCTATCCTATCAATATGGGCCAACATTTCTAAAGAATGCTTTCAGCACCTTGTTGAATCAATGCCACGTAGAATTAAGGCAGTTCTGAAGGCGAAAGGGGGTCAAACACAGTATTAGTATGGTGTTCCTAATAATCCTTTAGGTGAGTGTGTGTGTGTGTGCGTGCGTGTGTGTGTGTGTGTGTGTGTGTGTGTGTGTGTGTATGTATGTGCGTGTGTGTGTGTGTAAATGTGTGTGTGTATATATATATATAGATATATATATTTTTTTTTTTTTTTACATATACTCCACAAGACAAAAATAGCTGAATTTATAAAAATAACCCATTCAAAAGTTTACATACCCTTGATTCGTTCCCTGATGATCCACGGCTGTGTGTTGTGTGATGGTTGCTCTTGAGTCTCTTGTTTGTCCTGAGCAGTTAAACTGACCAACGTTCTTCAGAAAAATCCTCCAGGTCCTGCAAATCCTTCAGTTTTCCAGCATTTCCCTCTCCAGCAGTGACTGTATGATTTTGAGATACATCTTTTCACACTGAGGACGATTGAGGGACTCAAGCACAACAATTAAAAAAGCTTCAAACATTCATGGATTGAATTTGAAGATCAAGGTAAATTGTACTTAATTTGTCTGCTGCTTCCGAAGGAAAAACATGATATTTAAACAAAATAAGAGAAATTTCATCCTGTTGAAAAGTTTTCACCCCCGGCTCTTAATGCATCGTGTTTCCTTCTGGAGCTTCAGTGAATGTTTGAAGCTTTTTTAATAGTTGTGCTTGAGTCCCTCAATCGTCCTCAGTGTGAAAAGATGGATCTCAAAATCATACAGTCACTGCTGGAGAGGGAAATGCTGGAAAACTGAAGGATTTGCAGGACCTGAAGGATTTTTCTGAAGAACGTTGGTCAGTTTAACTGCTCAGGACAAACAAGAGACTCAAGAGCAACCATCACACAACACACAGCCGTGGATCATTAGGGATTGAGAATCAAGGGTATGTAAACTTTGAACGGATAATTTTTATAAATTCAGCTTTCTTTATTTTTGTCTCGTGGACTGCATTTAAACATCTTTTCTGTAAAATAACTTATTCAAGACAGCACTAAATAAATCATTTTGTATGATCTCTCTTATTTTGTTAAAATCATGCACATTTTTTTGCAAGGGATTCACATACTTTTTCTTGCAACGTATGTCCAACTTCATTTATTTAATGTGTTTTTTTTTTTTTTTTTTTTTTTAAATCACATTTTTGGAATGAACACTGAATTATCTCCAAATTGTAATGTACCAAATTTTCCACATAACGAAACTTTTTTTAAACAGACTTCCATTTCTGTGTACATATCTGTGTGAGAGTTTCATAAGTTCTTACTGTAGTATTGTAGTGATCATGAAGATCTGTGTTGTGCGGTTGATGTGTATAGAGGCAGCTTTGGCCAGTGTACAGCAACTTTTGTTTCATGATTTTTTTTTTTTTTGCATTTGCATTTGCATTTGCATTTGAATATTAAGGTGCCTTTTTGATTTATCCAAAAGACAACTTAATATTTGGTTGAACATATTTTTTCATGTAAGGATTGGAAAAGGGACAAAATCTCTCTTATTTTATTATTATTTATAATGGGACAGCCATTGTTTGGTCAGATATAGTTCTGCTGGTGCATCACTGCTGAAGTTCCTCAAGTTGAAGTGGCATTAGTGTAGCGATTAGGATACGCCATAGTCGATGCTAATAGAGAGTAACACATGAAACAAGTGTTCCGTTCACATTCAATGTTGATGTAGATCTGTCCTCATACCCAAAAGCAACCCATTTGTGGTTGTTCAGACTGTAAAATAACTAGTATGGAGCATGTAGCTTTCGAGTAGAGGCTCTGTTGTAAACTATTTTTAGTGTGTCATTCTTACAATTTGTGTAAACGATGTAGAGATTTTTTTGTACTGTAAACATTACACTGCAGTTTTTTTTGGGACGTTAGTGTTTATAATTTGTGTGTTTAATTTATTTTCTGGAGAACAAGTTCAAAATAGCATTGGAGTTTCTCAGGAACGCTGCAGCACGAGAACAAATAAACTTGTTTGAACTTTCTGAGTCTTGTGTTTTTCAGATTTCCATATCACCAGCGACATGTCGCAGATAAGACATCCCGTGTAATCAGGACCATCCCTTAAATTCAGATTTATATGGGCGCATGCAAATGCTTTCCCAAGCAAACTGACTAGGATATACAGGATACACAGGACCTTAGTGGGCACCCTCATCAGATGACATCATTACTGGTTGTCTTTTTAACTGATTGCAATGAAAGGTATGTGTAATATTAGTAGCACAATCTTGAATTCATGTTGTATCACATGACATGGGCTTGAGTCTTATATAGTGTGTGTGCAGGGTTGGGAGTAACAAAATACATGTAACTTAGTTACAACATTTGAGGAACTATTTCATTACAGTTACATTTTGAATGTGTGGTAATCAAATTACAGTTACATCCGAAAAGTATTTTAGATTACCAAAGTGATTACTTTGAATTTTAATGTCATTTATCTCATGTAAACAATGATCTAAACTGTAACCCCTTGCAGAATATGCTAAATTTTAATAATTTTAACAAAATAAGAGGATCTGGGATCATAAAAATTGCATGTTACTTTTTATTCAGTACTGTCCTGAATAAGCTTTTTCACATAATAGATGTTTACATATACTCTACAAGACAAAATGACTGAATTTATACAAATTGCCATTTGTTTAGGTAATTTTTATATCTAGCAATTGCAGTTATAATGTCCAATTATGAGGGGGAACAAGACTGATGTTTTTTTCTCAGAATTGCGACTTTAATAAAGTGACCTTTAATCTCACAATTCTGACTTTATAACTCGCAATTGTGAGTTTAAAGGGATAGTTCACCCAAAAATGAAAATTAGCCCATTATTTACTCAAGTCATCCTAGGTGTGTATGACTTTCTTCTTTCAGACGAATACAGAGTTATATTAAAAAAAATGTCCTAGCTCTTCCAAGCTTTATAATGGCAGTGACTTGATGGGTCATTTTTGAAGTCCATAAAAGTGCATCTCTCCATCATATAACTGCTCCACACGGCTCCGGGGGTTAATAAAGGCCTTCTGAAGCGAATCATTGCGTTTGTGTAAGAAAAATATCCATATTTAAAATTTTATAGACTAAAATAACTAACTTCCACCGAAAAGCCGCACACAAGTCGACTTGCGCTAAAAGAGTAACCCTTGACACGATGTACAGGAGCATCACAAACTTTTGACGCCTCTCGTGAAAAGCGCTGGGCAACAAACTCAAGCCCCTCTTCTCTTATATCAAAATCCTCCACAATTTCTCTTTAAAAATTCTCATTTTAGACTCTAATTCATGGCCGGTGTTTTGTTTTGCTCTATCCTCTGCGCTTCTGCGTTCGTCAATACACATGCGTCAAGGGTTCAAGGGTCAGGGGTCACTCTTTCACCGTAAGTCGATGTGTGTTTATGCTTTCTGCTAGAAGTTAGTTATTTTAGTCTATAAAGTTTTAAATCTGAATGAAGAATGTCATATACACCTAGGATGGCTTGAGGTGAGTAATTCATGGGCTAATTTAAATTTTTGGGTGAACTGTCCCTTTAAATCTCTCAATTCTGAGGAAAGAAAAGTCAAAATTGTGAGATAAAAAGTTGCAACTACCTTTATTTATATATATATATATATATATATATATATATATATATATATATATATATATATATATATATATATATATATATATATATATATATATATATATATATATACACTCACCTAAAGGATTATTAGGAACACCTGTGTGTGGTCCTGGTCAAGACAATCTCCTGAACTCCAAAATGAACGTCAGAATGGGAAAGAAAGGTGATTTAAGCAATTTTGAGTGTGGCATGGTTGTTGGTGCCAGATGGGCCTGTCTGAGTTTTTCACAATCTGCTCAGTTACTGGGATTTTCATGCACAACCATTTCTAGGGTTTACAAAGAATGGTAGAACATCCAGTATGTGTCAGTCCTGTGGGCGAAAATGTCTTGTTGATGCTAGAGGTCAGAGGAGAATGGGCCGACTGATTCAAGCTGATAGAAGAGCAACTTTGACTGAAATAACCACTCGTTACAACCGAGATATGCAGCAAAGCATTTGTGAAGCCACAACACGCACAACCTTGGGGCGGATGGGCTACAACAGCAGAAGACCCCACCGGGTACCACTCATCTCCACTACAAATAGGAAAAAGAGGCTACAATTTGCACAGGCTCACCAAAATTGGACAGATGAAGACTGGAAAAATGTTGCCTGGTCTGATAAGTCTCGATTTCTGTTGAGACATTCAGATGGTAGAGTCAGAATTTGGCGTAAACAGAATGAGAACATGGATCCATCATGCCTTGTTACCACTGTGCAGGCTGGTGGTGGTGGTGTAATGGTGTGGGGGATGTTTTCTTGACACTTTAGGCCCCTTAGTGCCAATTGGGCATCGTTTAAATGCCACGGCCTACCTGAGCATTGTTTCTGACCATGTCCATCCCTTTATGACCACCATGTACCCATTCTCTGATGGCTACTTCCAGCAGGATAATGCACCATGTCACAAAGCTCGAATCATTTCAAATTGGTTTCTTGAACATGACAATGAGTTCACTGTACTAAAATGGCCCCCACAGTCACCAGGGATGTGGTGGAATGGGAGCTTCGTGCCCTGGATGTGCATCCCACAAATCTCCATCAACTGCAAGATGCTATCCTATCAATATGGGCCAACATTTCTAAAGAATGCTTTCAGCACCTTGTTGAATCAATGCCACGTAGAATTAAGGCAGTTCTGAAGGCAAAAGGGGGTCAAACACAGTATTAGTATGGTGTTCCTAATAATCCTTTAGGTGAGTGTATATGTATATGTGTGTGTGTGTATATATATATATGTTTAGTGGCGGATACAGGCTTCCATGAAACACAATGCATTAAGAGCAGGGGGGAAAACTTTTGAACAGGATGATGTGTGCATTTTTCTTTTTGTTTAAAGATCATATTTTTTCCCTGACGAAAAAATGAGTACAATTTACCTGTGTTCATCCAATTCAGTTCGATCTTAATGAATTGTGAGCATCAGTATATATATATATATATATATTATAATTATAATAATAATAATAATAATAATATATATTATTTATAATATAATATATAATTTTTATATATAAGATTGCTTTTTGCTTCAATAAATGTTCTATGTTTTGTGTTTTATGCCTTATTAGTATTCCAAAGTATTTGAAGTATTTAGATTAAGTTACAAAACTTGTGTAATCTGACAAAATACATTACAAATTACTTTTAAAGTACGTATTTTGTAATCTGTAGTGAAATATATTTTGTGCATGCGTGCCTGCGGTGTGTGAGAGAGAGAGAGCGAGAGAGCATGTGTGCGTTCTGAATACCCCTGCAGTGTGAATTTGACACCAGCTTGCATAAGCTGAAAAGTAATGTTTCTACTACATTCATTCTGAATATACTGTATATCATACAGATTTCCCCACACATTATTTAGGTCTCATTAAAGCTTAGTTTCTGACAAAATTATGACATTAAAAATGCTTTTGATATGAAACTTTATGTATACATATATAAATAGAAAATTATAGAGACAGAAAATTTCACATTTTAAAGTCCTTTAAAAATGCTTAAACCTCCTAGGAAAGCTCAGAAATGTATTCATGTTTTATATTTTTGTTACTATTTATATTTCTTGCCACATGAGCACCAGAGTCAAACAGAAATGTATCTTATAGAGTTATAAGTAAAAAAAAAAATACAGAAAATGCCTTTAAATACAGAAGTTAAAACCAATTTATAGTAAATGACACTGCTAACTACAGTTGATCACATACATCACATACATACTGTCAAGACTTAGTCTTGTCTTTCTGACATGAATTGCATGTCAGCTGGAAGAGAATGATACGCAGGAATCTCTTGGGCAGAATCACACAGGTTAAAGTTTCAGCTACAGTGCACAGTGTGCACTTTTCACCAACACAGATGTGTTCTTAGTTAACACTCAGCCAAGCACTTTAGATGTCTGTATATGTATTTGTATTATTAGTTTTCTTTACACTACTGCGACACGTGTTATTTCAATCTTTAACTTGTCATTTTCACTGAAGCACACACACACACACATATATAAAATGCATACTGTACAAAACTTTTATTCTTTTTTTGTGCTAAAAATAAATGTGAGTGTTATATTTTAATACTGCTAAGACTTAAGGCTACAGTTTGTTTACAGGCTTGAGTACAACTACTGCTACAAATAATTAATGAATTGCATTTGTATTTTATAGTTCATTTTGCTAGTTTCATTTTGTTTTTAGTGTCTTTCACATCTTTTAACTATGGAAGCTTCTTTTATACAGAATAAAACATTTTAAAATGTGTGTCAGAATTGTGATATAAAGTCAGAATTGAGAGATATAAAGTCAGAATTGAGAGATATAAAGTCAGAATTGAGTGATATAAAGTCAGAATTGTGTGATATAAAGTCAGAATCGTGAGATATAAAGTCAGAATTGAGTGATATAAAGTCAGAATTGAGTGATATAAAGTCAGAATTGAGTGATATAAAGTCAGAATTGATTTATATAAAGTCAGAATTGCATGATATAAAGTCAGAATTGAGAGATATAAAGTCAGAATTGCATGATATAAAGTCAGAATTGAGAGATATAAAGTCAGAATTGAGAGATATAAAGTCAGAATTGAGTGATATAAAGTCAGAATTGTGTGATATAAAGTCAGAATCGTGAGATATAAAGTCAGAATCGAGAGATATAAAGTCAGAATTGTGTGATATAAAGTCAGAATTGAGTGATATAAAGTCAGAATTGAGTGATATAAAGTCAGAATTGAGTGATATAAAGTCAGAATTGATTTATATAAAGTCAGAATTGCATGATATAAAGTCAGAATTGAGAGATATAAAGTCAGAATTGTGTGATATAAAGTCAGAATTGAGAGATATAAAGTCAGAATTGAGTGATATAAAGTCAGAATTGTGATATAAAGTCAGAATTGAGATATAAAGTCAGAATTGTGAGATATAAAGTCAGAATTGAGAGATAAAGTCAGAATTGTGAGATATAAAGTCAGAATTGAGAGATATAAAGTCAGAATCGTGAGATATAAAGTCAGAATCGAGAGATATAAAGTCAGAATTGTGTGATATAAAGTCAGAATTGTGATATAAAGTCAGAATTGTGATATAAAGTCAGAATTGTGTGATATAAAGTCAGAATTGAGAGATATAAAGTCAGAATTGAGAGATAAAGTCAGAATTGAGAGATATAAAGTCAGAATTGTGAGATATAAAGTCAGAATTGTGATATAAAGTCAGAATTGTGTGATATAAAGTCAGAATTGAGAGATAAAGTCAGAATTGAGAGATATAAAGTCAGAATTGTGAGATATAAAGTCAGAATTGAGAGATAAAGTCAGAATTGTGAGATATAAAGTCAGAATTGAGAGATATAAAGTCAGAATCGTGAGATATAAAGTCAGAATTGAGAGATATAAAGTCAGAATTGTGATATAAAGTCAGAATTGTGTGATATAAAGTCAGAATTGTGATATAAAGTCAGAATTGAGAGATAAAGTCAGAATTGTGAGATATAAAGTCAGAATTGAGAGATAAAGTCAGAATTGTGAGATATAAAGTCAGAATTGTGATATAAAGTCAGAATTGAGAGATAAAGTCAGAATTGTGAGATATAAAGTCAGAATTGTGATATAAAGTCAGAATTGAGAGATAAAGTCAGAATTGTGAGATATAAAGTCAGAATTGTGATATAAAGTCAGAATTGAGAGATAAAGTCAGAATTGTGATATAAAGTCAGAATTGAGAGATAAAGTCAGAATTGTGAGATATAAAGTCAGAATTGAGAGATAAAGTCAGAATTGTGAGATATAAAGTCAGAATTGTGATATAAAGTCAGAATTGAGAGATAAAGTCAGAATTGTGAGATATAAAGTCAGAATTGAGAGATAACGTCAGAATTGTGAGATATAAAGTCAGAATTGTGATATAAAGTCAGAATTGAGAGATAAAGTCAGAATTGTGAGATATAAAGTCAGAATTGTGATATAAAGTCAGAATTGAGAGATAAAGTCAGAATTGTGAGATATAAAGTCAGAATTGAGAGATAAAGTCAGAATTGTGAGATATAAAGTCAGAATTGTGATATAAAGTCAGAATTGAGAGATAAAAGTCAGAATTGTGAGATATAAAGTCAGAATTGTGATATAAAGTCAGAATTGAGAGATAAAGTCAGAATTGTGAGATATAAAGTCAGAATTGTGATATAAAGTCAGAATTGAGAGATAAAGTCAGAATTGTGTGATATAAAGTCAGAATTGAGAGATAAAGTCAGAATTGTGAGATATAAAGTCAGAATTGTGAGATATAAAGTCAGAATTGTGAGATATAAAGTCAGAATTGTGATATAAAGTCAGAATTGATTTATATAAAGTCTCAGAATTGTGATATGAAGTCAGAATTGATTTATATAAAGTCAGAATTGTGATATAAAGTCAGAATTGATTTATATAAAGTCAGAATTGAGTGATATAAAGTCAGAATTGAGTGATATAAAGTCAGAATTGAGTGATATAAAGTCAGAATTGATTTATATAAAGTCAGAATTGCATGATATAAAGTCAGAATTGAGAGATATAAAGTCAGAATTGTGTGATATAAAGTCAGAATTGAGAGATATAAAGTCAGAATTGAGTGATATAAAGTCAGAATTGTGATATAAAGTCAGAATTGAGAGATAAAGTCAGAATTGTGAGATATAAAGTCAGAATTGAGAGATATAAAGTCAGAATTGTGAGATATAAAGTCAGAATTGAGAGATATAAAGTCAGAATCGTGAGATATAAAGTCAGAATTGAGAGATATAAAGTCAGAATTGTGATATAAAGTCAGAATTGTGATATAAAGTCAGAATTGTGATATAAAGTCAGAATTGTGTGATATAAAGTCAGAATTGTGTGATATAAAGTCAGAATTGAGAGATATAAAGTCAGAATTGAGAGATAAAGTCAGAATTGAGAGATATAAAGTCAGAATTGTGAGATATAAAGTCAGAATTGTGATATAAAGTCAGAATTGTGTGATATAAAGTCAGAATTGTGAGATAAAGTCAGAATTGAGAGATATAAAGTCAGAATTGTGAGATATAAAGTCAGAATTGAGAGATAAAGTCAGAATTGTGAGATATAAAGTCAGAATTGAGAGATATAAAGTCAGAATCGTGAGATATAAAGTCAGAATTGAGAGATATAAAGTCAGAATTGTGATATAAAGTCAGAATTGTGAGATATAAAGTCAGAATTGTGTGATATAAAGTCAGAATTGTGATATAAAGTCAGAATTGAGAGATAAAGTCAGAATTGTGAGATATAAAGTCAGAATTGAGAGATAAAGTCAGAATTGTGAGATATAAAGTCAGAATTGAGAGATAAAGTCAGAATTGTGAGATATAAAGTCAGAATTGCATGATATAAAGTCAGAATTGAGAGATATAAAGTCAGAATTGTGTGATATAAAGTCAGAATTGAGAGATATAAAGTCAGAATTGAGTGATATAAAGTCAGAATTGTGATATAAAGTCAGAATTGAGAGATAAAGTCAGAATTGTGAGATATAAAGTCAGAATTGAGAGATAAAGTCAGAATTGTGAGATATAAAGTCAGAATTGAGAGATATAAAGTCAGAATCGTGAGATATAAAGTCAGAATTGAGAGATATAAAGTCAGAATTGTGTGATATAAAGTCAGAATTGTGATATAAAGTCAGAATTGTGATATAAAGTCAGAATTGTGTGATATAAAGTCAGAATTGAGAGATATAAAGTCAGAATTGAGAGATAAAGTCAGAATTGAGAGATATAAAGTCAGAATTGAGAGATAAAGTCAGAATTGTGAGATATAAAGTCAGAATTGTGATATAAAGTCAGAATTGAGAGATAAAAGTCAGAATTGTGAGATATAAAGTCAGAATTGTGTGATATAAAGTCAGAATTGAGAGATAAAGTCAGAATTGTGTGATATAAAGTCAGAATTGAGAGATAAAGTCAGAATTGTGAGATATAAAGTCAGAATTGTGAGATATAAAGTCAGAATTGTGAGATATAAAGTCAGAATTGTGATATAAAGTCAGAATTGATTTATATAAAGTCAGAATTGTGATATGAAGTCAGAATTGATTTATATAAAGTCAGAATTGTGATATAAAGTCAGAATTGATTTATATAAAGTCAGAATTGAGTGATATAAAGTCAGAATTGAGTGATATAAAGTCAGAATTGAGTGATATAAAGTCAGAATTGATTTATATAAAGTCAGAATTGCATGATATAAAGTCAGAATTGAGAGATATAAAGTCAGAATTGTGTGATATAAAGTCAGAATTGAGAGATATAAAGTCAGAATTGAGTGATATAAAGTCAGAATTGTGATATAAAGTCAGAATTGAGAGATAAAGTCAGAATTGTGAGATATAAAGTCAGAATTGAGAGATAAAGTCAGAATTGTGAGATATAAAGTCAGAATTGAGAGATATAAAGTCAGAATCGTGAGATATAAAGTCAGAATTGAGAGATATAAAGTCAGAATTGTGTGATATAAAGTCAGAATTGTGATATAAAGTCAGAATTGTGATATAAAGTCAGAATTGTGTGATATAAAGTCAGAATTGTGTGATATAAAGTCAGAATTGAGAGATATAAAGTCAGAATTGTGATATAAAGTCAGAATTGAGAGATATAAAGTCAGAATTGTGAGATATAAAGTCAGAATTGTGATATAAAGTCAGAATTGTGTGATATAAAGTCAGAATTGAGAGATAAAGTCAGAATTGAGAGATATAAAGTCAGAATTGTGAGATATAAAGTCAGAATTGAGAGATAAAGTCAGAATTGTGAGATATAAAGTCAGAATTGAGAGATATAAAGTCAGAATCGTGAGATATAAAGTCAGAATTGAGAGATATAAAGTCAGAATTGTGATATAAAGTCAGAATTGTGAGATATAAAGTCAGAATTGTGTGATATAAAGTCAGAATTGTGATATAAAGTCAGAATTGAGAGATAAAGTCAGAATTGTGAGATATAAAGTCAGAATTGAGAGATAAAGTCAGAATTGTGAGATATAAAGTCAGAATTGAGAGATAAAGTCAGAATTGTGAGATATAAAGTCAGAATTGCATGATATAAAGTCAGAATTGAGAGATATAAAGTCAGAATTGTGTGATATAAAGTCAGAATTGAGAGATATAAAGTCAGAATTGAGTGATATAAAGTCAGAATTGTGATATAAAGTCAGAATTGAGAGATAAAGTCAGAATTGTGAGATATAAAGTCAGAATTGAGAGATAAAGTCAGAATTGTGAGATATAAAGTCAGAATTGAGAGATATAAAGTCAGAATCGTGAGATATAAAGTCAGAATTGAGAGATATAAAGTCAGAATTGTGTGATATAAAGTCAGAATTGTGATATAAAGTCAGAATTGTGATATAAAGTCAGAATTGTGTGATATAAAGTCAGAATTGAGAGATATAAAGTCAGAATTGAGAGATAAAGTCAGAATTGAGAGATATAAAGTCAGAATTGAGAGATAAAGTCAGAATTGTGAGATATAAAGTCAGAATTGTGATATAAAGTCAGAATTGAGAGATAAAGTCAGAATTGTGAGATATAAAGTCAGAATTGTGTGATATAAAGTCAGAATTGAGAGATAAAGTCAGAATTGTGAGATATAAAGTCAGAATTGAGAGATAAAGTCAGAATTGTGAGATATAAAGTCAGAATTGTGATATAAAGTCAGAATTGAGAGATAAAGTCAGAATTGTGAGATATAAAGTCAGAATTGTGATATAAAGTCAGAATTGAGAGATAAAGTCAGAATTGTGAGATATAAAGTCAGAATTGTGATATAAAGTCAGAATTGATTTATATAAAGTCAGAATTGTGTGATATAAAGTCAGAATTGAGAGATAAAGTCAGAATTGTGAGATATAAAGTCAGAATTGTGAGATATAAAGTCAGAATTGTGATATAAAGTCAGAATTGATTTATATAAAGTCAGAATTGTGATATGAAGTCAGAATTGATTTATATAAAGTCAGAATTGTGATATAAAGTCAGAATTGATTTATATAAAGTCAGAATTGAGTGATATAAAGTCAGAATTGATATAAAGTCAGAATTGAGTGATATAAAGTCAGAATTGATTTATATAAAGTCAGATTGCATATATAAAGTCAGAATTGAGAGATATAAAGTCAGAATTGTGTGATATAAAGTCAGAATTGAGAGATATAAAGTCAGAATTGAGTGATATAAAGTCAGAATTGTGATATAAAGTCAGAATTGAGAGATAAAGTCAGAATTGTGAGATATAAAGTCAGAATT
The DNA here is from genome assembly GCA_018749465.1 of Paracanthobrama guichenoti. Classification (NCBI taxonomy): domain Eukaryota; kingdom Metazoa; phylum Chordata; class Actinopteri; order Cypriniformes; family Gobionidae; genus Paracanthobrama; species Paracanthobrama guichenoti. The sequence continues at coordinate 19,186,647 of CM031965.1, read as the reverse complement.
GAGAGATAAAGTCAGAATTGTGAGATATAAAGTCAGAATTGAGAGATATAAAGTCATAATCGTGAGATATAAAGTCAGAATTGAGAGATATAAAGTCAGAATTGTGTGATATAAAGTCAGAATTGTGATATAAAGTCAGAATTGTGATATAAAGTCAGAATTGTGATATAAAGTCAGAATTGAGAGATATAAAGTCAGAATTGAGAGATAAAGTCAGAATTGAGAGATATAAAGTCAGAATTGTGAGATATAAAGTCAGAATTGTGATATAAAGTCAGAATTGTGTGATATAAAGTCAGAATTGTGTGATAAAGTCAGAATTGAGAGATATAAAGTCAGAATTGTGAGATATAAAGTCAGAATTGAGAGATAAAGTCAGAATTGTGAGATATAAAGTCAGAATTGAGAGATATAAAGTCAGAATCGTGAGATATAAAGTCAGAATTGAGAGATATAAAGTCAGAATTGTGATATAAAGTCAGAATTGTGAGATATAAAGTCAGAATTGTGTGATATAAAGTCAGAATTGTGATATAAAGTCAGAATTGAGAGATATAAAGTCAGAATTGTGAGATATAAAGTCAGAATTGAGAGATAAAGTCAGAATTGTGAGATATAAAGTCAGAATTGTGATATAAAGTCAGAATTGAGAGATAAAGTCAGAATTGTGAGATATAAAGTCAGAATTGTGATATAAAGTCAGAATTGAGAGATAAAGTCAGAATTGTGAGATATAAAGTCAGAATTGTGTGATATAAAGTCAGAATTGAGAGATAAAGTCAGAATTGTGAGATATAAAGTCAGAATTGAGAGATATAAAGTCAGAATCGTGAGATATAAAGTCAGAATTGAGAGATATAAAGTCAGAATTGAGATATAAAAGTCAGAATTGAGAGATAAAAGTCAGAATTGTGAGATATAAAGTCAGAATTGAGAGATAAAGTCAGAATTGTGAGATATAAAGTCAGAATTGTGATATAAAGTCAGAATTGAGAGATAAAGTCAGAATTGTGAGATATAAAGTCAGAATTGTGATATAAAGTCAGAATTGAGAGAGATAAAGTCAGAATTGTGAGATATAAAGTCAGAATTGTGATATAAAGTCAGAATTGAGAGATAAAGTCAGAATTGTGTGATATAAAGTCAGAATTGAGAGATAAAGTCAGAATTGTGAGATATAAAGTCAGAATTGTGAGATATAAAGTCAGAATTGTGATATAAAGTCAGAATTGATTTATATAAAGTCAGAATTGTGATATGAAGTCAGAATTGATTTATATAAAGTCAGAATTGTGATATAAAGTCAGAATTGATTTATATAAAGTCAGAATTGTGTGATATAAAGTCAGAATCGAGAGATATAAAGTCAGAATTGAGAGATATAAAGTCAGAATTGAGAGATATAAAGTCAGAATTGAGTGATAGAATTGAGTGATATAAAGTCAGAATTGAGAGATATAAAGTCAGAATTGAGTGATATAAAGTCAGAATTGAGAGATAAAGTCAGAATTGAGTGATATAAAGTCAGAATTGAGAGATAAAGTCAGAATTGTGAGATATAAAGTCAGAATTGAGAGATAAAGTCAGAATTGTGAGATATAAAGTCAGAATTGAGAGATATAAAGTCAGAATTGTGAGATATAAAGTCAGAATTGAGAGATATAAAGTCAGAATCGTGAGATATAAAGTCAGAATTGAGAGATATAAAGTCAGAATTGTGATATAAAGTCAGAATTGTGTGATATAAAGTCAGAATTGTGATATAAAGTCAGAATTGAGAGATAAAGTCAGAATTGTGAGATATAAAGTCAGAATTGAGAGATAAAGTCAGAATTGTGAGATATAAAGTCAGAATTGTGATATAAAGTCAGAATTGAGAGATAAAGTCAGAATTGTGAGATATAAAGTCAGAATTGTGATATAAAGTCAGAATTGAGAGATAAAGTCAGAATTGTGAGATATAAAGTCAGAATTGTGTGATATAAAGTCAGAATTGAGAGATAAAGTCAGAATTGTGAGATATAAAGTCAGAATTGAGAGATATAAAGTCAGAATCGTGAGAGATATAAAGTCAGAATTGAGAGATATAAAGTCAGAATTGTGATATAAAGTCAGAATTGTGTGATATAAAGTCAGAATTGTGATATAAAGTCAGAATTGAGAGATAAAGTCAGAATTGTGAGATATAAAGTCAGAATTGAGAGATAAAGTCAGAATCGTGAGATTCAGAATTGTGAGATAAAGTCAGAATTGTGAGATAAAAGTCAGAATTGAGAGATAAAGTCAGAATTGTGAGATATAAAGTCAGAATTGTGAGATATAAAGTCAGAATTGTGAGATATGAAGTCAGAATTGTGATATAAAGTCAGAATTGAGAGATATAAAGTCAGAATTGTGAGATATAAAGTCAGAATTGTGAGATATAAAGTCAGAATTGTGAGATATAAAGTCAGAATTGTGTGATATAAAGTCAGAATTGAGAGATAAAGTCAGAATTGTGAGATATAAAGTCAGAATTGTGAGATATAAAGTCAGAATTGTGAGATATAAAGTCAGAATTGTGAGATATAAAGTCAGAATTGTGAGATATAAAGTCAGAATTGTGATATAAAGTCAGAATTGATTTATATAAAGTCAGAATTGTGATATGAAGTCAGAATTGATTTATATAAAGTCAGAATTGTGATATAAAGTCAGAATTGATTTATATAAAGTCAGAATTGTGTGATATAAAGTCAGAATCGAGAGATATAAAGTCAGAATTGAGAGATATAAAGTCAGAATTGTGAGGTATAAAGTCAGAATTGTGATATATAAAGTCAGAATTGAGATAAAATTTGCTATTACCTTTTAATTTTTTTTATTCTGTGGTGGAACCAAGCTTCCATATTTAATACCATCTTATAAAAAGATCAATCATTCTGAAAAAATATTTAAATTATTTAAAAATTGAAAAGATCACTTACACGCTACTCATATCACTACTGTTAGTAGCACATAGATTAGCCGAACAAACTTCAGAATTTTGTGGTATTCCACATTTAAAAACAGCTGAAAACATTCAAGAAACTTTTTCAGAATGTATTTGCACTTGCTAACCACAACATTAGTAGCATTGTGGAATTAACAATAATAAAACGCACATAGATTTTAGTTTTCATGGTCTTCTGTTTAGTACATTTCAACGTGTGAATCCCACACAAATCCCAGTTTCTGAACAACTGCTTGGAATGGTTCAAGATGTGTACAGACCTGTTTAAAGCTCTAAGTATGACAATTTAACAAGGTTAGGTTGAACAGAATGTCTTTTAATTCTGTTAATGTAAAACCCTTATCTCACTTTAGCAGGAATCAAACATCCTGTCTCTTTAGAGTCATGTATATTGTATAACAATGTCTTCACAGATATGTCTCCATGCTAATGTCCACATTAATCAGCAGCGCCTCCATAATATTGTAAACATCACAAGAAAGGTAGGTCAGAACTGTTAAAGGAGGACATACAGTATGTATAGAAAAAAGATATGACGATTTTCTGGCTCATGATCATGGTTGTACGCTTTCAAATCAACCCTCACTGAGGATAAATCTGACTGTCTCTGACCATACATTTCCAAAAGAAAAAGAAACGTGATCATGTATAATGATATAGATTCCCGAATAAGCCAGCTAAATATGCTAAAGGTAGCATGTAAAGACATGAACTTAAACTCTAAGCCATTATCAGTCTTCTCCAAAAAACATTTGTTTCAACACACACTCATGGCAACACATAATAATTTGAGCAAGTCCTATAACTTGGGTCACATAGAAACATATAACCTTCCAGATTACTAAAGTTGGTTTGAGCTGTATGTTTTGACCCAGATTTGAACGATTTTACCATCTCATAAAAATTATTACAAATTGTCATTCGACCAGGTTGGTTTGTTCTCAAATATTTAGTCGCATCATAGCTGCATTGGTCTTTAAAGTTTCATAGTATGTAGATGTTTAGACAGAGTAAAGGTTGAATGGGGTTTGTCCTAAGAGGAACTCTCCAACACCTATGAAGTAAACCACTTGAGCAATTCCAAAGAGGGGAGCAATGACTAGCGCCCTGCAGCCGGCACCCTTCAGAAAAGCAGTTGGTCCTTCTTTACGCATTATCTTTCTGTGGGAAGAAAGAGCGGCATCCTCGTTAATACAACAGAAGAGGAACTCTACGTATTCTCTATCCCAGAATGTCCATTGTCTAAGTTACTGGATACTATACCTGATGCAGTCTAACACGCCGTTGTAGGTGTCTTCATTAGCACTTTTATTGAGTGACTGCAGCCGGGTTTTCACCACTGGATAGAGATGGATCAACCTTAGTATTTGCACACTAACATCTACTCAAAGACATGTTGTTCAGCCAATCTTGAACACTCACCATCACAAGGACTGACTGCCACAGCTGCTGTACATCCAGCCACACAGCCCGAAATAAAGGACCAGTAAAAAGGCACATCGTCATCCTCAGATGTCTTGCTCAGCTGGTTGATGTGGGCAAACAGTGGAAAGTAAATCACAGAGAAGGGGATATCCCTGTAAGAAGACCCAAGGTCTGTTTTAGAGAGATAACTTGTTGGACGTTCTTCGATCAGTGTCCTTTGCCCAACATCTCTACCAACCAACTACAGCCCTAACCCCAACCAACCCTTGAAATTGGAGAGGAAAAATAGGCTACTAAGGAAATTGTTGAAGGCTCTAAGGCTATGTCAGACTGCAGGCAAATCAGATTTTTTTTCTCAAATCAGATATTTTCAAGCAGACTGGCCGCATCATTAATTGCAAGTGATCAAATAAGATTTGTATGTCCAAACATAACCAACCTATCTGCAACGAGGCTTTCAAAACAGATGCAGGAAAAATGGAGATGCATCATCTCGCTCTTCAAATAAGCACCCTGTCTTGCAGAATCTTTGGACATACCATTTGAAGACATTTATGCATTTGGCAGGCACTTTTATCCAAAGCAACTTACAGTGCACTTATTACAGGGACAATCCTCCCTGGAGCAACATGGAGTAAAGTGCCTTGCTCAAGGACACACTGGTGGTGGCGACTGCTGGGATCAAACCCACAACCTTCTGCGTATTAGTTCAGTGGTTTAAGCCACCAGACCACCAAGACTTCTGGCATTTCGGTCACTGGTTGTGATGTTATCATTGTGTGTTGCATTAACCCTTAAACGCATACCTCGGGTCTTTAGTGACCCGGGACGTCATTCAGTACCCTCCCCCTCATCATTTTTTTATCAGCCTTCTTAGAATTCCTCAATCAATTCATTATTAAAAAAAAAAAATTTAAAAAAAAAAGGTCACTAGCAACCCGAGGTGTGTAACAGTGTAAGTATATTTTTTCTGCACAACAATAATTACATTTTTGATGACTAAATAAGTGCAGTTCACCTTTATTCCTCAAGGTGGCAATGTCTGGCACACAATGATGAAGTGACGTTTCACTCAGTTACCGCAGGCAGAAAACAAAAGAATAGGAAGAATCATCAGCAAAACTTGAAATGGCTCAGAGATTTACTGCAGAGCAAGAACTGAACGCAGTCAAATATTACTGTCACTGTCACTGATGGTGGATCTGGTGAAGAAGCTGTCAGACTTTTAAAAACCCTTCTGGATATGCAAACAAATCAGATTTTTCTGGCAGTCTGAACATGGCCTCCCTCTGCCATGACCTGAATTTACAATCCAATTGTTTGATGGCAATGTTGTTCCAGGACAAACATGTTGATCCAGTGGCAAGTCCAACTTGACTAGGGGTGTCCAACTGTTTTTGGAGGGCCAGTTTAGCTCCAGGCCTAATTAATCACACCTGAACCAGCTAATCAAGGCCTTCAGGATCACTAGAAACTTCCAGGCAAATGTGTTAAGCTCAAAGTATACTGTGCCGTAGGCGTTCTGTGGCGGTCCGCACACTGTCCGCATAGCGTAATTTTCATCATCGAGGAGTCTGTGGACGTCCGTAAACCCTGTCCACGTGCAACCCCATTTTTTGAGACTGTGCGGACGGTGCGCATACAGCAGCAAATGTGCAAGTGAATCGAGTGCTTGAAAACAAAGTCCACTTATATAGCAACTGTGTGTTGGCCGAAGCAGAGCGGTAGGATAGTGGCCCTCTAGAAGCAGGGTTGGACACCTCTATGTTACATCAATATTTGATTGTGGTATTTAATCTAGTGGTACTGTGGTACCTCTTATTTAGGCCTGTGGTACTTAGATTTGTTAATATTCTTGCCCCAACCACATTTTAAGGAAGTGGAATAGATTGCCTTAACATTTACATTACAGGATGGATTCTTACCTCATGAGGGTTGCACCTAGTCCTTTGTAAAGTCCCTGGATGCCCTTTGTGCGAAGCAGTTCCTGGGTAATCTGTATGGCTGACACTTTCCTGGTTGAAGACATAGGACCTACACTGTACGAGCAGTTCAGGACTGGACTGGCCGTTCCCAGTTTCACAGTGTGGAGCATGGGTAACTTTCTCTGCTGAGCCACTGAATGTGAACAATGGCACAGCCTGTCAAATATCTTTCTTCCCAAAGAAAACCTTACAAGTCTACTAAATCATACAAAGTTTGTTGGGGAAAGTGTGAAATATTCTCTGATTTGATGACTGAACATCATAAACGTTAAGGGCATAGAAAAGTGTAGATACATCATGATAGAAGGTGAACCTGGGTCAGTATTTATGCCTCACCAAGTCGTCCTGCATCTTGAAGCTGGATCTTAAGCATTTCCATGGGGGTTGTTACAATAACCTGACACATCCCTGCCCCGCAACCAGCCAGCATTTCCTGAAACACGTTCAGCTTGAGTCTGAAACACAGGTGTGTATCATTCACCCTCTTTTCATGTAACTATTCTTGAGTATTGTATTATACTGTACAATATCTTGATATAAGCGGAGGGAACATACTCTCCCCTACTGAGTCGCTGACGGAAGAAATCATTGGCGGCCAGTTTGATGGCCTTTTCAGGGGTCACCAGTGTCAGGTTGACTGCTGCACCTGTAAGAAGAAAACTTATCAGTCGATCTGTGAAAAATATTTACCACTACAAAGATGGGGGAGTCCCTGCTTTAGCTCCTCTTATGGGGACGGTTGTGGCCTAATGGTTAGAGAGTCAGACTACTAACCTGAAGGTTGTGGGTTTGATTCTCAATACCAGCAGGAAATGACTGAGGTGCCCTTGAGCAAGGCACCTAACCGCCAAATGCTCCCCTGGCACCACAGCAAAAATGGTGTATGTCCTGGTATGTCTGTCCATGGTTTGCAGTGTGTATGTGCACTACTTAGTACTCACACATTAGTAGTAACTTGGATGAGTTGAATGCAGAGGACAAATACTGAGTTTTGTTCCTCAAAGAATCAGTGTATTTGAACGAATCAGATGAGTAAATAATTTAATTATGCTACCCATTCATAAATGCAGTCGGTTTTTTAGCATTTTTTTAAAGAACTGGTTGAATAACAGATTAAACACTCATTAAGACGGACACTTGCCGCCACCTACTGGCGGTTTTAGTTTCATAGTTAAAAAGTAGACTATTTTTTCATTTATTTCAATCATTTAATATTTCTACATTAAAATGTCACATTTAAGACATTAATCTCTTAACAAAATGTAAATAATTATAATTTGCTGTGTAAATCCATACATGCCATGTCTGAGCTGCATTAAACAGGAAATATAAATCCAAATATGGATTTTATTGATACTGACTTCATTTTATTGGTGGTAATAATAGCCATACACAGTGTTGTTGTAACTTGTATTTTTATTGATTAAATGTAAGAATCTGACATATATCAAGGACAAATACACCGATCAGGCATAACATTATGACCTAACTTTGTGTTAGTCCCCCTTTTGCTGCCAAAACAGCCCTGACCCGTCGAGGCATGGACTCCACTAGACCCCTGAAGGTGTTCTGTGGGTGTTAGCAGCAAATGTTAGAAGCAAATCCTTTAAGTCCTGTAAGTTGCAAGGTCAGGCCTCCATGGATCAGACTTCTTTGTTCAACACATCCCACAGATGTGCAATTGGATACGCAACAAACTGAGATGCACTGTGTATTCTGACACCTTTCTAACCAGCATTAACTTCTTGAGCAATTTGAGCTACAGTAGCTCGTCTGTTTGATCGGACCACACGGGCCAGCTTTCACTCTTCGTACACTTTTGCTCTTCTGATAGACTGCAGACCGGGAACACCCCACAAGAGCTGCAGTTTTGGAGATGCTCTGACCCAGTCGTCTAACCATCACAATTTGGCCCTTGTCAAACTCGCTCAAATCCTTACGCTTGCCCATTTTTCCTGCTTTTAACACATCAACTTTGAGGACAAAATTGTTGCATAATATATCCCACGCACTAACAGGTGCCGTGATGAAGAGATAATCAGTGTTATTCACTTCACCTGTCAGTGGTCATAATGTTATGCCTGATCGGTGTATATGACAAAACAATTTAAAAAAATACTGTTCATCTCTAGCTTTATTGCTCAGTGTTATTTCAGGGGTTTAATCTGAGCACATCCTGCATTTTATTCTGTTATAATGAATATTTAATGTTACTGCTAAACTCTGACTAGGCTAGGCATGGCATATTAAAGCATGGCTAGCATATTAATTGTTCTGGGAACCTCAAAGCATATTTTTGTGTATTTTGTGCTACTCCAAAATGATGTTAGTTGAGGTCACATTTGGATCTATATAAACGCATGCTCAGACCAACAGCCATTTCAGTCAAATCATTTGGAGCCAGTGCCTCAGTTTGTGTAAATGGTATAAAGTGCTGACATGCAAAATATGTTACTTTATGATTAGTCCTCGGGAGCTTTAGATTTTAGGAAAAATTGAAGGTCAAGTGAATTGTGATGAATTTAAAACCACTTACCTCTGTACATTCCAAAGTATCCCTCAGACCGAACAGTCTTTATCAGACAATCCATCCTAATCACAATAATAAGAATACGTTAGCATTCTGAATCTACACAGCGAAGGCTGAATAAGCCGCACCCCTTTCACTCATTGTCTTCTGAGAAAGAAAAACGAGTTTTCAGGCTTCCCTAACAGGTAATTATCTTACTTTCCCCTGGGAACTCACTCTCAAGGAAACAACCTTCTTGTTTAAGGTTGAGTGAACTTGCAATGAGTGTTTAGTGTAGTTTAAAGTGGATCGGAAAAGCAAAATTCCTAAATTAAAATAAACTAAATGTTACAAAAGTGGAATGCAAACATACATATTTTTGTAGACCCGTTGGCTTCCTCTTTGGTTCTGGAGTCTTGTCTTGGCAAGATCTATGGGAAACACACAGGTAACACCCACCAGTCCTGCAACTCCACCATTGATGAGCTTGGCAGGGAGGCTTGCAAGCAACAGATAAGAGCAAATAATTTAATCAATACCCCCCAAAAATCATAGTCATTGTATTCCTAATGCTGACGGTGCTGACCCATTCTTCTATTTCACATTTATACAAAATCAAGGCACTGCTTTGAGGGTAAAGAAGAAATGACAAAAGAAGCAAGGCAATGTCAGGCTGACACATTTAAATGACACACTTCCCTGTTAAAATACTACAGTCCTTGTGTGTGAAAGAGTTCAAATCAACAGGTTCAGACTGATTACAATAATACTATAGCACCACAAGGGTGTATACAGTGTACACAAACTATAGTTGTTCTGTTTCCATACCTGATTGGTTGTTGAGCCATGGTGAGAGGATTGTGGTTTGGTCTGAGGACTGAGGTAGACAGAGGAGCAGTCGGTGTGCAAAGCAGCAGAGAGGGGTTATATACAGCAACCCCTCCCAGGAGCCTCAGGCAACACTGTGCGTCTCTATAGGACTGACTGCACGGCCAATCAGAGGAGCAGGATCTTCTTACAGTATAAGCATGCAAACAGACACTTACACTACTGCACACACACACTTGGATACATATTTAAGGATTTTAGGGGAATACATTTGTACGGTTTACTCGAAAATACTAGGCTACTTCAGAATTTTTACTTCACCTTTACCTGCCATTTCTTTGTATTTTTGTGAAAGTTACTTGCACTTTCTGAGTGAAAATTGCTTCTACACAGTATGTTTCATTGATGCCTCATCTTGAAGCACTGACGTGTGCAAAAGAAGTGTGATTAATTGTACTGAATGTGTACTTTTAGTGTACTTTAAATCTTAAAAGTATATATTTTTTTTAAAGTGTACTTGCAGATAGTATAATATAATTAAAATTAAAGGCCACCATCTCTTAAACGCATACCTCGGGTCTTTAGCGACCCGGGATGTCATTCACTACCCTCCCCCTCATTCATTTTTTTAAGTTAAACATCAACCTTCACCAATCCAATCAACATCAACCAATACATTATAAACAATATAACAAGGAAAAAAATTATAAAATTATACGAGAATGTCTGCTTTACATACATTTTTTGTAAAATATATAGGGTCGCTGATGACCCGAGGTGTGTAACAGTGTAAGCAATGTTAGCGATCACACTACATGTGTACCACGCCGACAAGTCTAACCGAACCGCGCTCTGGCCCACCTCTCTCAAGCCCAGACACGGTACAAAGAACTCACACTAGTCAACCGAAACTTTGGGGGTCAAAGGCGCCCGGGCACGGTTCAGATCACCTAGTATGAGTACACCCTTAATGTCACTGTCACTGATGGCGGATCTGGTGAAGAAGCTGTCAGAGATCAAAATATTGATTTTGAAGATATTGAAAATGATAGTTTTGAGAATATGTTTGAGATGGTGAATATGAGTCAAATATTATCAAATATCTGATCAAATGTTCTGAATGTACTGCGAAATGAGCTCTAATGAGCAAACTCCAGAGTTTGCTCTGGCCCATGAACCCGCTCCAGAGTCCACTCCAGCCCATGAGCCTGCTCCAGAGTCTACTCCAGAGTCCTCTCCAGAGTCCGCTCTGGCCCATGAATCCGCTCCAGCCCATAAGTCTGCTCTAGAGTCTGCTCCAGCATCCACTCCAGACCCCGATCCAGAGTCTGCTCCAGAGTCCACTCCAGAATCCGAACCAGTCCACACCAGCCCACTCCAGAATCCATTCCAGCCCATGAACCCGCTCCAGAGTCCGCTCCAGCCCATGAACCCGCTCCAGCCCATTAACCCGCTCCAGAGTCCACTCCAGCCCATGAGCCTGCTCCAGAGTCTACTCCAGAGTCCTCTCCAGAGTCCGCTCTGGCCCATGAATCCGCTCCAGCCAATAAGTCTGCTCTAGAGTCTGCTCCAGAGTCCACTCCAGAATCCGAACCAGTCCACACCAGCCCACTCCAGAATCCATTCCAGCCCATGAACCCGCTCCAGAGTCCGCTCCAGCCCATGAACCCGCTCCAGAACCCGCTCCAGCCCATGAACCCGCTCCAGAACCCGCTCCAGCCCATTAACCCGCTCCAGAGTCCGCTCCAGCCCATTAACCCGCTCCAGAGTCCGCTCCAGCCCATTAACCCACTCCAGAACCCGCTCCAGAGCCCACTCCGGCCCATGATCCCGCTCCAGAGTCCGCCTCGGCCCATGAACCCGCTCCGGCCCATGAGCCCGCTCCAGCCCAGCCCAGCCCAGCCCAGCCCAGCCCAGCCCAGCCCAGCCCAGCCCATGAACCTGCTCCAGAACCCGCTCCAGCCCATGAACCCGCTCCAGCCCATTAACCCGATCCAGAACCCGCTCCAGCCCATGATCCCGCTCCAGAGTCCGCTCCAGCCCATTAACCCGCTCCAGAGTCCGCTCCAGCCCATGAACCTGCTCCAGAGTCCGCTCCAGCCCATGATCCCGCTCCAGCCCATTAACCCGCTCCAGCCCATGATCCCGCTCCAGCCCATGAACCCGCTCCAGAGTCCGCTCCGGCCCATGAACCCGCTCCAGAGCCCGCTCCGGCCCATGAACCCGCTCCAGAGCCCGCTCCGGCCCATGAACCCGCTCCAGAGCCCGCTCCGGCCCATGAACCCGCTCCAGCCCATGCCCAGCCCAGCCCAGCCCAGCCCAGCCCAGCCCAGCCCAGCCCAGCCCAGCCCAGCCCAGCCCAGCCCAGCCCAGCCCATGAGCCCGCTCCAGAATCCGTTCCAGCCCATGAACCCGCTCCAGAACCCGCTCCGGCACATGAACCCGCTCCAGCCCATGAACCCGCTCCAGAACCCGATCCGGCCCATGATCCCGCTCCAGAGTCCGCTCCGGCCCATTAACCCGCTCCAGAGTCCGCTCCGGCCCATGAACCTGCTCCAGAGTCCGCTCCGGCCCATGATCCCGCTCCAGCCCATTAACCCGCTCCAGCCCATGATCCCGCTCCAGCCCATGAACCCGCTCCAGCCCATGAACCCGCTCCAGCCCATGAACCCGCTCCAGCCCATGAACCCGCTCCAGAGCCCGCTCCGGCCCATGAACCCACTCCAGCCCATGAGCCCGCTCCAGAATCCGTTCCAGCCCATGAACCCGCTCCGGCCCATGAACCCGCTCCAGCCCATTAACCCGCTCCAGCCCATTAACCCGCTCCAGAACCCGCTCCAGAGCCCACTCCGGCCCATGATCCCGCTCCAGAGTCCGCTCCGGCCCATGAACCCGCTCCGGCCCATGAGCCCGCTCCAGCCCAGCCCAGCCCATGAGCCCGCTCCAGAATCCGTTCCAGCCCATGAACCCGCTCCAGAGTCCGCTCCGGCCCACGAGCCCGCTCCAGCCCATGAACTCGCTCCAGAGTCCGCTCCGGTCCATGAACCCGTTCCAGAGTCCGCTCCGGCCCATGAACCCGTTCCAGACTCCGCTCCGGCCCATGAACCCGTTCCAGAGTCCGCTCCGGCCCATGAACCCGTTCCAGAGTCCACTCTGGCCCATAAACCCATTCCAGGGTCCGCTCCAATCCATGAGTCTGCTTCAGCCCATGAGCCCGCTCCAGAGTCCCCTCCATGTGCTCGCTTCAGAGTCCACTCCAGCCCCATGATTAGTTGTTAACTGTTGCCTTTTTTGAATTTACAATTAAATGACATTCTGAAGCTCTCCTTCACGTTGCACTTCATATACATCAGCCACCTACCGTGACACATAAATAGATCAATAAATAGTATATATAAAAATAAATGAGCTCAATGGAAGGTTACTAATATTGGCTGGCCATTGAAAGATTGTAGACTGAAATCTGTAAAGGGCTTTCTAAGAAATCAAAAATCATTGTGCCCACGATCAACCGATTTCAAGACCCTGAATCTCACATAACTTACAGGTGCACCTGTAATAAATATTCCATAAGTCGCTGTAGATTAAAGCTGTCACAAACTAACAGGATGATGAACACAAGTAGCGTTGAGCAGGAGTTTTATTTACAGATTGTGGATAACAGTGCAAACAAGCAATCAGGTAAGTTGGCATGTTGAGCTCAGGTTGCAAACAGTCACACTTAACTAATGATGTTTTTCTCTTGCAGGGCTTGAAGATGCTCGTAGACTGGTGGAGGAGACTTTGGTCCAAAGGAGCATGGCTCACTAAGCCGGTAAGCTAGTCAGGCAAGTGCATCCTCTTGCTGAGACCGGACAACAGGTGAGTGTGGATGGTGAGTGTTATGTAGAGGAGATAATTAGGCAGTGACAGCTGCAACTGGTTAGAACTCGGGTGATTGTGAACGGATGGGTGGAGCTGAAGGACCTGGTGCTGAGGACGTTTTGGCAGAATCCGTGACAAAAGCGTCAACACAAGAATGAATGTAAATTATATATTGTTGCCCTCCATGGTACAATGTCTTTTAAACTGGAGATGCACATTTATTTTTATCTTTGAGCATGCACCTAAGGTGCTATTTTGTGAAAACATACATACAATAAAATTTAGGCTAGTGCACGCAAAATAATTAGAGCAAATTTAAACTTGGTTTTTACTTTTATAAATGTTGACTGAAGTAACATATTTATTTAACTTTAACCAAAACTATAATATTAGTTTCATTTTATTATATATTGTGTTGATTAAATTTATAAATCACAATGATTGAAATGATTGGACAAATGAAGTACAATCACTGACATACAAAACTATATGTAAAACTCCTTAACAGAAATACATTCGCCTTGCACCGACTGGTTTTCTGCAACAAAACAAAAATGATTTTGCACAAAATGATAGACCCTTGTTAGACCACGATTCATAAAATGGTTTTGGTTGTCAGTTGCCTTTTTCTGAGGATTTTTCTATGACTTCATAAAAATCTTTAATGTGGCACAAAAAAAAAAAAAAAAAAAAAGAATTAAAAAAACAAAGAGGATGTTTAACAATTCTAGATAAAAATAAAAGTGTGCAAACGTGATAAAATATGGTCAGTATAATGTATTCATAATTGTTTTCACTGGAAAACACTTAATACAAAATAAACTCCACTTGATATGTTTCATACTATATTATGACCATACATTTAATTAGATTTTATTATTATTATTATTATTATTATTATTTTCTGTTCTGTGTTATAGTTATAGAATGAAATTGAATGAAAAGTGATGGGGATAGTTACATTGATTCTAAAACCAAACAAATTTGCTTGCAATTTTCATAATATGGTAATATCAGACCAAATTTTATCATTTGTTTATTTTTAATTTTTACATTTTTATATACTTTGCTGATTTCACAATAAAACATGTTTTGTTTTTTCCTGGCACGCATGCAAACATATGTAGTTGATAAGCTGTAAAATGTGTTAATATACCCTGCAAACCCTGATATAGCAATTTCAAATTGTTCTCATATACATACAAGATCAAGGATATTGTGGAGATTTTTATTGTTTTTGTTAAATATATATTTTGGTGCTCTGATGGTGCTATGGCTAGAAAAAAAAAAAAGCCTTTGGTTGTATAAAAAGAAAATGAAAAGAAGTAGTGAAGGATATGAGATATTTCACAGAAAAGGCTTAATGTAGTCCCAGACTTAAATGCATGTTTGAGCTGTTTTAACGTCAGTGCCATTGTTTCATCTCAGGATGCACACCAGTAATGTTTCATGTTTATAAAAGCTACTTAATTGTCCAAATTGAACTAAGGCTAATCCTGGCTTAATCTAAGCCCCGTCTATGAAACCAGGCCTAGGAGTCACAGTAAATGAAACTTGAGTGGTTAATGCAGAAATTTATAGTGAAAAAGATGCAGAACCAGAACAAAGACCTTCTGTCACCTGCAATATTCACTCATTCATCAAGACATCATAGATGAAATTTATATATAGCATAATTGTGTTTATCCCTGAATTCAAAAACACACACTAATAGAACAAGGTTATCAGAAGAAAATCATATTGTGAGGAGGGAAGATCCTCATTCTTTATCCTCAGACTGCACGCAGGTGCTCGGGGCATTTGCTGGGAGTGTGACTTGGCTTGTAGACGCACTCGTTCTTGGTGGTGTTGCATTTTGTGCAGTGGCACCGGTGTGCCACCGGGTAAAAGAAGACTGGGTCGATGTGGACGGGACAGCCAGTCATCCTGGCAGAATGATAGACCACAGAACGATGCATGCATCCTTTCTGAATCAGGAAACGCTTGCCCACAAATCCTCTCACGTTCGTGTCCTGTCACATACAGAATACACGTGACATTATTATCTTGTTTCACGTGTTATTCGTAGTCTGATGAGAGACATTTGACAATTGTTCTTATTATTGGTGCTTCACGTAATGTAGGCTATATGCAGTGTGTGCTGTGACGCCAAAACAAGTCATTTATGAATAATATTCTCAGTAACACTTTAGTTTAGGGTTCAAATCTATATACTGTAAACAAAATAACCATTGCAGCCTTAACTTTTAAAGTACAATCAACTTGGATGTTTAAGTCATTTCAACTTAAATTACATTAAACTGACTTTTTTTAAAAATGAGTTGAATCATATATAATCTTATGTATAACTTATAAAAAAAGTTGAAAACTGCTTGATGAGTTAAAGCAACATAAAAACATATGTTTTCATCACCTATAAAGTACTTATGAGTACTTTCAAGTTAAATTACATTAAACTGACTTATTAAAAAAGAGTTGAATCTTGTAAAACTGCTTAACTTATTTTGATGAGTTAAAGCAAAGTAAAAACATATGTTGTCATAACTTATTGATCATATAATTTTTACAGTTATCATGCATATTACTAGGATGTTGGCTGTTTATTACTTATAAAGCACATATTAATGCCTTATTCTGCATGATCATATTCTACATCCCTTAACCCTACCCAATACCCAAACTTAACAACTACCTTACTAACTATTAATGAGCAGTATTTATCTAATAATTATCTCACACACACACACACTGCATACACAAAAAGCATACACTACAGATCTAAAATGATATTCTATAAATAAGATATATGATTCAATACTTTGGTAACACTTTACAATAAGGTTTACATTAGTTAACTACTTTAGTTGACCTTAAGAATGAACAACACTTCTACAGCATTTATTAATCTTAGTTCATGTTAGTTTCAGCATTTACTAATGCATTATTAAAATCAAAAGTTGCATTTCTTAACATTAGTGAATGCACTGAACTAACATGAACAATGAACAACTGTTTTATTAACCAACGTTAAAAAAGATGAATAAATACTGTAACAAATGTATTGCTCATTGTTAGGTCATGCATTAACAAATGAGACCTTATTGTAAAGTGTTACCAATACTTTTAATATGTTCTAAAATAATAATAATTTCTTAATATTTTGACACTTATACTTGCTTATCTCTGGGATTGAATTGGTCGGCTTCTCTCTCAGACTATTTCTCCACATCTCCATGAATGTGTGTGTTAAAGTGTAGGGCTCGTACCTGCGTGAAGCACATTCCGCTGCACATGGTGGTGTTGATGGCCATGCAGTGACCGCACTCGTGCATCTCCACGTACAGCGTGTAGTTCTTCAGAGAGCAGGCCAGGAGAACATCTCCTCCCATCAGGAAAAGCAGACTGCAGAAAAACAACATCCTCATCTTCATCCAGCACCTGTCCGAACTCCAAAGCCAGGCTAATGCTCTGATCAGTGCTGTTGAGAATCCTTCATATATTAAGAGTTAAAGTCCTCCTTTCACCCAAATTGCCTCGCTTGCTTTTAGACTTGCACTAATCCCAAATGTTGTGTGTGCCTCTTATCTGGCTCTGCGGGGAGGGAGGGTCTTCAGGTTGATCCAGGCTGAATCAACGTGACACACACAGCCCCTCTCCAACATCTCCTGATGTAACACCAAGTGTTCGGTGGAATTGCTTCGAGGAAAACATCTCGCATTTTATTTCAGGTGCCCTCATTTATGTAGCATCATGACTTGACTTCATTTATGAATAATTGTATCTTAACAATTTAATAAGATATACTGGAAATAATTTCAGCAAATTTCACATAAAGACCAGTTTATAATCTCCTTTTATATCACGGTTAATGTGAATATAAAATTAGATGGCAATTTCTAAGCTATGAATGACAGAAAATATCTGATGTAAACACATTCATGAAAATATCCCCATATAAACATCAACATTGAGCATGAATATGTGTTCCCACAGATGGATAGATAGATAGATAGATAGATAGATAGATAGATAGATAGATAGATAGATAGATAGATAGATAGATAGATAGATAGATAGATAGATAGATAGATAGATAGATAGATGCAGAAAAATATTTAATAAAAATAATTATTACTATATAACATCTCTTCCCAATTATATGGTAATAATTATTTTAATTAAATCATTGTCATGCAGCAAATGTTTAGGAGTTCTACTTGGAATAAGTCATATTTAGGCCTAGTGAAATAACACTAACGAATATGAATAACAGAATAAACGAATATAATGCACTGCGTGGAGGCAAAGAACCACCCAACGCAAAGCGGAATCAGAGATAAAGTAGTGCGTAAGATTACATTTAATTACATTTATACTGAATTATAGCGCTTATTTGAATTCATGAGAGAGAGAGAGAGAGAGAGAGAGAGAGAGAGAGAGAGAGAGAGAGAGAGAGAGAGAGAGAGAGAGAGCTACTTGTGTCTATTCAGCGTCTCTCGCTATTAACAACGAAGCTGAGTTTACTTCAAAACCAGCGATGTAACCCTCTCGTTGCTGAGAAATATAATGTAGCAATTCAGTATCGAAGCTCTTTTTTTTACTAAAAGTTGCGGGGCGTCGTTGACAAGTTTCTTCCGTGCTCCTGATTGTTTCTGTGTGTGTGTGTGTGTGTGTGTGTGTGTGTGTGCGGGTGGTGCTTCAAGAAAACAGCGCATTAATATACAACGGCGATAAACTGACTGGAACTACCTGTGCATTAAATGGCTTTATCGTACACCTTCCAGCCAATCAGAGTATTTAGACAAACCATGGTATAAATAAACGTATTTTATTGTTTAAAACTATTTTATTCAATGTCAAAATATTATTCTAGATATTGGACACAGTTTGTAACAGTCAAATCAAGTGGAAATAGCTTCTTTGGATGACATCCGCACAATTACAGTTTTCTTAATGCTGGTTTTGATCAACTATCACAATTGCCGTCGTGTTGCATTTCCTGCCATGTCCCACTTCTGCTGGGTTAATGGGGCTGTGCAGGGACAGCGGCCATGTTTCACGTGTTCCGTCGTTCACCTGGACAGTGTTTTCCGTGTCTAATCCCCACTAAAGCTCCGCTGAGTCCGCTCTCCGCCGCGTGGACATGTGTCTCCCTCGGCGTGCTTCCCGAACTGCAGCTATAGCAACAGCGCGCGCTGGACGTCTCACAACTTACAGTCACAACAACAACAAAAGTTATATTCACATTCAAGCATAGATAGTAATACAAACCGTTACATATCAGAAAAAACATTTTAATAAACTGGGTTTATTCAAAAACAATATTATTCATTATATTATTTGTATGACAGAATAAACCTGACTACATTACTTTACCCTAAAAATAAGTTATTGCACATCACTTTTAAAGTATTTATGGATGTATACATTTACATTTACGCTTTTATAGAACTGTTAAACATTGTTACATTATGTTTTGTTTTATTATAAAGTCTTAAATGTGAATTTAAGATGATTGAAGCCGCCCTAATACCTTTTTAGTTTGAATTAGGTCAGAGGAAAAGTTTTTAAAAATCAAATAATATTATAGTTTTGTGGTAAATTATTATTATACATAATATTGTGGTAAAATGATATTATAATTAATATTATTAATTGCTAAAAAGAAAAAAAGGAAGAAAGAAAGTGCAATTTCTACCTGATTTGACCCTGCTTTTGTGAGTGTGTGGTCAGGTTGATTTATATATGATTCAGTCAGTCTATATTTAATATATAGGGAAAAAATATAATCTGCCTCAAAGCATTTAGCACTTAAATGAACTATTGAACCCTGTCATTAGATCTGCACATGTTTTCATTGCATAATTCATCATGACACCTGAAAGGAAACATGTTAAACTCAATCGGTCAAAGATCAGACTGATAAAACCCGGAGCAATCGTTTTGTGCTTGTGATATATATGGGTCAGGGAAATAATAACGATGAACTCAAGATACACATTTCTGAGCAGCTTGTACACGTTGTTCTTTTTAATTACACAAAATTAAACATGTAATTGGTATAAAATACATCGTTTGATAGCCCAAGAAACATTCAAAATATTAATGTATGAGATTAATACCTTGTGACTTATGAATTTTATTAGAATAAATACTTTCAAAAATCTTCACTGTAAAAATACAACACAACAAAAATGATAAATCAAAGGCAATATCAAAAGAAATGTACATTTTAACAGCCTTAAAATGCCTTCTTTACAGGGAAAAAAAGAAAGTGTTAACACAGCTAGATTGAATTAGGTCATATTTTAAAAACCAAGGTAAAATATTAGGTTGATTTTGACATTTCTATTATTGATTGCTATAAAATGTGCAATTGTTAATTTAAGAAATGTTTCTGATCTAGCCTTTTAAGCAATACAGTGTACAAAACAGGCTCTAAATCAGAATAAGAAAATATGATAGCATATGAAGGTTAAGGCATATACTACTATTATAACCATTTTTGTTTTGGAAATTATAGCTCCAAATCCCAAATGAAGTTCAGTCTCTTAAATCCACACAGCTCTCTATCAATCAGTTTTACTAAACATTGTTGACCTACCTGCAAAGACACCTTCAAATGTATAAATGTATTAAAAAAAAAGGAAGACACTCAATTCACATGTTAAGGTCAACCGAGAAATGAAACATGACAGAACGCAGGAGTAAAAGCCTGAGCATGGGGTGAGGCGTGTGTTTGGCTTGACCACAGCATTGACTCCAGGTGACTGTAACTGAATCAGTCTATGTTTAGTGCACTGCCAGCCTCAATAATCACACTGTCTGGGTTAGAAGAGTTTATATAATTAGGATGACATCTGAGCCCGTATAATCGAAAGATTCTCTGTGGTGCACAGAGGATTCCAGGGGGACAATATATGGTTGTGCAATCAGTTACATTCACAGTGTCTTGCCAGCAAATCGACCTGGTCACGTTGAACATGGGACATGGACGTTAACGCTAGAGGGCAACATGATACACGCTGGTTGCTCCAGGACAAACTAGGTCACAAGGATACATGACCCATCCCTATTTTTTGTGATGTCTCCTCAGCCATATCTTCTGAGGGATAGCTGAGAGCAGAGCACATTTCAGCCAAGGTCAGAGGTCAAAGGTGAGTGTGCAGATTTATTTTAATACCTAGTATATATAGTACACTTCAACTGCTTGATAATGCATATATATATATATATATATATATATATATATATATATATATATATATATATATATATATATATATATATATATATATATTCAGCCACATGGCAGCAATTCAGTGAATTTAGGCATGACGAGATGATCTGCTGAAGTTCAAACTGAGCATCAGAATGGGGAGGAAAGGTGCTTTAACTGACTTTGAGCATGGCCTTGTTGTTGGTGCCAGACAGGCTGGTCTTAGTATTTCAGAAACTGCTTATCTACTGGGATCTTCACACACAACCATCTCTAGGGTTTACAGAGAATGGTCCAAAAAAGAGAAAATATCCAGTGAGCGGCAGTTCTGTGGTTGAAGATGCCTTGTTGAAGCCAGAGGTCAGACTGTTTCAGCTGTAAAGACAATAGTAACTCAAATAACCACTCGTTACAACTGAGATCTGCAGAATAGTATCTCTGAACGCACAACACGTCCAACCTTAAAGCAGATGGACTGGGTTGTGGAATGAACCAGAGAGGAGACAGGAGGAACCAGAGGATGACCAGAAGATGCCAGAGGATTACCCAGAGCCGGGACAAGATGAAGGCCCATGGAACTGATGGCAGGAGGAGCCAGGCTGGAGTCAGGAGCCTGACCGAGTGAGGTGGAGATGTGACCTGAAAGGACCCAGGTGGAGCAGAGATGTAGAGCCAGGGTGAAGCTGCAGGCACGTGTGACTGAGGTGGAGACATGCGCTGTGTCTCATTTCGAAGTCCTCCAGAGGTCATATTCGAAGGCTGCACGCGTCATCAAGGCTGTCTTATTTCAGAAAAGTAAGTAGGACACTCCGAATGTGACCTTGAAAATGTGCCTTTCTTTCACAGGAATTCAGAGGGTGCATGAGGTCTGCTGCAGATAACCCACAATTCTTTGCATCACCATTAACAACTATCATAATTTTTTTAAATATTATTGACAGATATATCTGCCAGATATATCGGCAGATATAACTTACATGCAAGCGAAGATGTGGTGTTTAAATGTAAGTAGTTTGAAGCTGGTTTTTGTTTTTAAGCTGTATTACCTCAAACAGATAGTTGTGGTAAACAGGATTACAAGTGTTTAGTGATTTTTAAACGCTTAGAACAGTACTTTGCTGTCAAGGCTAGAAACTTTTCATAGTAATTTTCAAGTTATAAATCATTCTCATTCATATAACTGGTGTGAGAGCGCAACAACGCTGTGAACGTGCTGGCATAGCAACGTGATACTTCCTGCCTGTGTGTCTTAAGAAGGACGTCTCATTTCATTCTGATTGAGGACACTCCGTATACTGCATCCTTTACAGGATGTGTCCTTAATTAAATTAAATGAGACACAGCTATGGTCTTGGCAGACCAGGGTGGAGATGGTGGGAGTAATGACAATGGGGGAACCGGAATGAAGGAGGAGACCGGCAGAGCCAGAGGGTTGGAGGGTTGAGGGTGGCGCAGTTGATGACTTGGAAGTCCGAGGCAGAGGTAGAGCCAGAGTGACTATTGACTAAGGTGAAGCCAGAAGGATGAGGGAGCTAGGTGGAGCCTGAGGGATGACAGATCATGTTGGAGCTGAAGGAGCAAGGTGAAGCCGAAGGGTCGGAGGGCCGAGGCGGAGACTGGGGCTCTGAGGCTTGAGGCCAATGCTGATGAAGGAAACTCTGTGCTAGTTTGAATCAATGGCGACAAAGACGGAATAAATTAATTGATGGGTTTTTGTAAGAAAAATATCCATATTTAAAACTTTATTAAGTAAAATATCTAGCTTCTGACGCCTCCGACATTTGACGTCGGATGTAGCATAAGCTTTTTGAACTGCGAGAGGCGTTACACTTTCTTCGTGAGTTGAATACGGAAGACGGTCTGGTGGAAGCTAGATATTTTACTTTATGAAGTTTTAAATATTTTTCTTACAAAAACCCATCGATTCACTTAGAAGGTCTTTATTAACCCCTGGAGCCGTAGGGATTACTTTTATTATGGATGAATGCACTTTATTGAACTCGTGAGCCCCGTTCACTCCCATTATAAAGCTTGGAAACATCAGGATATTCATTAATATAACTCTGATTGTGTTCACAGGAAAGAAGAAAGTCATATACACCTAGGCTGGCTTGAGGGTGAGTAAATCAAGGGGTAATTTTCATTTTAAAGTGAACTACTCCTTTAACCAGTAATGATGAAGACGACTTGGAACTTGGAACCACATACTCGTCGAAGGTCCCTTGAGGACCAACCACAGGCAGACGTGCCTTCAACCGCTAGTTGAGGCTGGTTTGAAGAATATGCAAAGCATGTCTTCCATTATAATTTATAATCAGAATTTTATCCAGCAGTACCGAAGATGATTTAGAACTGGGCTTATCCAGCGATGATGATGAAGACAACATGGGACTGGACTGAACCAGCAGAGACTGAAACGACTTGGGATTGGATTGGACTGGACTGTTTTCATGGCGGTGGGCTCTGGCTTTTAATCCGCTGAGGGTATGGCTGAGTGGGGCTGGCACTGTCCTCATTTGCGAGGCAGATGGTAAATGGTCCCACTGCACCAGCACCCACTCCACATATTCAGCGAAGGTCCCTCGAGGACCATTCATTGAGCTTTGTTTTGAAGATTACACAAAGCGTATTTTCCATTATAATGTATAATCACAATTTTAACATTATGTTCATGCTTAAAATTACTATAAAATTATTTGGTAACACTTTATTTTACAGCATCCTTGTTACATATGTTGCATGTACTTACCATATTAATAACAGTACATTATGAATAATTACATGCAACTAACCCTCAGCCGAAACCTTAATCCTACCCTAACCCTATAGTCAGTACATGTTGTTAATTATTATTACTCAGTACTTAAATATATAATTATACTGTAACAATGACACCTTAAAATAAAGTGTAACCCATTATTTTGTAATAAATAAATATCTAACACAATATACACTGTATCTACAGTGGGCTCTAAACGTCAGAGAACACTGTGATAAAATTCATTTAAAAACCTCATTTAAACCTGAAAATAAACAAAGTTTTAGGATATATGTGAATAAATAGACGCATCGAATATCCTGCAGTTTCAAATATTCAAATGATAAAAATGTAAAATAGATGTGTTTTCACTATTGGATCCAGATCTTTGGACTCCCTTAACATATTTGACTCAAATGTGCAATGAAAGACCACCCACACAAAAACACCACACATACAGTTAGCAGATCATTATTTCAAATTAGACCCATAATGCAATGCAGAGTACCATCCTAATGTTATTTTTTGTTTTTGTTTTTTTGCAATAATGACCAACAGACTGTAAATTATCCTGCCTCTACAGCCACTTATGAGCAATGAGCAATTAAATAGACATGAAATATTGATTTGAGTTGAAACATGAAACATGTTTATTTGGCTTTCATATAGACAAGATTCGAACAAAAACAAAAAAAGGACACTCATATTCATAGAGCAAAAACAGATCGGTTTCTGATGTTATGCACTTGAGTTGTGCAGTTATCTCAGAAGAACTATAACATATATACACACAGATGCTCTTTCTTGCAATCATCCCTGAGGCGGAGAGAACATACAGCAGTCAGCGAGCGTTAGTATCGTCTGTTTGAGGTTTAGTTTGATAAATCGCACATGCTGATATGATTGTCGGAAACATGATGAATGCAGCATAACATGTCACTTTGGTATAAAATATACAAATATAGAAAATGTAGGCAAGTCTTTTCAACAAATACTGAACAAAATTAAGTTAATTTAAATTTTGTTTGTGTGTGTGTGTGTGTGTGTGTGTGTGTGTGTGTGTGTGTGTGTGTGTGTGTCCTGGTAAACCCTGCATTTTGTCCCCACATAGATAGTGATATCCGAAATCCTTATCCTTGTGAGGAAAACAGCTTAAAATGTAGAAAGTTGTGTGTGATGGTTAGGTTTAGGAGTAGGGTTAGGGTTACGGGACAGAATATACAGTTTGTACAGTATAAAATCATTATGTCTATGGAAAGTCCCCATAAAACATGGAAACACAACATGTGTGTGTTGAATGTAGTATCTGCACTTCCCCCTCACTAGTGCTTAGAGCCATGGAACCAGCACTTCAAAATGTATTTCAAGGCCATTACACCTAGGGGGCGGTATGTTCCTTACAAACGTTCACTTTTTTAAATTAAGGTTTGTAAATGTAAATATTTTGACTATAAAATGTTCTTCATCTCTTGGCATCTTCTTTCACCACTCAACTACACAACCAGGTCTCTGACATGGAACTTTATATTTTGATATTTATTGATATTAATTGAGGAGGGATTTTTGGCACATTTCTTTTCAAATTTTAACATTTTGTACCCTTGAACTTTTAGAGGTCCAAGCCCATTATACGTATTTTTCAGACAAAATACTAAATTCTTAATTTATTTATATATATATATAAAATTGTAACTCCAGTTACATTAACCTTATTCGCATGAAAATAAATGTATATCATCTTGGGAAACCTTGCAAAAGTTCTCAAAAAGTCTTTTGTGGGTTTTTTTTTGCATTTGTTTTAAGAAGAGTTAAAAGTTAATTTCAAGTTAAAACTAAGTTCATTAAAATAAACGGAACTTGATTATTTCAAAGTTAAAATTGATTTAAAACAACAACAAAATAGTTGATACAATGGGCGGGATAAGAAAAATAAACTTAATTCAAAATATATTTTCTCAAATTTTGAATATGCCTTTCAATTATTTTGCTTCTCAATATTTTTACTTGAAATACAATTATTTGATGCTGTATAAAAACAATTATTATACTTTTTACTAATATAATTTAGAATTATATTTTATGTTTATATTTTCCTATTTCATTTTAATTTCAGTTAGTTAACTGACTGAAATAAAATACGTTTTCTTTTTCAGTTAACATTTGTTTTACTACAAAATGTTTTTTAGTTATAATAATAACCCTGATCCTCACAGGCAGACAGTCTATTTTAAAGATTCAAATCTTCATCAGCAATGAAAAGGAATTCGTTTCTGATGCAGCACAGCTTCTCAAATAGTTTTGTCAGCTTTAACAGTCCAGACCTGGATCTTGTTTATGATAACCCAGTTAGGTTGAGACGCTGTGACTCGAATTCGTAAACATGCCATGGCTGCAGGCACACGTTTCTGGACATCTGGTTCATTAAACTGGCCGCTCTGAAGAGAGCCCAGTGTGTGAAATCCCGAGCAATCCACCGCCGACTCCGTTTTCACCAGAGTTTTTCCTAGTTCCACATCAGCAGAGACCAATTCATCTTTTCCATCTAATCCTGTTCGTATTTGGACACGGGAGATGAGAACAGGTTTATAAAAGACCACTAAAAAGTATTTTTCGGAGTCAATAGGGGACACACCCCAGAAATAGTCAAGATCTTGGCTGTAAGCCTTTTCGGCTATATTGGTCTTAAAAGTCTCAATGTTCGTGCGAATGTCTGCTGGAGGGTTATCAGCGACTTCTTCGACAAAGTCTTCATCCTTTAGGTGATTGTAATTCCCCCTAAATGACGAGTAAGTGCCCATGTGCTGAAACAGAGACGGGCGGAAACGAATGACTTTATCCTGTGTCAACAATCTGTGAAAATGTGACAGCAGAAAGTCGCAGGGCATCTCTTGGTAGAAATTATAAAGGAAACGGGCCAGAATGGGTAGATCTTTGGATTTGTAGAGTTTGCCAATGTAGCCCAACTTGGAGAATTCCAGTGTGACCCACTTCGAGTCGGCCATCGAACGAATGTGCTCATGCATACTGGAGAGAAAGTTCTTCGAACAGCTCACGTCATCCTCCAGCATGATGTAGTATTGGGAGAGGTTACTGCTAAAATGGAGCAAATAGGAGTAGTCCACATTTTGCTTCGAACGGAAGGACACGCGGTCAGGAGCGTCATTGAAGTTCCTCTTCAGTCCTGTAAGGGGAGGATAGTTATCTTTGTTGACGTGGATAACCAGCAGTTGACCCTTCGACAGCTGCAGGGGGAATTCATCTGTAATTTTCTGTAAGGTCTCCCGAATCCAGCTCACATCAAAGTCAGCGAGAAGGACGACGACCACCATTTGATCCAGCTCTTCTTCTGAGGACATGAAGAAGATTGACTGAAGAGTGTTCTGAAGATAACTGCCCTTTTCCCTCTTCACAGACGAGAGGCCCACCGTAAGGTACTCTGGAAAAGGATGAAACCACAGGGATGTGACTACAAAGTTAGTTACTGGGATTCATTAAGTTCACAAATTCTTAAATCTTTCCCCCCATTGACAGAATTTTCTAGCAAGCCATGTTTTCACTGTTATATGGTAGGCGGTGCTATTTTGCATCTTCTGAAAGAGTACTGAATCTCCGGATCAAAACACAGGGAAAGAAAAAACAAGTGATAGAAGCATTGCTTATGCACATGTAAACGAACACGATCATCAATGGCCCTGTCTACACCTGGTATTAATATGTGTTTTGGTCGATCGGATCACAAGCAGATGAGGGAGACACATTCCCGTTTACACCTGGTGTTTGAATCCGTCTCTTTTGTCCACTTACAACCCCCTCTGTCCTGATTTCTTAAAGAGGGAAGGTCTATGGACGGGTATATGTATGGGCTTTTTCAGATCTTTCAATGTAATGGACAAAATAAGAAATTTACATTTAAACATGACCAGAGACGTCAGCTTTCGTTTCTGCTCAGACAGCCATAAGACCAGCCGAACGCTGTGAGTTAGAAATCAGGAATGGTGAGAGAACATTGTGCTTGGTATGTTTTTCCTCATCAAACCAAACTTGGGTCTCCAGCCGACAAAGTTTAAATCCCGTCTGGCCAGCCACACCCCGTAATGTTTATGCATTAGGTCAGCAGAAGGAGAGTAGGTGTGGCTTTTCTTTTGTGGCTGTTTGAACACATTCGACCACATGAGCGTCTTCACAGAGAAAGCAATCTGGTCAAATACGTTTTCAACTACCTCTGGATCCGGTCGAATGTGGACAAGCTCAAAATGCTTTAGACCCATTTACACCTGTATTTAACGTCGTCCAGTTGGTGATCCAAACGATCAAAATGCATTTTAATACCAGGGGCCTATACCATGAAGATGGCTAGCCAGATATGTTTAAGATTAGTTTGTGCCAGTCCTGGGTTTTAGGTACCATTAAAGTGGCTTGGCTTTTAGCAGTGTTCATCTCTAGTAACTTACGCTCCACGGCTAACCTGCTCCAGGGCAGGTTATGTTCTAGATAAGAGATCTCAAACTGAAATTGGACCAATCAGCTGTGAGCAAAGTGACACCTCTGATGCAATAAAGCCACTCCATTTCTGCTCCAAATTAAAGGTCACTACATAGCAAAGTGTTTTTTAAAGACTAAAGCGTCTGGCTTTTAACAATGCTTATTTATAATAATAATCATTTTGAATGATTTAGATATCATTTATGAAATTATTATACCCTTAATCAATTACACATGTATCATTTTAGTTAATCAATCATTAATAGGCACTTTGTTAAAATGTATATAAATAGCCTATATAAAGATCATACAAATAAGCTTTAAATGTTCAATTCTCTCTATATATCAACTAAACTAACTTGATAACATTAACGTATAAGATTTTTCTTTAAGTTGTCCTCTTTCATAGACAGCTCTTTTCTTGCTGTGTAAATTTGTTTAAAGTCTTCATATTTTTCAATCATGTAATATTCTGCAGAAGAGCGAAGTGAATCTCACTGCTTCTCTCGCGAGAAGTGAATCTCAGTTCCACTGATCCATGTGAATCCGTGTGATTGGCTGTTCACTACTGATGTCACAGCTAAACTCCTGAACTCAGGATCAAAGCCTGAGTTGACAGAGAAAGCTGATGATCACCATCATGGAACTAACAAAGCCTGAATAGATTGGTTTGGTTTCGTCAACTCAAAACTAATCTTGTAACCCTGAGTTTGTTAAACTACCATCATGGTACAGGCCCCAGGTGTAAACAGGGCAAAACATTCAACAGCATATAAATCAAAACGGTCCAGGACGAGCTATAGGATTGTGAAGCTTTGAGAGTACTGAAGTTAGTTTGAACGGTAGTGTATCTAATATAATGGTATTTCAAGATATATTCTCAAGGAAATTGGTCGTTTTAAATACAGTACAACCTTTTTACTGGAGAACAAAACTTGTTTTCACTTTATTTTGATGGTCCCTTTAACACATTGTGTTGACTATAAGTAACATTGCCCCTACATGTCTACTAACTCTCATTAGAGTGTTAGTAGAGCATTAGTAGACGAGTAGGGTTAGGGTTAGAATAAGTTGACATGTTCTCCTTAAAGTCAGTAGAATGTCTGTTGGAGGAGCATCACAATAAAGAGTGAGCAGATATAGAGCAGACGGTCTACTAATACTCTAATGAGAGTTAGCTGACATGTAGTTCCAAAGTTACTTATAGTCAACAAATGTTCAAAAGGGACCATCAATATAAAGTGTTACCCAAAACTTTCATGTCTTGCAGAGCTTAAGAAATACCCACAGGATGCAGTCTTGCACTCAAAAACAATCAAGCAATCAATGTCCGGAATGGAGCTTAAAACTTTATTTTAAGAACTGGTGCACAAAGGAAGCACAAGAACAAAGGAAGACATCTGCCTGGCTCGTATGCGCATTAACAATCAGTTTAAACACACTGCAGATGTTTTGTGGCTCCAACAAGCTGCACTTATGCACTGCATAAAGATGATTATTCTACATTAATATATTAATATAATCATTTTAAGAGTATTTTAGTTAAATAACTACATTGAATTAAATAATGGACATAAAAACGTAAAACTCACTCTTGGACTGCTGGAGGTATCCTGCCAGAACTTTAATGGAAACATTGAAATGCAGGTAATGGCTCTTGAGACCTTCTACCCAAGTCTCTTTATCCCACGTCCAGTTCTGTGAATCCTATAGCAAAAAAATAAATACATAAATCATAATAATTACAGGTCTAGTTCATCACATTACATCACCTATAAACATGATCCTACATGAGGTTTAGCGTTAAGCCCCATTCACACGCCAAGTGACACACAGCGACATGATGCTATTCATTTCAATGGAGAGCTGGCGATTCCCGTGTTCAAGATGGAGAAGTTACTTCAGCGGTCAGCAACTTTCCTTTAATTTATGATATGTCTCTGTGTACATATGTGGTACTCACCGAGTACCAAGAATGTTGGGAACCAGACAGTTGACGGGTATGGGTTTCTTTCTTCTGCTGAACACAAAAGAAGATATTTTGAAGAATGTTGGGAACCACAGTTGACGAGCCCCACTGACTTCCATTGTATTTGGAAATGTCTGGTTCCCAACATTCTTCAAAACATCTTCTTTTGTGTTCAACAGAAGAAAGAAACCCATACTGGTTTGGAACAACATGAGGGTGAGTAAATGATGACAAAATTCTCATTTCTGAGTGAACTATTCCTTTAAGGTGTTTTATGCAACACTCTCAGAAATAAAGGTACAGTGCTGTCACTGGGGCGGTACCATAAGGTACAAAAGTGAAAAGGTACATCTTTGTACCTTACTCACCCCAAAATGGTACATATCAGTACTTTAAGAGTACATATTTAGTACCTTTTCGGTTTTGTACCTTAGGGTACCGCCCCAGTGACAGCAGTGTACCTTTTTTTCTGACAGTGAAGCAGGCACATATATTTAGCATGCTTTGCATCTTTGATAATACACATGGATGATTTCCACAAAATTGTCAGAGCTAAAATCTTGTAGTTTGCAACCGGCATTAGCTTTAGCAGCTAGTAGATTTTTAAAGCCATGCCACTGTGTGGGTAAGAGGCCCGTTTCTCCACCGACGGCCACTCAGAATTAGCCATGCTTACAAATGAAACCTTTTTGCAAGTAACATACAAGTCACAAAACGTTTTTCTCTCGATACTTCAATACAGTTTTGCTATCTATTCCTTATTTCAAACCTAATAAATGTTTTTTCTTGCGTGCGTGTGCTTCTTTTTAAATGAAATGTTTATTGTTTTTTTATTTTGTTATCAAATTCATACAATGAACTGTGTCAAAGTTTCCATATAGTTTTTGGGGGTCACAGTTACAGTCTTCACAATATGCCTGTTGTTAAACTGCCCTTCAGCATTTAGCATATCACAATGCTTTCAAATATATATATATATATCACATAGGAAACATTTTGTTGTGAGAGATGCCTCAAGAGAGGTTATGACTCAAATGTACAGGAAACAAGCCTGACCTGCAATGGAAGGAAATTAAACTGCAAGCTTGTGGTGTGCAATAATTCATGTACTTGTACAATATTCTATGCCGTTTTGTAGCATAAATAGTGTGAGTGTGTTCACACTGAAAATTCCAAAAAGTGCACTTTAAAGGGATAGTTCACCCAAAAATAAAAATTACCCCATGATTTACTCACCCTCAAGCCATCCTTTTTCTTCCCTTTCATCCCTTCTTCTTTCAGTTATATTAAAAAAAAGTCCTGTCTCTTCCAAGCTTTATAATGGCAGTGAATGGAGGATTTGCTTCGGATGGCCTTTATTTAATTTAACATTTAAATACCCGGATTATCAGGGTTCTCCTCTGACAATTCTGTCTGTCCTGCCATGGTTCAATGTTTCTGTTTTGTGCTTGAGCACATGGCTCTGTCTTTGTTTGTGTTGGCCATGTACTCCTCTCGTCCTGCCTCCTCGTTTCCAATTACCTTGTTTAGTCCTTGTTAAAGGGATAGTTCACCCAAAAATGACATTTCTGTCATTAATTCCTCACCCTCATGTTGTTCCAAACCTGTAAGACCTTCCTTCATCTTCAGAACACAGATGAAGATATTTCTGATGAAATCCGAGAGCTCTCTGACCCCTCCATAGACAGCGATTTAATTAACACTTTCAAGGCCCAGAAAGGTAAGAAAGTCCATGCGACTCCAGTGGTTCAACCTTAATTTTATGAAGCGACAAGAATACTTTTTGTGCGCAAACACAAACAAAAACATTGACTTTATTCAACAGTTTCTTCTAGCTTGTGTCAGACTCTTGCGCTGTTGGCGTTGTGTAAACAATTACATAGCTGTCTATGGAGGGGTCAGAGAGCTCTCGGATTTCACCAAAAATATCATTTGTGTTCTGCAGATGAACGAAGGTCTTACAGAAGGCCTGTCACGATAACTTTTTGTTTCACGATATATCGTCCCAGAAATAATTGCGATAAATCGATTTTATGCCACTGAATATATAATCCTAATATAACAGTATAATAATGCAAGTAGACCTACACACTTTCAAATGACAACCTTTAATTATTTAGCTCGTGGAAATTAAGGGTAAAAAATATATACTAAATAAATTTGGGCTTATTCTTTCAAACTGTCAGGAGTTGTCAGGAAAACACTATAACGCCTCACATGGCGCCTTGTTTTCACCTGTCGATAACCGCTCCGTGTATGAAGGAACTGCTCGAGAACCACTTTCACCTCCGTCACGGAAACCATACAAGATGACGGCACAATCGAGTAAAATGTTGGTGACATTCATTATCATGTAAACATAATGGGCGATATATTGCATCACAAATTATTGAGGTCATGTACATATATTGTGCGATATATTGATTACTGCAACAGGCCTACTTACAGGTTTGGAACGACATGAGGAGGAGTAATTAATGACAGAATTTACATTTTTGGGTGAACTAACCCTTTAAGTCCTCATTTGTCTGACTGCGCACACATATTCCTCATGACCAGCTTCCTCTCCTTCCTTCTTGTTTTGCCAGTTTGTTGTGCTATTGTGTACTTCCTTGTTCTTTGCTCTAGTTGAAAATAGTGCCATAACCTGTCCTGCAATCTGAGTTTATCTGGCTGCTTCCTCTCTCTGCCATGTGTCTGTCCGCATGTGCTGTGTGATCCAGGGCTGGACTGGGGCTAAAATTCGGCCCTGGACAAACCCAGCACACCCGGCCCATGAGTTCCCCTGTGAATGTGTTTGCTGGGGTCAGGGCCTTAAATTCGAGACAATAAATATAACTATAGGACAAATAATGATGGATATTATTGAATTTACTAATGCAGTTAAAAGATTTAATATTGCACTTTTGTCACACAGAAATGCACTTGACAGTAAAGAACTGATTTTGAGCTAGGATGAATTTACTGCTATTAAATTCTGTCATCATTTACTCACCCTCAAATTGTTCCAAACATGTTTGACTTACTCTCTTCTGTGAAACACAAAATAATATATTTTAAAGAATGTTGGCAACCAAACCAGTTGGTTTGAAAAAAAAAAGATGTTTCTTTTATGTTACACAGAAAGAAATTCATTCAGGTTTGGAGTGTCATTAGGCTGAGTAAATGATCACATTTTGGGTTGAATACCCCTTTAAAAACAATATTAAGACACTGATATCTATCATTCATGAGGCTCTCACTGAAATAACATTAGAACTATTAAAAGTTAATAAAACAATTAAAGAGAAAAAGCTTTGTCCTTAATTCATGGGATCCAGGCTTTAAAGCTGTTTTGTTGAATTATCCTTTAATTGCCGTAATGAAGTTTAACTGTAAGATCATGGTAGTCACAGGTTCCTTATTATCATGGGTTTCTAAAATAAATAAATAGTAATAAACTATTTAATTTTTTAATAAAAAATATTGTAAACACATGTAGAACATACTAAAAACAGCCTCTATAAAAGTGATTTATATTCCACAATATTTAATGCAAGTAATAATAGCAACATTTTAAATTCATTTCTGCCAAAACACTATGTCTTCTCTGTAAGTACCTGAGAGGCAAATTATTATAAAGGTGTGGTGGAGCTAGACTGACAAGTTTGTATTTGTGTGTACTGGCGTTTTCCAGTCATGTATTTTAGCTGATTCACCACAGATCCTGTGATGTTCCCTTATCACACGACCGCATAAAACAAAACTCAAAGTGCCGTTCATCACTTCATAGAGCAGCAGAAACGCAGCACATTCGTCAGCGGCAGCGCTGTGCGGATATTTGATTTTTGCAGTTTCCCATGCTCAGAAAATAAAAAAAACAGCCTAATATGGAGGAGGAGGGGAGGTCTCTCTCGCTTTAGCCTGTCAATTCATAAGACGAACCAATGGGTGATCCCTGCATGATGGGCCAGTCCGTGGCAAAATAAATAAATAAATAACCTTGTATCGACCCCAAAGTGTGTCGGCCCACCGGGAAAATGCCAGGTATGCTAGATTACCAGTCCAGCCCTGGTGTGATCCTATCTGTCTCAGTACGTCACATCTACCGCAGCATTCCAGCCTGTTCACACCTTAGGCTCTCTCTCAGCTTGCTCCCTGCCTACTGTTGGACTGTTCACCTCTACCTCTGCTATCTTGTCTGTTTTGTTATTAAAACCTGAGTCCTATCTCTCACAGATCTGTGACACAGATGATGTATTACATTAACCGAAAAAACAAAGTGTGGAATGTTGGACACTTCATGCACTCAAACGTCGCAGCTTTCCTTGCATAACAAGAGGGCGAGGGGCCATCAGAGTTGATCAAACCTGTTTGAGTCTTACCCTGCGTCCCAAAGTCCATCCTAAATAGTATGTGAGATTAGAATAAGTCTGTGTGCATGTCAAAAGTCCCCGGATTGTCTACTATTTCCAGTAGATTTTCAAAGTGTGGATCTGTGCACACTGTAATGGCTAATATTACCCACAACCCATTGCGCTTTGGAGGAGGATTCAGTTCAGAACTACAAACACGAGTAAAAACTACAAAACATGGCGGATATGCGTGCGTGACCAACAGTGAGAGGCTTTGATAAAAGTTAAGTGACTAATAATCAGTTTAACCTGATGAAAAATATTTATTTAATGTTATCCGTGATATAGTTCATCTGCAATAACAATGTGGACTTTTATAAAGATATACTTGGCCGTTAACTTTTAAATGCATCATTATGCATTAATATGAGGAGTACGGTGGCCCAGTAGTGCACAACACATCGACATTTAAAAAGCATACATAAGTTCACAACACCTCGAAAAAGCCACAACAACATGAAAACAAGCCACAACACAACGAAAACAAGCCACAACACAACGGAAACAAGCCACAACACAACGGAAACAAGCCACAACACAACAGAAACAAGCCACAACACAACGAAAACAAGCCACAACACCACGGAAACAAGCCACAACACAACAGAAACAAGCCACAACACAAGGAAAACAAGCCACAACACAAGGAAAACAAGCCACAACACAACGAAAACAAGCCACAACACAACAGAAACAAGCCACAACACAACGAAAACAAGCCACAACACAACGAAAACAAGCCACAACACAACAGAAACAAGCCACAACACAACGAAAACAAGCCACAACACAACAGAAACAAGCCACAACACAACGAAAACAAGCCACACCACAACGGAATCAAGCCACAACACCACGAAAATAAGCCACAACACCACGAAAACAAGCCACAACACAACAGAAACAAGCCACAACACAACGAAAACAAGCCACAACACCACGGAAACAAGCCACAACACAACAGAAACAAGCCACAACACCACGAAAATAAGCCACAACACAACGGAATCAAGCCACACCACAACAGAAACAAGCCACAACACAACGGAATCAAGCCACAACACCACGAAAACAAGCCACAACACAATGAAAACAAGCCACAACACAACAGAAACAAGCCACAACACAACGGAAACAAGCCACAACACAACGAAAACAAGCCACAACACCACGAAAACAAGCCACAACACAACGGAAACAAGCCACAACACAATAGAAACAAGCCACAACACAACGGAAACAAGCCACAACACCACGGAAAAAAAGCCACAACACCACGAAAACAAGCCACAACACAACGAAAACAAGCCACAAAACAACGGAAAACAAGCCACAACACCCCGAAAACAAGCCACAACACAACGGAAACAAGCCACAACACAACGGAAACAAGCCACAACACAACGAAAACAAGCCACAACACCACGAAAACAAGCCACAACACAACGGAATCAAGCCACAACACAACGGAAACAAGCCACAACACCACGAAAAAAAAGCCACAACACCACGAAAACAAGCCACAACACAATGAAAACAAGCCACAACACAACGAAAACAAGCAACAACACCACGAAAACAAGCCACAACACAACGGAATCAAGCCACAACGGAAACAAACCACAACACCACAAAAAAAAGCCACAACACCACGAAAACAAGCCACAACACAACGAAAACAAGCCACAACACCACGAAAACAAGCCACAACACAACGAAAACAAGCCACAACACAACGGAAACAAGCCACAACACAACAGAAACAAGCCACAACACAACGGAAACAAGCCACAACACCACGAAAAAAAAGCCACAACACCACGAAAACAAGCCACAACACAACGAAAACAAGCCACAACACAACGAAAACAAGCCACAAAACAACAGAAAACAAGCCACAACACCCCGAAAACAAGCCACAACACAACGGAAACAAGCCACAACACAACGAAAACAAGCCACAACACAACGAAAACAAGCCACAACACCACGGAAACAAGCCACAACACCACGAAAACAAGCCACAACACCACGAAAACAAGCCACAACACCACGAAAAAAAAGCCACAGCACAACGAAAACAAGCCACAACACCACGGAAACAAGCCACAACACAACGAAAACAAGCCACAACACAAGCCACAACACAACAGAAACAAGCCACAACACAACAAAAACAAGCCACAACACAACGAAAACAAGCCACAACACCACGGAAACAAGCCACAACACCACGAAAACAAGCCACAACACCACGAAAAAAAAGCCACAGCACAACGAAAACAAGCCACAACACCACGGAAACAAGCCACAACACAACGAAAACAAGCCACAACACAAGCCACAACACAACAGAAACAAGCCACAACACAACAAAAACAAGCCACAACACAATAGAAACAAGCCACAACACAACGGAAACAAGCCACAACACAACAGAAACAAGCCACAACACCACGAAAACAAGCCACAACACAACGAAAACAAGCCACAAAACAACGGAAAACAAGCCACAACACCCCGAAAACAAGCCACAACACAACGGAAACAAGCCACAACACAACGAAAACAAGCCACAACACCACGAAAACAAGCCACAACACAACGGAATCAAGCCACAACACAACGGAAACAAGCCACAACACCACGAAAAAAAAGCCACAACACCACGAAAAACAAGCCACAACACAATGAAAACAAGCCACAACACAACGAAAACAAGCCACAACACCACGAAAACAAGCCACAACACAACGGAATCAAGCCACAACGGAAACAAGCCACAACACCACGAAAAAAAAGCCACAACACCACGAAAACAAGCCACAACACAACGAAAACAAGCCACAACACCACGAAAACAAGCCACAACACAATGAAAACAAGCCACAACACAACGAAAACAAGCCACAAAACAACGGAAAACAAGCCACAACACCCCGAAAACAAGCCACAACACAACGGAAACAAGCCACAACACAACGAAAACAAGCCACAACACAACGAAAACAAGCCACAACACCACGAAAACAAGCCACAACACCACGAAAAACAAGCCACAACACCACGAAAAAAAAAGCCACAGCACAACGAAAACAAGCCACAACACCACGGAAACAAGCCACAACACAACGAAAACAAGCCACAACACAACAGAAACAAGCCACAACACAACAAAAACAAGCCACAACACAACGGAAACAAGCCACAACACAACAGAAACAAGCCACAACACAACGGAAACAAGCCACAACACCACGGAAACAAGCCACAACACAACGAAAACAAGCCACAACACAACAAAAACAAGCCACAACACAACGAAAAAGCCACAACACAACGAAAACAAGCCACAACACAACGAAAACAAGCCACAACACCACGGAAACAAGCCACAACACAATGAAAACAAGCCACAACACAACGAAAACAAGCCACAACACCACGGAAACAAGCCACAACACAACGAAAAAGCCACAACACAACGAAAACAAGCCACAACACAATCGAAAAAGCCACAACACAACGAAAACAAGCCACAACACCACGGAAACAAGCAACAACACAACAGAAACAAGCCACAACACAACACAACGAAAACAAGCCACAACACAACGAAAACAAGCCACACCACAACGGAATCAAGCCACAACACAACGAAAACAAGCCACAACACAAGCCACAACACAACAGAAACAAGCCACAACACAACGAAAACAAGCCACAACACAACAAAAAAGCCACAACACAACGGAAATAAGCCACAACACAACGAAAACAAGCCACAACACAACGGAAACAAGCCACAACACAATGAAAACAAGCCACAACACAACAGAAACAAGCCACAACACAACGAAAACAAGCCACAACACAACAAAAAAGCCACAACACAACGGAAACAAGCCACAACACAACGGAAACAAGCCACAACACAACGGAAACAAGCCACAACACAACGAAAAAGCCACAACACAACGAAAACAAGCCACAACACCACGGAAACAAGCAACAACACAACAGAAACAAGCCACAACACAACACAACGAAAACAAGCCACAACACAACGAAAACAAGCCACACCACAACGGAATCAAGCCACAACACAACGAAAACAAGCCACAACACAAGCCACAACACAACAGAAACAAGCCACAACACAACGAAAACAAGCCACAACACAACAAAAAAGCCACAACACAACGGAAACAAGCCACAACACAACGAAAACAAGCCACAACACAACGGAAACAAGCCACAACACAATGAAAACAAGCCACAACACAACAGAAACAAGCCACAACACAACGAAAACAAGCCACAACACAACAAAAAAGCCACAACACAACGGAAACAAGCCACAACACAACGGAAACAAGCCACAACACAATGGAAACAAGCCACAACACAACGAAAACAAGCCACAACACAATGAAAATGCTCCCGACCACTAGGGAGCTCTCGGAGTGCGGTAAAGTTAGTTTGCGGTGCCATTGTTCTATAGATTCGCCAGTCTTACAACGATATAAACGGTTAAACTGAAATGTTTACAGTGACAGGATGAGACAGTGAGCAAAACAACTGTATGAAGTGATAGTATGTGATAGTCCCAAAATTTGTCTACTCCTCTGCTACACACTCAAAAGTATGTACTTTTCAGTGCATAATTATAGGGCATAGTATAAGTAAGCGAATTGAGACGCAGCATTAGTATTTTATCATTCTATTAGTACAAACTTATAGCTCTGTTACCTTGAGATGTCCTGATTCTGCTCTCTGCATGTAGATGTAGACGCTGGTCAAAATGAAAAGACCAGCTCCGACCAGGACGGATTTTCTCAGATGGCATCTCATCACACACCTTCTTCTGTTAAGACACATATGCACTTAAATACTGTGCCACCAACAATAAACACACATTGCAAGTCTTACTTTCCAATATGTTTGATTGTCTTTAATCAGTAGCTGCTGCATTGTTCAATTATTCACATGACCCAGTTTGAATAATTAATGGCCGATTATGAACCATTCAGCTGGCACACTGTCATTTAGAAGAGCAAAATAGTGCAAACACAGGGCAGGGAAAAGCTGCAAGGACAATATAAAGATAGATGAATATACTGTGAACATGAAAATATATAGGCCTATTACATCGCCCAGCATCATATTCGCTGAATAAAATGCAACACTTGTTTCTAACTGAATTTGGAGTGCTGATTCCAAAAACAGCGCATGTCACACTTTCCCACAAAATATGATGAGCATTTCAGAGTATGTTTGCTTTCGACAACCATTTGTAAGGTGAAAAATGCATCCCTTAAATTTAAACACCAGAAAAACTTCCACAACTTCCTATCATCCTCTGATCTAAATTACAATCATTTGTTCGATTTTCACATGTTCACATGTATTCACATGTTTCACCGGCCGATTTTCACATGTATGACATTGTTTTAAGCCTAATCCTGATTTCAAGGTTAGAATTATGGCCAGTGACAGAAGAAAATGCAAAACATGACCAAGATTTTAGCTGAAGTGTTGGGGGTAACGCATAATGTGAGTTACGTAATCAGATTACTCTAGTAACTACTAAAGTAACGCATTATTTTTTAATTTATAACAAAACATGTGAGTTACGTTTTCAAAGAAGTCTTCCCATTTAGTGACATTTTTGATTAAAAAACAAACAAGCAAGCCCAGCGACAAAAAGTATAGAAAACCATAATGTAACGCATTACTTTCGCATTACTTTCCATAAAATGTAACATCTCAGTTATTCCTATTCCTATTCGTCGGTCTTCCAGACGTGGCGTCAGAAATGATGACAGAATGGGAACTAAAGCCACGTTTCCACCGCAGGAACTTTCCCCAGGAACTAGGGACTTTGGGGTGGTACTCAGTGTGTTTCGACCGCAAGAGCCAGGGTCTAAATGAAGTTCCAGGTAAAGATTTCCCCCTCAAAACGGGCCTGCTCACGATGTAGTACTTTTTCAAAGTTCAGAAACTTTCAGGGGGTGGGACTTGGGCGCTGAACATTTTGATTGGTCGATTGGCAGCATTTTATTTCAACCACCATTTTTGAAAGTCAGCGTGCAGTAAGAGTCGTTTGCTATTCTAATCAACAATGGAGTTAAAAAAATATGACAGATGGCCCAACGACGAGGTTCAGGCTTTGTTAAGCTTATATGTGGAGGACGAAATCCAGTGGGAACTGGAAAGCCGTGTGCAGTCCTATGAAACTGGACTAATTTCCACAGTGCTTTAGACCGCGATGGAAACGCAGACAGCAGCAGCAGGTCTGGGGGGAAAAAGTTCCGGGGACAAACTGCTCTGGGTAATTTCAGTGGAAACAGGGCTAATGTAATGCAATTGGTTACTTTTTAAAGGAATAATACATTACTTTTTTTTTTTTCATGCTCTGTGGGTGTTTTACTTCATCTAAACAGCATCAGAAAATTACAGATTGTGAATAATTATTTATAAACCATGTTTATGTAAAGTTCTTTGACATTAAATGCATTTTGGGGTGCATTTTTTGACACATGCATTTTCTGTAAAGTGTGAATGTGAATTGAATTAAATGTGAATTAAATGTGTGTTAAATAATACATTTTCAATACTTCTTTTATCATTAAAACCCACTTTTGTTATTTTGATAACTGCAAAAAGCTAACGTATATATATAATTTGAAAATCCTAATATTTTATGAAGAAAAAACTACCTGAAAGTTTTTATTTTTATTTTTGAACTCAGCACTTAATTCTGTAATATTAGGCCTTGTTTGCAAATCAGCAGAATTGTTTTCAAAAATGTTGGGCTGTTATTAATAAATACTGCATATCAGCAAAACGTGTTTGGAGTCAATAAATTCTGATTTCAACTTTATTCTATAGAATCCAGAATTCTGAGGTTCTTGGTTGGTTTCCATGGATTTGACATTTTCCCTGTTCAATAATAAACTGTGCTAAGTGACAGAATAGCTTACTAATCTTACATACAGTCTTTTTCCTGTCATTTTTAATGATCATCAGAAACCTGTTAACTTCCCCATGACATGACAAGAACATGTTTACATGGAGAAAAAAAGAGAAAAAAACACCAGCAGGAATTACTGTAGTGTAGGCTATGCCCCGACCAATTTGCCCTATAGGCAATATTTTACCTGATGCTCCTTGCCTCAGCCACTGATCATTGTGTTCATACACTTACAAAGAAACTGCATACTGTATACCGGAGAGTGAGAGACCATTGGGTGTTACATTATATTATTAAAACTAGCTGATGATGGCGATCTAAATAGCACCTAAGCCATATTACAGCCTGTACTCAAATAGCAAAGCAATTAATAATTACATCAAGAATTACTTCTACATGCAAACATGCATTCGGCTTAATTTTAAAAGTGTTTGTTTTCCAGTACATGGCAGAAATCTACTAATAAATATGGCACATTTTTCATGTTATAACCGCAAATAAATAACTAAGAATTAAATAACTAAGAACTTTAAAAGTGAATTTTACATAAAATGTTGCTATTTTAGCGTTAACTCTGGCTAGATTATAGATCGTTTTCAAATGAACGAACAATACTATTGTCTAACAACTATAAAAAACTGTTTATTCATTACATTTATCACATTTTTCCTCCTCTTCTCATATTCTTTTTCTTCCATGGGCACCAGAGGGCTTTGGTCTTTTTAACTTTTGTATGCTATCATATGGCTATGCTATTTATGCTATTCGTGTGATAGCTATCTCAGGCTATAATTCTAGTTTATCATATGCTAATCATGTAAATTCGGCTATCCATCACAATCAGGTAACTGAAGTCTGTGAGTGTGTGCGGTTGGGCTGGGAAGGATTAATGCGTCGGACTGGGGTGAGTCAAACGACTAAGCAAAGTAGTTAGCCTATATTTTAGTGGAGTTTTTAATTTTGTGTAATATTTTGAATTAAAAGTATTTAAATAGTATTAGTAAAATAACTTTTGGCATTTGTCTATTCCGTCTATGCCACAGGCCGGCCCTGTCTGTAAAGCAGAAAGTCTGCTTAGAGAAGTAATATCACTAAAAGGACTGCTTTACTGATTAATACCAGTTAAAAAAGTTGTCTGGCTATCACCAGACCAAGCTCAACCTCTTAAGATTGAACATTGGTCTGGGGAGTCTGCTCTGTATTTTCTACTGCACAAGAGGTGTGATAAACAGGCGTAATTCAAATGACTCTGTTCGCAATTGTATAGTCTTTCAACCAATCAGACCACAAGAGGCGTTATCAATGGGCAAAAATCCAGCGCTTCTCTATCTGTCATCGTGTTAAACCCGCCAATAGCACGCCAGGTGGATAAGCTAATCTGTGATTGATTCAAAAGTGTAAGCAGTAGAAATTAATGTACAGGTTTCCAGACTGAGCTGCGGGGTGAAATCAAATTGCCGGCAGATCAGGCTGGGTTTACCCAGTCTAGTTAATAAGAGAATTTTATCAAAAATATAAGCTGCACATTTTCAAAATGTTGGAATGTCTTGCCCCATAGACTGTAACTAGAGCTTTACTGTAAACATGACTCTATGTATGTGTGTGTGTGTGTGTGTGTGTGTGTGTGTGTGTGTGTGTGTGTGTGTGTGTGTGTGTGTGTTTACAAACTGTGTGTCACATTTGCTTTTTATTGCACATAACTTCCTGTAGTTATATATATATTAACTGATTCATTGTCCTTGTAAGTCTGAAAGGTAATTTAAACTATATTAAAAAAGAAAATTGTCACCCTTAGGCTGATTATAGTTTGTAAAACCCTAATTTACAGTTCTAA
The DNA here is from genome assembly GCA_018749465.1 of Paracanthobrama guichenoti. Taxonomy (NCBI): domain Eukaryota; kingdom Metazoa; phylum Chordata; class Actinopteri; order Cypriniformes; family Gobionidae; genus Paracanthobrama; species Paracanthobrama guichenoti. The sequence continues at coordinate 19,143,412 of CM031965.1, read as the reverse complement.
AAGGACAAGTATATACTAAATATAAAAACAAGCCTAAAAAGTGATAGAGAACTTGTTGTGTTGTAAAGGAAGCCTTAAATGTTTAGTAGAAAAAGGATTTGCCATTATAACTGCATGTTTACTGATACATTTTTGAAACAGACATTTCTTTAAACCATGACTGAATGTTTCTTCATCAGCGAAGGTGAACTTTGCCTCCACAGTTTTACTATGTATTCTATTTGCACTGAATGAAACAGCACACCTGGCTACCAAACCATTGTTTGTTGCTTATCCTTTATAGCGCAAAGAAAATGAAGAGAGCACACAGACAGGTTTTAGAGAATGCGTGTTGGTCGACGCTCACTGACACTGACAATGCACTCCTTAAAACTACATTTACAATTCAAACAAGGAGGGTGGTTGTTTTGTGTATAAGCCGGTTTTACAGGGCATATAGGTGAAAGAACACTCTAACCTGACCATCCTTGTGTAGGATGGTCAGATACCCCCCCTCCTCCAACACACACACACACACACACACACACACACACAGGTCTGTTTAATATCTTTGCAGGGACTCTCCATAGACGTAATGGTTTTTATACTGTACAAACTGTATATTCTCTCTCCTTGCACTAACCCTACCCATTACACAAAACCTCAATTTAGGTCCCCTTGAGTCAGTGTAATTTATAAATAAATAAAAGTCCCCACCCGGATAGAAAAACTATGCGCGCACGCACACAGTTGCATTATTATTATTATTATTATTATTATTATTATTATTATATTTAGGCTATAGCGGTATAAACAACCTCTCATTTCATATAGGTTTGATTCAGTCTTGTTCTTATAAACAAAGAAAATGAACATTTTTTTAATTCGGAGTACAAGTACGATGTTATTAAAAAAACAATGATGCCCAAATATTCCATTCGAACGTTCTAGACGTATCCACGATGGCACAATTCTATTCGAAAGTTCGAAAACGTCTATATTTCTCACATATTGTGTAGTTTATCAGTGTAGTTTTGACACAAAGTTCAAACAAGTGTATTAAAGCCGTGCACTTACCTTATATCACATATAACCTTGCGCAGCAGTAAAAGTGGGCTAACACATTCAAAGCGATATTTCTTATAACGTTAGAGAAAACGCGCAGTTAGATCACTTCTTAGTGTCCTTGGGTCGCTCTTCGTCTTTAAAACGGTCCTTATTCCCTCCTGGAAAGTGTTACGCTTTTATCCAAATGATGGACTGCTCAAGTTCTGCTGTCATGAGGAGTGATGGGCGTTCATATGTTAACCGGACAGAGGTTGGTTGAAATAACTTATCGGGTAGTTCAGATATTGTGTCAGAAGCCATTTCCTTGTTAAACATTGGTATGATAACCAACAGGAAAATGAATGGTGTCGTGAGTCAATCAAACGAGTTTAAAGCAGGTTTTGATCTTGTGTTGTGTAGATTTCCTTTAATCATAATTGCATCCCCGTTGGCTTTCAGAAGGTTGGTAAACGAATGAATGAATAAATAAATAATTTGTTACATTTATTTGTTACATTGCGTTGCTGTAAATTTGTGTTGAAAGACAGTTTCAGTTTCATTTCAGCTCTTTTAATGAAACCAATCCACAAGAAAAAAAAAAAAAAACACTTTCTACTCTATATACAATGCGTATGTATATAAACATCCCTTAAAACCACATTGTATTCCGCATGCTTATTTCTACTCTAGCTTCTGTTTGTATGCGTGTAATCAGGGGCGGGTGGGCCTGGGTGGTCCTGTCTTACACACCCAGTCAGTTCCAGGGAAATACATAATTTTTTTAATAATACAATTTTCTAACGTTTTAACAATTCATCAATAATTATTTTAAATGTGATTTTTTTGTGTGTGTCATGCATTAGAACTGTATTCTAATATTAATAATAATATGCTAATTCATCTCAAGTTACAAATACCAATAAAAAAGCCAAATACAGTCCTTCAGGATTCTAATAAGTTTCGTAATTCTTTTTCGAGTTTGGCCCTGTATGACATCATAAAGGGTGGAATTCCTTGTATGGGCACTTCTCCTGGATGAGCGCATGCACACATCAACCAGAGCAAGAGCAAGAGCGTGTCCATCAATGAGCTTTGTTCAGGTTACGGGAGCCGTCGCAGCGCTGCCATTTTGTTTTTAGACCACAAAACCAACAGTGTCACTAAAGAAGTGTTTTTGGTTATGAGGGAAAGATAACCTTGTTCAGCTTCCCAAATAACCCAGCGTTAAACAGTGGATGCAGTTTGTTTTTCTGGAATAGCAATAGAGTTCCGCAAGTGTGTTTGTTTGTTCCCGGTCACGAGTGGAAACCGCAGGCGTCAAATTAAAAATCATCAAATTATCTGTTTTGTTGGCAATCAGCGCGTATGTGCATAAAATGTAAACAAAATTAACGTATAGTGAATAGAAAGTTATCCAGGGGTAATGCCATGATGTGTGTGTGTGTGTGTGTGTGTGTGTGTGTGTGTGTGTGTGTGTGTGTGTGTGTGTGTGTGTGTGTGTGTGTGCGTGCTTGTGAGTCTTTAGCTCCGCCACTGCACCCCTGCACAAGCTCAGGTGTTTTTGGAAAGAATCGGTACAGCGCATCTTATCGTCTTTTATAAATATAATAAAACTAAAGACTCTTCAGAGATTTAAAGGATGCAATACTACTGTATATAGTCTAGCAGGAGAAATAGGTTCCCATGTACCTGTTTGGCAATTTTTTGTAACCTGTTTTTTTGGGACCCTAATGGGGTCTAGTTAAGAGTTTTTGATGTTGCAGAGATCAACTAATGTCCCATGGGGTTCGTTTGATGGCCATATTGAAGTGAACTCCAGGAATCAAATGGAAAGGTCATTGACATGGTACAACCACTGTTTATTGGTGAAAGACAGGAAAATAGCACATTTTAGGCTCATAACAATGTAACTTTTGCTATTTTGTTTTGCAAATTTAGTCACATGAAACTAATTTATTCTATCATAACAAATGCAAGGTTATTAAATTGATCACTATTAAATGGATCAATGATCATCATAAATTTAAATTTTCCAAAGAGAGGGGGGCAGAATTGGTCCACAAGACCAGACAGGCTCCAAAATTCCTCCATCTCTGACCCTCGTCATAGGGTTTAGGCCTCCAGAAGATTGGCTCAGCTGCCCACTTGTAACATGGCACTCTATAGTTCACATCCTGGATGTGGGGAATGAGTGAGTCTTGGCAGGGGGGCAGGAGAGCAAAATCAACTCTCAACTTAATGCTGAGGGTCTCGACTTATCCCACAATCTTCTTGAGCATCTTGCTCCTGACCTGGTTGACTGATGTCTCACATGCTTGACTGTTCATCACGCACATTAAGACTTCCAGCTTCCCTTGCCTTTGAAGGCTCTGGTACAGTCTTTACCACTAAATACATAGTAGCCGAGCGGGATGCTGCAGGACGGCTGCCCAAGAGAGGTGGCCAGCACCATGACATTGACTAGCTGACAGTGCCTGCCCATGCCAATGTCAAGGTGTATGACGAGGTTGATGGCATCAGTGTGATGTAGAAGGATGAAGATGTCATGTCCTCACTACTCCCAGCTTGACGGCATGATGCAGGTAGAGCAGAACGCAGCTGTCTGTATCCTCCTGGTCTAACTAGAGGGCTTGGATCTCGATGACTTCCACCTGAAATTGCAGAAAACACCCCGATGCATGGTAGCTTATATTTTTGGCAAACAATCTGTTAACACAAAACCTCACTGAAGTTTACTAGGTTTGGATCAATCAACTCTATCTGATGACATTAGCTGATGAGCTGTTCCCTCCACAATGAGAGCAGATGTCTCACACTTTGCTGCCTCCTTACTCCTCCAGACCTTGAGCATCAACTGAGAGAGCTGCCGCTTGTTCTCCCCATTGCCCAGAAAGAGCTTAAAGTCCTGGGTTTCCTGGTGGCTGGACCCTGCAGTATAAACCTCTTAGAAAAGCCGTGCCTCAGCCTCTCCTGTGTCCTGATGGAGTCAGGCTGGTAGGAGTCAGTGGAGAAGATGAAGTGCTTCTTGGCCACCATCTGATCCAGGACTTGCAGGCAGATTGCTCCGAATGTATGAGGCAGGTTTGTGAGGGCATGAAAGAGGCTGTTCTCATCTTGGATGAGGATGACATCCTTGGGACAGGGTCCATCCAAGAGGAAGTGCAGCATGGTGGCTTTGTTGATCTAGGGAGTGAGGGACAGGTGAGAGGGAGTAGCACATCAGCTCATTAAGATCTAGCGGCTACTCCCGGACCTGTGACTTGACAAGCAACTGGAAGGCCAGTGAGCTGGAGCTGGCCCAGATCAAGAAGAGTGAGGAGGCAGTCCAGTGCACCATTGTTGCCATCAAGAGTTTCACCAACCCCTTCCAAATGATGGACAAGGAGTGCTTCTACTCTCTTGCCTCCAGTGCTCCCTTGAGGTCGAGGTTGATGTCCTCCATGCTGAGGCTGTTGGTAAGACTGCCAAGGAGGCATTTATCCGAGACCAGCTTTAAGGTGGGTGTGAGCAAGCTTTTTCAACCCCATCAAGAAGCAGACATTCCTGACGTTGGAGGCCTGCAGCAGCTCAAGCTCACATCCTCAGAGGGAAAGGTAAAGCAATCTATATGGAAGTGTGAGACAGCTGGCAGACTTTCAATCTGCCTTCTGACCACGACACAGCACAGAGACAGCGCTCTGATTATAAAGATATTTGCATAAATACTGATACAGTTAAATTATCAGTACTGGTGCTACTCGACCTCTGCATTTGACACTGTCGATCACAACACCCTTCTTGACAGGCTGGAAAATTGGGTCGGGGCTTTCTGGGATGGTCCTTAAATGGTTCAGCTAGAGGTTAATATATGAGTATAGGTGACCATAAGTCCAAGTGGACATCCATGGACTTATGGTCACTATAAGTCAATGTATTGCAAGAATTAGATGCTTTGTTTCCAGGCAAGACTTGTTCATGCTTTCATTATCAGCAGGGTGGACTATTGTAATGGACTCCTCGTTGGCCTTGCCAAAAAGATAAGGCCTTGCCATAAGACAGCTGCAGCTCATACAGAACGCTGAGCAGAACCAGAAGATATGAACATATCACACCAGTCCTCAGGTCTTTACACTGGCTTCCAGTTACATTCAGAATTTATTTTAAAATACTGTTACTTATAAATCACTCAATGGCCTATGACCTCAATACATTGCAGATATGCTCACAGAATATAATAATAATAAGATTTATTTATATAGTGCCTTTCCCAAGCTCAAGGAAAGAAAAAGAAAATAACACATACACAGCATCAATATAGAACATAGATATACATGTACACACAAATATACAGTGAGAAGAAAAAAAAGAACAGCAGAACACTAAACAGAGGAGGGTTGGGAATACTGTAAGAAAATCTATGTTTTTAGTTGAGCTTTGAATGAGGATATAGTAGCAGTGTCATGCAGAGTAAGAGGGAGAGTGTTCCAGAGTTTCGGAGCCACAGCACTGAATGATCTACCACCCATAGTTGAAAGACGGAAGCGAGGTACAGTAAGCAGTTTTAAGTCAGATGACTGGAGAGAATGAGGAGGAGAATAATAGTGCAGAAGTTCAGATAAATAATGGGGAGCAAGTCCATGAAGACATTTAAAAGTTAACAATAGAGTTTTATACTGAACGCGGACAGAAACAGGTAGCCAATGTAGATTATAGAGCAAAGGGGTGATGTGATCAGATTTCGTGACTTGATCGATGACTCTGGCAGCAGAATTTTGTACATATTGTAGTCTAGTGATTGTTTAAGCGGGCAGCCCCATAAGAAGTGAATTACAGTAGTTGAGACGAGAGTTTATTAAAGCATTAATTTGAGATTCGGTATCTTTAGTGCTGAGAGCAGGTCGCAGTCGGGCAATGTTACGAAGGTGGTAGAATGCAGTCTTGGTAATAGAACTTATTTGAGTTTGAAATGTAAGCAAAGAGTCAAATGTTACACCCGGATTTTTAACAGTGTGAGATGGAATTAATGTGGCCCCATCAATAGGTAGACTCAAAGGGATGGTGGACCAAAAACAGTAACCTCAGTTTTATTGTTATTAAAGGTGCACTATGTAACTTTTACGTCCGCTAGAGGTCGCCTATTCAAAACAAAGGCGTAGTTTGATGACGCCAAGTTTGAGCGCAGAATCTTGGGACATGTGGTCTTCACCTCATAGCCTTTGAAAAAGAATTGGGATAGGACTCGGGTAGAAATCAAGATCATGGATGCGGTTATTAACGTTACTGTAGTATGAAGCAGAGCAGACCTGAGTTCTGTGGGAGCTGAACGAGGCCGCTGGAGCGATTGTTAATGAGAGACGAGCGTGACACAGCTTGCGAGCAGCTTTTATTATGCCACAGTTGACGGCACCATTCCCGCTTTTCCGGTCATGAGTATGAGGTAACGCAGCTCTGTTTATCATATTAGATACATCTGAGTGTGTTGAAAATGATGTTATGACGTTACTCTGTGCGTTCGCTCGGCGGCTGCTATGACACTTGTCGCACACTGAAGTAAGAGTAAAGAGTTTCTGCAGAATAAACCCGGAAACCGAGGGTAACACAGATATGATGCCATTGACAGGCGACTCCCTCACATGTCCCAGTTAATTGGTTAAAATAGCAATTTTCTCATGATTTACAAATAGTTGGAAACATTTGGGATATTGTAAATACTCAACTGAACAAAATATATAACACTGGCCTAGTGTTTTTTGGATATTTTACTGAATGTTACATAGTGTACCTTTAAATTTAAGGAAGTTTCTATGTAACCAGATTTTAATGTCAGCAATACAGGAATTCAATGAGTCCAGGGGAAGAGCAGAGACTGAGCGGGCTGATATGTAAATTTGCAAGTCATCAGCATAACAATGATAGCTGAGACCATGACTATGGATAATGTGAACAAGAGGTAACAGATAAATATGAGGAACACCATGAGAGAGAGAACATGGAGATATGAAGATATGAAGTCATGAATAGTAATAAAAAAATTGTCTATCAGTGACATATGATATAAACCAAGATAAAAGCTCTATCCCTGATGCCGATAGCTGATAGCCGAAAGCAAAGTATATGATGAGATAAAGTGTCAAATGTGGCTGTTAAGTCAAGCATGATGAGAACAGTAAGACAAGAAGTAACAGACATTAGCAGGTCATTAGTCATTTTTACCAACACTGTTTCAGTGCTGTGTCCTGCCCGAAAGCCAGTTTGAAATGGATCTCAGGAAGATTGTTAGCAGAGAGATGAGCTTGTAACTGAGAGGCAACTACTTTTTCAAGCAGCTTTGCAACAAAAGGAAGATTAGATATAGGTCTGAAATTATTCATAACCTTTAGAATCCAGCCCAGGTTTCTTTAAAATAGGAGTGACTGCAGCTGTTGATAGAGGGACAGACCCAGAAGAAAAAGACCAGTTTTGAGATTACAGATTTTAAGGCAGTTTTTAAGAAGTGAGGTAGGCGCTGGATTTAAGTAGGTGAGCTAGTTTGAGCAATTAGGTGGTTAACAGACGATGGACTGGTGGGAGTAAAGCTAGAGAGGATGTATTTTATGGGCTGCGTTGAGGACCAGTTAGAGGAGTTTGATGAAAATGTTTCATTGATAGATTTTATCTTATTTACAAAAAAATGGAGGAAGGACAGTTAACAGTTGAAAATAATGTCATAGGTCGACTTTTAATGTTCTCTATGTGTGGCATTAAGAGCTGCATAACTTGTATTTCAGCTGGTAAGCACAGAAATCTTGATAATGCACCTCCAGGTCACTTTTCTTATATATCGGGACTCAAGACGTCTGCCAGTTTGTTTAAGCATTCGGAGCTCAGGTGTATACCAAGGTCACGCATGAGATGAAGGTACCAGCTTAGTTATCATAGGGGCGTGACTGTCCAAGGCTTCAGAGATAGCGGAGTTGAAAGTAGAGAGAACAGCAGGAGGACAAGAGAAATCAGAGTAAGAAGACAGAGAAGATGCATTAATGGAGTCTGAGAATGACAGAGGATCAACAGATTTAACATTGCGATAATTAATAGTAGTTTTGAGAAGAGGTTCAGGAAGAGGAAAGTCAAATCTAACTGTTATCACTTTATGATCAGAGATACCAGTCTGAGATACAGAAACAGATACGTTATTAATTCCTGAAGTGCAAAAAAGATCAAGCGTGTGACCACGGCAGTGAGTAGGAAAATCAACATGTTGTACAAGACTGAAATCGTCCAAAGTTAACGTAAGGTCACTGGCATTAGAGCAGACAGTGTCAAAATGGATACTGAAATAACCAAGAAGCATAACATAAGAAGATACAGCATAGGCCAGAGTGAGTAGTTCATTGAGTTCAGAGAAGAAATATAATATAAACCTAACAGATCACTCAGATTATTAGGATCACATCAGTTAGAAATGCCAAGGGTTCACTCAAAGCAAGCAGAGTCTGCTTTTAGCTGTTATGCCAGCCGCAGCTGGAACCAGCTACCAGAAGAGATCAGGGGACTCATTTTATAAAACTGTCTGTATATTTCATCGCAAAAGCTAGATAACAGTACAGAAAGTATGCCAGAACCTGTGCAAAAATCCCTTTATAAATCCCAGTCAGGAAGATTGTGTCTCCTCTCCAAAATAACCATATATGGAGCTTACAATACCTAGTTTTACTATGCATAACGTCATCTGTCACCTTCCTAAGCACAGGCCCCAGATGTGCTCCAACAGTTGTCACTTTCAAAACCAGTCTTAAAACACATCTGTTTAGCTGGGCATTTACTGAATGAGCACTGTGCCACTGTCAAAGCTGATGACACTTTATCTTATCAACCTCGTCATCTACCTTGACATTGGCATGGACAGGCACCGTCAGCTGGTCAATGTCACGGTGCTGGCCACCTCTCTTGGGCCTGTACTTTTCTTTTACAACACGTGGATGGCCGGGTGCGTGTGCATCGCTTACCAGGCGAATACATGGCACCAGGATGCACTATGGGAAGAAGGCAAGCCGGCGGAGGCAGTGTGATGCTTGGGGCAATGTTCTGCTGGGAAACCTTGGGTCCTGCCATCCATGTGGATGTTACTTTGACACGTACCACCTACCTAAGCATTGTTGCAGACCATGCACACCCTTTCATGGAAACGGTATTCCCTGGTGGCTGTGCCTCTTTCAGCAGGATAATGCTCCTGCCACAAAGCAAAAATGGTTCAGGAATGGTTTGAGGAGGACAACAACGAGTTTGAGGTGTTGAAGTGTACAAAACAATCGGGCATCTGTGGGATGTGCTGAACACACAAGTCCAATCCATGGAGACCCCACCTTACACGACTTAAAGGATCTGCTGCTAACATCCTGGTGCCAGATACCACAGCACAGCTTCAGGGGTCCAGTGGAGTCCATGCCTTGACGGGTCACGGCAGTTTTGGCAGCAAAAGGGGGAACCAACACAATATTAGGAAGGTGGTCATAATGTTATGCCTGATTGGTGTACATACATACATATATACATACACACATACACACACACACACACACACACAGACACACACAACTCAATATTAGAAAGCAATTTATAAACATTTTAACTGAATATTAGTTGTGGGTAAGACACTGTTTTACAAAACCAAGACATTAAAAAATTAAATAAAAAATATTTTTTTGTGAAAATGCAGTGATCAAAATTTTGAGACCAGTAATCATAGTTAAATCAGGAAGTATTTTTTCCATTAATTTCTCCCATGGGTATTTCAAACAAGTAAGTTTCAAATAAGCAATTAACCAAGCCAACCAGCAACAAGGTGAATCATAACATTAAAAACCTGATTTGAAGCAATAAAAAGTGTTTGAAAAACACTGTACTTAGCGGCTTTAGTGAGGGAAAGAATTACAATCCCATGAAGCATTGCAAACAGCATAACTGAATTAAAGCCTACTAACTACTACTTTAAAACTGTGGATTATATCAATAGTAACAATATATTTTAAGTTTATTGTAAAATAGATATTTAAAGTCCCCTGTAGTCAATAATTGAATCCTTAAAACTCATCTTTGACCACCAAAAGGACATATTTAAACGTTTTTCCCAGTGATTTTTTTTTCAAGCCTTAAAATAGCTAATGTAACTTTACACCCTTGCTTCATTTAGTATATGAGGATTCATTCATAATATGCAAATTAGCCCCACCCTACACTCACTCACACAAACTCAGATCCACCCAACTTACTGAGGTAAACGCTGCACAAAGGTACCGCCCTTTACAATGTCGGACGCATAACGATAATTAATATGGTTAGCCTTTTGCTTGACTACGTTATGACTATAATGTGTTGCTCATTGTAAAATATACTGGGATGACCTGTCTACTCTTGAGACTCCACTGCTTAAGCATATTAAAAACACCACACAGACATATAAACATTAAAAACTTGATTTTAACTATTTTGCAAACCCTCATTTCACGCTGCTGCCATCTGGTAAGCGCTTCCGAAGCCTGATGGCCAAAGCTGAGAGACTCAGGAGGAGCTTCTTCCCCCAGGCCATCAGACTCCTGAACTCAGTCACTTAACATCACGTGACCATCGATACACTGACATTGCACTGCACTTTCTGTTCTCGTTGTTACTGTGTAACAACCTGTTATAAACCTGTTTGCACATTATACTCTTATACATTTGTTAACCACATATTTACAAGTCTACAGTTTACTCACTGCACAGTTTACTTCACTTATTTTATTCCACTTCTTTATTTATTTTTTTTCTACTTGACTTGATTATTTTTAATTTACAGATTATATATATATATATATATATATATATATATATATATATATATATATATATATATATATATATATATATATATATATTATATAGCACTGTCCATGGAGCGGACCTGTTTACATTTCACTGCCGGTTGTATATTCTGTATATAACTGTGTATGTGACAAATAAAACTCTTGAATCTTGATATCAGGAAATTAGCACCAGTTGCCAGATTAACACCAATAACTAAAATGTTCAAAACCATCATTAAAATGTTGTGCTTCTGTTGGCTTGGACCAGATGGGATAACCTTCGCTGCCCTCGTACATCGATGAGCCTTGGGCACCCAACACCCTGTCGCCGCTTTGTAGTTTGTCCCTCCTCAGACAGTTGGTAAATTTTCACCACTGCTGACTGGGAGCAACCCACAAGCCTTGCCATTTCAGAGATACTCTGACCCAGTCGCACTGCCATAACAATTTGGCCCTTGTCACAGTCGCTCAGATCTTTATCCCTGCCCATTTCTCCTGCATCCAACGCGTTGATTACAAGAACTGATTGTTTGCTTACCATCTAACCTACTCAGACCTTAATATGTGGCCTTGATAGGAAGTTAGGAGATTATCAATGATATTCACTTCACCTAATAAGCATATGTACAGACACACACACACACACACACACACACACACACACACACACACACACACACACACACACACACACATTATGTAACTAGTTGCTAAATAAGACAGCTGCTAGATAAGAATAACACACATTTATAATGTTTGACTTGTCTGTGATAACACACAAAATATTATGTACACAGTATTTCCGCTGGGGAGCCAACCTAAATAACTGTTATTTAAGAATTGTTTTATGAAGTTCCTCATATCTCCAAAGAGACATGTTTGGTTTAATTCACCATATGTGTGCTGAAAGAGCATGTGTGTAAGCCATTGTTGTGTAGTGCTAAAATTATTGTCTGTAGATTTCAACAGCATATTACTATTTTATTGTAGTTTTTTTGTTTGTTTGTTTAGAAAGACCATTGTATGATTTGTGTAGAAGGTACTGCTTAGGTACTGTATACTGTACATTTTCCTCAAAGTGGTAATAGTTCAATAGTTTTCATAAATGATCAACATTAAGAGTCTGCAACACACTCTTGATTATTGAAACAAAACCTCTAATGGTATGTTGATTTCCGGGCTGCTGTTTAACAGATACCACCAAGCTTCCGTCGCTGCCAGGGGCCTCTGGGTCTTCCTGCAACAGTTCAGCGAGGATCAGGGTCCCAGTGCCCCTGGTGTAAAGGTAGGCCTTCCAAGGCACACTGTTGCCCGGTGTGAAGGCCAGAGTCTGGATCTTCACCAGCTGTAAGGCAGCCTGTAAAGTTTCTGGAGCGGTTTTGGGTCGAGGGAAACCCAGAGTTTGCCTGTGGAGAATCTCCAAGTCCAGCCACATTTTCTCAAAGGTCTCATGGGACAGAGGAGGACCCAGAGACAGACTAATTTCCTCTTCTGTGTCATTTGGGCTGGAGAGGGTTACATCTTTACTTCCTGTTATTCAGAGAAACACAGGTAGGGCGAGACGGTTATATATAATTAAATGTAAAATAACTAAAATGAAAGAGGCAATATTATGCCTATATTCAAAGTCTTCATTTAGTTTTTGGGCTCTACTAGTATATGCTTGAATGTTCAAAAAACAAATTTTCCCATATTCTCCATTGTTGCAGCTCCTCTCTTCCCAGTTTGTCACTAAAGTTAGTTACTTGATGCTATAACCAAACTTATTTAAAAATCAAACACTTGAAATGAAATCATCATAATAAAAACAGCCTAAAATGACAGAAACCATCTTTGGAAAAAATGTATTTGAAGTGTAATTTGATTGTTTAGTTTGCCTATGTCCCATTAGAATACATGGAGGGGAATACATGCAGCCACCTGGGGGCAATCGAGACACTTTGGCTTCACTTTTCAGAACGTGTGCTTGGTTTTAACACACTTCTAGTCTCAGCCTCAGACGTCACACCCACGGAGCGTTGACTGAACGTCTGATGCATATGGCACGCGTAATTTTATTCCCCCAAACCAGTTCAGCTGTACAACTGTGACAATGAACGCTTACAAGGATCGACTAAACGCTGGATTTTCAAAAGTATGTGAAGTTAGCAGCTCTACTGTTGCAGTAAACTTGCACAACGTTCTTGAATGAATCATTTATAGATGCACACCGGTCTGTTATTGCAGGGACAATTGCCTTACATTTTCACGGCCCTAAACATGACGCGGAACAAAACGAACCGTGATTGGTTGCGTTACATGTCAGTCAAACATCCTCTTGGGGGGTCCTTGACCAATGAGAGCTGTGATGGAGTCCAGACCTTCTGTCGTCAGTCTGAAGGTCTGGCTATGCAAGACTAACACACTACTAACTTCCTTCAAGAAGGCCACACCCCTTGATTTTGTGTATGCCTTGGGTGGGAATTATTTAAATGAGGAATAGTGACATGTTCGTTCCTGGAATAAAAATCAAGACTACAATCAAGGCGTTTCAGGGAGTTCAGAAACTGATAAAGAGAATAACTGCCTTTGAAGTGGACTTAGTGCTTTGGAACTCTGCACAGCTTTCAGCAACATTACACACTAAAGAAAGTTGTAAATGGAAAAAAAGCATAATAGGTCCTCTTTAAAAAATAAAATATTAAAGTTGATGATAATAACAATTCCAAGAGAGTCCTCGCACCAAAAATGTAATTATTAAGAAAAATAAATACAGAAATCACACAAAATTATGTCTGCTTTACCTGGCAACAGCTCCTTTTCTGCACTGCTGGACGGCTGCTCAGAGGCTGATATGAGAGCAGTTTGAAGGCATGAATCCCGCGCAGACAGCGGACCCAGTGTGTTGAAGGTAGAGGCCCACAGACTAATGGGCTCCTCTTGCCGGCCAGTGAGAATGCTCATGGACGGATCAGATTTGGGTCCCGTTACAAATTTTCTTGTCTCTTTAACGCCACGCTGAAGAAGTCTATAGTACAGCAAAGCCCGGTCACGCACACACATGTCGCTCTCTTCCTCTGGGAATGGACAAAAAATACTGTAAGTGAATCACAGAAGAAGCTCTTGATGTGCCAAAGGAAATAGAAGTACAGGATTAATCATACAGACGGAAACAAGGAAAGGCTGTGGCTTTTTTCACTTTTTTCAAAGGCACTTGATATCCATTAAACTGATTTGTAAATGTACACACAAATGTACTCACAGTCCCTCAGCCACGAGGCTGAGGGACCGTGAGAGCGGGACGTGTCTCACAGAGGAGTGACGGGAGCATAAAAGGAGGAGCAACGACAGTGAAGGACGAGAGAGGACCAGGCCTGGACTTTATGTTGTGTTTTGTTTATGCTTTATTATGTGTATGCGCGGCAGCCGTCCGTGAGGGGCTGCCTGCGTTTTATTTTGGATTAAAGTCTTTTAAATGTTTGCCGGTTTCCGCCTCCTTCTTCCCTGAACAATCTTTGATCACTGGAATAAATTACATTTTACAGTATATTACAATAGAACACATTCTTTTAACTGAGAGTGAGAGATTATAATTATTTCTACAGTCAAAAGTTTTTGTGTTCAGCTGGAGGAACATGACTAGTTTTGTCCAATGGTGTTTCTATTTGACTACATTATCTGTAAACATGCTTTACACACCAATACAGTAATGTAAAAGACGGCCCAGCATGTCTTGCATCTCAGCAGGACGGCACAGGAACATCTTCACTGAGGCGCTCAGCAGCTCCATCTTCACCGCCGAGGACAGCTCTGTCTTTAGCCCGTCTATGTAGCCCTCCATAACATAAGGGGCGCTACTGATCTGCTCACCATGTTCTCCCAGAAGCCATAACAGAGCCTGTTTCCCCTGTGAAAAACAACAGAAGGATTTGATCTTCTCATACATATACCTATAATGAAAACTATGAAACATTTTTATTTCAGGATGTTTAGATCAGGTGTTAAAGGAAGCCGACTTTTTGAGACTTTAGCTTATTCACCATATCCCCCAGAGTTAGATAAGTCCATACATACCATTCTCATCTCTGTGTGTCCCATAACTCTGTCTGACGCACCCACCGCTAGCCTAGCTTAGCACAAAGACTGGAGGTAAACGGCTCCAGCTAGCCTACTGCTCAATAAGTGACAAAATAACGCCAACACTTTCCTATTTACATGTTGAGATGTGTATAGTTACATTGTGTACTAAGACCGACGGAAAATGAAAAGTTGAGATTTTCTAGACCGACATGGCTAGGAACTATACTCTCGTTCCTGCGTAATAATCAAAGAACTTTGCTGCCGTACCATGAGTGCAGTGCCGCAATGATATAACACAACCGCACAAACGTGTCAAAGTAACATCTACATGGATGGCAGGACCCAAGGTTTCCCAGCAGAACATTGCCCAAATCATCACACTACCTCCGTCAGCTTGCCTTCTTCCCATAGTGCATCCTGGTGCCATGTGTTCCCCAGGTAAGCATTCGGCACTCGGCCATCCACGTGATGTAAAAGAAAATGTGATTCATCAGACCAGGCCATCTCCTTCCATTGCTCCGTGGTCCAGTTCTGATGCTCACGTGCCACTGTTGGTGCTTTCGTTGGTGGACAGGGGTCAGCATGGGCACCCTGACTGGTCTGCGGCTATGCCACCCCATACGCAACAAACTGCGATGCACTGTGTATTCTGACACCTTTCTATCAGAACCAGCATTAACTTCTTGAGCAATTTGAGCTACAGTAGCTCGTCTGTTTGATCGGACCACACGGGCCAGACTTCGCTCCCCACGTGCATCAATGAGCCTTGGCCGCCCATGACCCTGTCACCGGTTCACCACTGTTCCTTCCTTGGAGCACTTTTGATAGATACTGACCACTGCAGACCGGGAACACCCCACAAGAGCTGCAGTTTTGGAGATGCTCTGACCCAGTCGTCTAGCCATCACAATTTGGCCCTTGTCAAACTCGCTCAAATCCTTACTATTATGAAGTGAATAACATGATTATCTCTTCATCACGGCTCCTGTTAGTGGGTGGGATATATTAGGCTGCAAGAGAACATTTTGTCCTCAAAGTTGATGTGTTAGAAGCAGGGCAAACTATGCCTGATGGTGTATGTCACAATAAGGGAAGAACAACTTCCGTTTCATGCCAAGTTTAAAATGAATATTCAGAAGACTTGCTGGTCTTTAGCTTTGTTGTGTTCTGTAAAACTAATCTGAGGCATCTGTTCTCCAGAGAAGTTCATTAAGCAGACTTTGAATGGGTGATTTTCTGAAGGCCCCTTGTGCCAGACATGCACCTTGATGATGCACAGAGTCTAAAATATGTGATTTTATGGGTCATAAACTATGCTTCAATAGTCCAGATGTGATCGAATCAGCATTTAGCAAAACTGAGCTTTCTGCTCACAACATAGTTTTAACTAAACCCTTTAAAATCTATTTATACTACCTATATTTTAAAATCTTTATATGAGGGATGAAAGGTATTTATTATTCAGGAGAAATAATATAGGGTTATCATGTTAGAATAATGTTTATCATATGTTCAACAATACATACACTACTGTTCAAAATGTTATAAGAAGTCTCTTCTGCATTTATTTGATCAAAGATACAGTAAAAACAGTAATATTGTGAACTATTACTGCAATTTTAAAAACGGTTTTCTATTGTAAATGTAATTTATTCATGTGATCAAAGCTGAATTTTCAGCATCATTACTCCAGTCTTCAGTGTCACATGATCCTCCAGAAATCATTCTAATATGATGATTTGATGATCAAGAAATATTTCTGATTATTATCAATGGTGAAAACAGTTGTGATGCTTGATATTTTTGTGGAAACTACTACTTTTTCACAGTATTCTTTCAAGAATAGAAAGAAGAAAAAATCTTACTGACCCTAATCTTTTGAATAGTAGTGCATGAATTTTTAGGGTCCCTTAAATCTTATGGAGACCCAAGATTCGTCAGTTTGAAAGATTTGGACCCACTTAATTATATAAGCAGACAAATATAAATGTCCAATGTATGTATTTCTCTTTACAAAGCTATCATTTTTTCAATTTTGTTATGGATGAGTTGGATGGGATTGTAAAGGAAAAGCAGCAAAAAGTGCTCAGCTTGTTGTGTCTGATCAAAATAGAAAGCATGATAATGATCTCACCTCACTATCTTGAGGACTGTCAACACAGGCCTCAACGGTCTGACAAACAGCGGCTGTACTCTGAGGACAGAACCACACCAAATCCCTGAACGTCTGAATCACGGCTAAACAGAGACACACAGGAAAGCAGAAAGCGGCAGATTAGACGTACGACAGGAAAACGGCTGAATCTGTGCACTGATAATGTCTGTTAGCAAACAAAGCTTTTATCCAGGCTGGAGAAAGCGCCTGCTAAATGGTTTGTGGAAAGCAAACAATGTAAATATCACAGTACTTCCTTTACGGTGAAAAAAAAAACCTTTAGGTAAACCATCTTCTTTACTCATTAACTACAAGATATAAAATCCCAGAAGCGTGCACAGGTGTGGCTCAGCTTTCTCTCATACCTGATGTGATGTGATCTTGTTTCAATGCCAGCAGCCCAGTCAGGATATCCAGACACTTTTCACTGTATGTTCGTGCAATACGACCTTGAAAAGAGCAACATTTTTATGTAATATAATAAATTTAGACGTAACAGTGATAGTAATTTTAGCAAAAAGTTGACATGATAAATAATTCAACAATGATTTATATTACAGGACACGAGATATGCGTCACATGTATGCTGTTTATAAAAACTAGCTCCCTAGTTAGTCTCCTAGGTTGTTAATTAGTTCATCATGCCTGTTTAAGTTCTCGCTGATTTCTCCACATGGATATGAGTTTTCCTTAGTTCATTCCTTTGGTTTCAAAGACAAAGCTTAAAGGGGTACTTCAGTGCTGGGAATGTGATTTAAACTGGGTCATTTATGTAGTAGAAATTTGAAATTATTTTTTAATTTGGTGCCTTCTAGACTGAGAAAAGCCAGAAACTGTATTTTTGTCTCATGTGGATGAAAGACAACAACTCCCAGAATGCACTTTGCTTCGCTGCCCTATGAGGCCACTCCCAAAGTCACTGCTACTGGATCACTTGCCCACCGCAGCACCGCCCCTACCGTTGTTTTCATTTTCATAATAATAAAATCATTTAGCTCAGTTAGAGAACAGACACTACAATTGAAAACTGAACGTGTCTGTTCAATATAATGTGAGTGAGCCGAGCGAGTGTCACAGCACAAACGCAGCAGGAGTCAGATTACATTCATCACGAGAGCGAAGAGCTGAGGTAAGCGCGGACGCGGCATACATTCACGGCGCGTGTTCAGATCATGCCTATGGAAGCTTAATTTTCATAAGACTTCATTTGAGAAGTTGAAACACTCACTTTGCTCCGCACCGCTCCGTTTACATGAATGCCCGCAGCTGCCCGAGCTGAACGCTGTGAGTGAGATCCCACCCCCGTGGGCGGGATGAAAACATGCAGAACTATCTCCTACTGGCTGAAGTCTCTAGCCTCTGGCCAAAAAATCCTCAGATGACGCAAAATTACTATTTCCAGAAATAAAATACATAAATCTCTCGTCTCGGGGGGGGAAGCATGATCATTCAAATATACTACCGGATTTCTGCCTTTTTTGGTTGATGTTTTTTAATTTAGAAAGTAGCTGTGCGCTGCGTTTTTTTTATGTTTCTAGGCAACCCCCGAATCAGCTGTGCTGTCAGTCTAATCAAGACAACGGTCACCACAACGGAAGGCCCGCCTCTCCATTCATTCGATTGGACAAGGGGGGGAAAACGTGCTTTTCTGCTTAGAGTTGATTCTTTTTCAACTTCAGGCGCTCAGAGCGCTCCTTCAAAAACATGAGGTGCAGCAGGCGGCTAAAACGCGAGGCGCCCGGGGCGCACATAACGCTCACTGCCAACAGAAAACTATTCAAAAAAGGCGCCTCTCACTGCAAAAACGCGTTCCCTTAGGCCGCTGAAGTCAACCAGACAAATTTTTTACTTTTAAATGTTTTTGTCATCCTAACAACATAAAGTGTGCTGCGCAATGGAGTGCAGCAAAGCAGTGCAAGAATTTCAAATATTGGGGTGGGACAATTTGGCCATTTCTAATTATTGGGGGGGACTTTCTGTCTATGGTGGTTACGGGTGGCCCAGGCAAAAGAAACGTAACATTACTTTCCATAAAAAGTAACTAACACAATTCCCCAACACAGCCAATTACTATTTTAATAAATTTAATATTTTTTTTGTTTAGTTTAGTTTGACCTGCTGAAATGGGCAAACAACATTTTCTAAGGCAAGAACTTCTTCATTTGTAAAAATAAATAAATAAATAAAATAAAAAGTACCCTACTTGTGTAAAGTGACTGTAACAGCCAATTCGACTTTTGATCACAAAATTAAGTTTCTGTAATTGAATCATTGTTTAATTAAAAAAACTAAGAGAAACAGGCAGCGTTTGGCGAGATGTGTTACCTATAGCGGCAATGGCTGCCTGGGCGAGCTCAGGAGACACATCAGTGCAGTAACTTCTCAGCTCCTCCAAAACCAAAGCCACGTTTTCATCGTTCACCAGCTCCACCAGGATCTCCATCTTGCGTAACTTAATGTAACTCGGTTCAGAGTAACCACAAAAGAAGTGTTTGTAATGTGTGCCGAAAAGGCCCGGCTGACTCCGCATGACCTGCTGAACGTGACAGAGCCCAGCGAAACGAAGTTCACGTGACGCAGCACTGCACGTGGCCAGCAGGGGGGCGCTCGTGCGCAGGAGGGCGTCGGCCTGCACAGCAGGGTGGGCGGCGGCTAAATGAAGGAAGAGGCGGAGCGTGGCAACTGCGACATGTGCGTGAGCGCTTTGGAGGAAGGCGTCTAGTATGCTGAGGATGTCGAACAACTCGTCATCGCTACGAGGGCGGTATCGAAGCAGGAAGGTGAGGACTTCGCTCTGAGCCCAACTGTCCAGGTCCTTCATTCTGAAGGAGAAAACACAAACAGACACAAAGTCATGCTAAATGGGTCAGTGACATGATGCATGATGCTGAAAAACTAAAAAAGAGAGGACCCTTTAGTTCAGGTTGTAAAATGTCATGTGTCAAAACTATTAAAAACCATTGTCAATAATTGAAATAATTGAAAATAAATGTATTTAAACATTTGTATTATATTTTATTTTATTATATATTAATTTCACATAGAATTTAGATACACCTGTTATATAGTAGATTCATTTAAGGCATGACTTTATTATTTCAGGTATTCATTTCTGTAATTTTGAACATTAGTAATTGGCAGCATGTATTTTTATTTTCTCCTTTTTTCTTCTCTTGTTGTACCGATGTAAAATACTGAATTAAATAAACTAAAATATAAATATTACAAGGAAAAACAGTCTTCATGTTTAACTGCTGGCTTAATATTTGTGTTGAAATTGTATTCTTTTGATTAACAGAAGAAAGTTCAAAAGAACAGCATTATTTACCGTAGTAACATAAGAAGCTTAAACTAATATTAGAAATGTTGCCTTGGCAACTAACTGAAATAAATACATTGAGGTACTAAAATTACTAAAAATGAAATTTAAAAAATAAAATAAAAACTAAATAGAAAAATATACAAATAAAATGTAAACTGAAAATGGGTCACTCCACATCAACTCAACCAGAGGTTTCTGCTGAAAGAAACGCATAAATGAAGAAGAACGCCAAAAAATTAAGCGCAGTGAATGTATACATTTACTGAGTAATACGCTATTTTGTAGAGGGGGTCAAAACGACAATTGGCCCAATATGGTTCAATCCCAGAGATATGGAGATATTAATGCGGCTCCATGAGTAAATTCTTCAGTTGTACGCATTTTCAGTGGCCTGATTGAACCACATAGGGCCTTGGAAATAGTTTATAAAGAATTAGAATCTAAAAGGATATTAAGATCTCTTTAATAGTTTTTGAGTGACAGGCACGCAAACTTTGGAAAAAGAATATTTATACCACTCAAGACAGGTATATTCTCTGCAATTATATTCTATGATAGAAAAAAAACGAGATACATTTCTAGTTTTAACATTATTTGTTCTTTAGATATTCCTCTTTAAAAGAAAAAAAGTATCAACAGTATGACAATTGACCCAAATTTGGTTTTCGACTGCTAAAACTGTGGACAATTGACAAATTTACTCATGGATTAAGATCTTCTTATCTCTGGGATTGAACCATATTGGGCCCTTTATAATAAAGATACCAAACGAAAAGTCTGATAAGAACCAGAATCTAAGATTATATTAAGATATCGTTAATACTTCTTGAGTTACAGACATGCAAACTTGGGGCAAAAAACACAAGAAGTGCTTTTTTCTCATTTTTGAATGGTCACCGTTAGCATATAATGCAACAAAGACTGCTAAAGTCAACAGATTTGACTAATAGACCTACCAATCTCTGTGTAAAAATAAAATAATGATGCTGCCATCTTTCTAAAGTCATTTTACCCCCTGTAATCTGACTCCAAATCTCAGGTGACATGAGGCTGACTTTTCATGACAAAATTACATTGTTTGGATGAACAATCCATTGAACGTAAAGGCAAAAACGGCACACCTTTTGAGAAGGTGATGAGCAATGGGTTTGTTAATAACCACACCACCCTCATCTTTGAGGATTTCCTCCAAGGCACGAAGACAGTTCACCACAACCACGGGGTCCGGGTCCCTCAGAAGAGCGTACAGCTCGTTCACTACACTGCCATCTAAAAGAGACAAATGTATTCATTTAGCAGACACTTATATCCAAAGAGACTTCATTCAGATGCTCTACTGTACAGTCATCATGTAAAAAACATCAACTGGACCCTTATAGAAAGGCTATTCAAAGCCCTTGACACTATAAACAAACTGAACATTTAGGAAAGACAGGAAACACCACAGTATTGTATTTCTGTTTGATAGATAAACTGGGATTTCCTGTGATTTAGCCCTGCTTTTGACGATCCATGTATTATTAACCAAAATAAAATAACACAGCAACAGTTATCACATTATGTTTAGCATATTTCTTATCAACTGTTAACATTGAAATAAACAGAGCACTGGGCTCTACCTATGTCTGTGTTGGGCTGTAGACGGTGCATTTTGGCACATCCAAGCACAGCGACTCTCCTTACGTAACTGGCCTTGTCTCGCAGACCTGCAACAATGGGCTGCTCTATGTACTCTGGCATTCCTGGCATTCTGAAAAACAAGCCAATTAAAGGAAGCATCTCATGTAGATACAGTCTCTTAGGATTTATTCAAGAAATATTCCACTTTAGGTTGTGCGTTACTGTGATTTTAACACGCTTCAGGATGTTGTTAGACACAATGTGAAGTGATTTCCATTTTCTGAAGCAAGTTCATGCAAAACTCACAGCCATGATGCCAGTGTTATGGGTGGTTGTCAGAGAGTTTCTTGTTAGGGTGTTGCTAGGCTACTGCAGTGTTCTGAGTGGTCGATAGGGTGTTGCTAAGTGATTGCTACGGTGTCCTGGGTGGGTGTTAGGGTGTTGCTAGGCTACTGCAGTGTTCTGAGTGGTCGATAGGGTATTGCTATGTGATTGCTAAAGTGTCCTGGATGGTTGCTTGGGTGTTGCTAAGATGTTTTTTCAGTGTTTCAAGTGGGTGCTACGGTGTTGCTAAAGTGTCCTGGGTGATTGTTAGGGTGTTACTTGTTAGGGTGTTGCTAAGATTTTGTTGCGGTGTTCAGGGAGGATGCTAGGTAATCGCTAAGTGATCTTTCAAGGTGTCCTGGGAGGTTGCTAGGGCATTGCTTGTTAGAGTGTTGCAAGGCCGACTGTTGAAGTGTTCTGATTCATAACTGGGGCATTTATTGGATGTTGTCATGGTGTTTCTTGTTATGGTATTACTAAGATGCTGTTGTGGTGTTTGGGTGGTTGCTAAGGTGTTGCTAAGTGATTACTATGGTATTGCTAAGATGTGGTTGTGGTGGTTGGGTGGTTGCTGGTGTAGCGTATGGACGGTGCTCATAAATGATCAACGGACCAATACTTTGATGATTTATAATGACTCAAACAAGACCGGCGCCGTGAAGTCTACAGACTGACAGGTTAACGGCTCTAAAAGAACACAAAACAGCCTCCTCCAGAACAGAGACCATCATAAATAACAGCCCCCACCCTACACATACCAAAGGACATCCGAATAGGTTATATGACTTTTAACTTAGTTATTTTTCATTTTAGATGTGCTGTGTTCCCTGTATGTATGCATGCTTTTTGTTATAACCATTTTAGATGTGTTTGATAGGTTAGAAACTTATAGCCAGTGAATGCTTAAGGAAGAATGACGTCAATCCACGCCGTTCCTTTAACTCTTAAGTTAAACTCCCCATGCTTGGTCTCGAAATCTTTGTCTCTCAATTTGTAGACCGTCTATGTGCGTTGTGTGGTACTATGATGCATCAAACTCTTTCTTTTATGCCAAAACCCCAAAGTCTGCATACCTAAGAAAGCCATAAACATGTTAATGAGGCGAGACCCGAAGACAAAGGGAGATTTCCCGCTTCTGAGTTCCTTCGCTCCGATTGGCTGTTCTGACAAAAGAGGCGTGCCCCATGAGGGCCCTTCTTAAGTGGCCTCTAGGCTCTCCTCTCCCTTCTTCTTCGCCCCTCTTCGTTCTTTTCTTCTTGCCATCGCCCTCCGTCCCTCTCTTCGCTCCTCTCTTTCCCTGCTTTTGACCCCCTTTCTGGACTCGTCCTCGACGCGGATTTTCGGGTGGCCCGCGCACCATCGTCCAAAGGACATTACCACACAAGGAACCGAATTTGAACCACCCGCGGATCCCAACGGATCCGCCCTGCAAGATTCAAAATACAGACCGGATCGCGGAATTCCCCCACACGAACGAATTTGCGATCTGCCACGCAGGAAACATATGCAAGTATCCCTTAAGCTGTCGTTATAAAGTCTTGAGCTTATACCAATAAGTTGGACTGATTTCTTGCTTGTGCTCAATAGGTTGTGTCGGTAATAACACCGTTTCCTTGTCTCTCTCTCTCTCTCTCACTCTCTCTCTCTCCCTCCTGCTTTCCGTTAATTTGTGTATGTTTGTTTATCGTTTGTTGATTTATTAAAATATATATATTCACACGTGATTGTGCCTGAATTGCTCATCCACAGGTCACTTTTCCGGGGAACCGACCCTGTTACAAATTAAAAGAAAGATACTTCTCCTGGCCAGAGAAACATTGTTTAAGAGTTATTAAAAGGGAGATAGTTGGTGGACAATTATCCGTCCATTGAACTCAATTCTAGAATCAAAGAAATTTCTAAAAGTTGAATCAAGCCCTAGATATTAATAATTGTTATAATCCGTTATGATCAACTGTTAATATCCAAATTCCCCTCTGTGCTGATCTGTGCATGTTTGATCGTAACACGATTAAACGCATGCATAAATCCCGCACCATTTCCCCTGGGGCTCGATCTCGCTACACTAGGATGTTTCAAAGTGATTGCTAAAGTGTCCTGGATGGTTGCTAGGGTGTCACTAAGATGTTGTGGTGTCTGCTAGGGTGTTGCTAAGTGATTGCTACGGTTTCCTGGACGATTGCTAGGGTGTTGCTAAGATGTTGTTGCAGAGTTTGAGTGGTTGCTAGGGTGTTTCTTGTTAGGTGAGATGTTGTTGTGCTGTTTGGGTGTTTGCTAAGGTGATGCTAAGTGATGGTGTCCTGGATAGTTGCTAGGGTGTTGCTTGTTAGGGTGTTGCTAAGATTTTGTTATGGTGTCTGAGTGGTTGATCGGGTGTTGCTAAGTGATAGCTATAGTGTCCTGGATGGTTTCTAGTGTGTTGCTTGTTAGGTTGTTTCTAAGATGTTGTTGCAGTGTTTGAGTGGTTGATAGGGTGTTGATAAGTGATTGCTAAAGTGTCCTGGATAGTTGCTAGGGTCTTGCAAGGCTAATTGTTGCAGTGTTTGTTCTGGATCATTGCTGTGGCATTGTTTGGCTGTTGTAGTGCTCTGGGTGGTTGTTACTAGTCTGGCTTGATATTCTGGGTCTAGACAGACAAAAAGAAATGATACCAGACATACAAACCTTAAGTTGCACATGTTCCTCAGGGCCAACCCTCGCACCATGGGATTGGGATCAGCACAATCCTTACGGAGGGTGTTGATTGCCAGTAGTGCCAGGTCTGGCTTGTCACTGGCATAGGTGCACATGTACAGATATACCAGCTTCTTCTGAACAATATCGACCGTGGCACTGGCTTTCACCATGTCCATAAATAAAGCAGAGACATCCAGACCCTGTGTCATGTACCTACAAAGAAACAAACAACAGCCTGAGAAATCTCTTTATAATTTATTTGTCAGCAATTCACAAGTTGTGTCTAAGGCTACATCTACATTAATTATGGTACATTTAAAAAATGGTATTTTCACACTGAAACATCACGCTTGCTGTGCGTGCTTAAAACGTAATAAAACAATATTTTCAAATTCATCCACTTGGGATAGTTTCTTCAAAAAGCTCAGTTTTCGCAGGACACAAACGCTGTCTCAGTGTGGACGGAAATGTAGTGAAACAAATGCGTTTTCAAATGTATCCGGATTAGTGTAGACATAGCATAAATAATGATGAGCTAAGGTGGAAATCAAGATGCATAATGAAAAATAACATAAATGTTGTTCTGTTCCATTATAATCTATGTGTTTCTTCAGAAATCTTAGAATATACAGATTACTTCACTATACGATTACCAATAGAGATTCCCACAATTTTTGACCAAAGATTTTCCATGACTCTTCCCGTCATGTGCAATTAATGGATAATAAACAATTTATATGTCATATGCTAATGAAAACTGATTAATTTAGAACCGATTCAAAAGAAAAATCTGCTCACATAACTATGGTTTTGCAAACACTTTATATTCTACATGCTACACAAGCAATATCTAGCTGATGAATAATTTACGAGCTGAGCACAGTTAGAAAAAAAAAATGTATAGGTATTTCCATGGTTTTTAAGATTCCAGGCCTGGAAACACTATTTAAAAATGTTCTGATATTTCCTGGTTTTCCATTGTTTGCTTTTTTTGGTCCTTTTGAAAATTCTCTCTTCGGCAAAAAAGGCAGACGGACATTTTTAACAGACCTGATGACTTTGGTGATGTAGTTTTTGTACCGGAGGCGGTCTGCTTGGACATGGGGATTGGACAGAGCTCGCTTGAGCTCTTTTACCGTCTCCTCTGAGCCAAAATAAGGCATTGTGGGTTCTTCAGGTGCTTGCCAAAGAAAAGCAGAAGAACACAGTCTGAACAATCATAATATATTTCTGATTCCCTGTGAACATGCTTGTGTTGTCCAGTAATGCAACTGCACTCTAATGATGTACTCTGGTTAGTGCCTAATCTTAAATATCATAAATCATAATAAGTGACTCATAATAACTAACTCAACCCCACCAAAACCATTGATAATCATAATCAACCACAACTGGAATCAGCCTGACAGTACAGTAACAGACCAGCTTTAATCTAAAGACCAGAAGAAGATGACAGCTGTCCGGTTTTATACATTACTTACTATATTTCTATTATTTGTTTAGCTCTTTATGGAGCTCATACCTATTATTATTAACGCTAGTTTATAGCGAAAGCAATAGATTTATCGAAAAGTACTAATGTGCTTTTCTCACACACAAGGACAGGTAAGACGATGAAATGTAACATACCTGCTCTATCAGTTTTTAAACAGCACATCAATAGACAATCATCTAAAAGAAAACAACATTGAGAACTGAATGTTATTGATATTAGCGTGTTTATGGCAACCAGGAAGCGTGAAGCTCTCAAAACATGTTCCCGATCTTCAAAATAAAAGCTCGCCTGTTTGATTTTGTTTAACTTAATCCTGGTTTAGGAATTTTACACTAAATAAACGAATTGTCTTGGACATTTACTTGCATGTGCATTGAAGTAAGTGCTGCATGAATACAATCAGTAATACTTTATGAATATGAATGGTAATCAATAAATTCCATTCAATGTATGGTATAACCTTCTAATGCATAACACTGTCACAACAAGGAGGCTAAAAACATTGTTATATAAAGAAACATTAAAACGAATCTGAATCATAAAAATAAATATTTATCTTAACATGAATGGTTAAAAATTAACATAATAAATAATATAATGATAACCTTGCCCTTACGAAAATGTAGTTAGTTAAACCATGGTAACCACAAATGAACCATGGTTTTGCGACTCTAGCCATAGTTTAACCATGGTATTTGTGGTAAAACTGTCATTATATAAATGGTAATCAATTAGCCAAAAAAAACATGGTTACTACACTTTTACTACAATAAAACCATGGTTATTTTTCATAAGGGATGGTAGAGGTTGTAAAAACATGTATCTGGTTTTCTGTTGTTATTATAGATCTGTTATGTGTAGCCTATGTTTTGGTTGATGTTTAGTTTAAAATACATACTATATTTAACCCTGTCTGGAGATTCTAAAACAATTTTATGTAAATACATCTTGGCATGATTTATGATAAAACTTTGAGAAGCTCCAGTCCTTGACTTCTGATGCGTTCCCAGTAATGCTGACCAAGTGCATGGCAAATTATAAATATATTAGAAATTCGTTAATATATCCTAATTATGGAACCTTATTTTATTTTGATTGCGCTTTAAACTTTAACTCCTTTAAAGTCTCCATACATCGTATATAGTAGTTTAGTTTAGTAAGATGGTTCTCAACCCTTTTTGCTTCAAGGGCCCAGTAAAAGTTTTTTTTTTTTTTTTTTTTTTTTTTTTTTTTTATACTCACAAAAATATTATAGAGTTAAAAAAACATTTTAAGGCACAATATGTAAGATTTTTGGA
This sequence comes from Paracanthobrama guichenoti, assembly GCA_018749465.1. NCBI lineage: Eukaryota > Metazoa > Chordata > Actinopteri > Cypriniformes > Gobionidae > Paracanthobrama > Paracanthobrama guichenoti. Next base: position 19,115,637 of record CM031965.1, on the reverse strand, counting down.
TTTAAATATCCAAAACTACAAGAACATTGTTATATATTTTGTTGACTTACATTATCCCAAATGTTTCCAAGAATCTTTAAATCCAATAATAAGCCATTTTTACTAGGACACGGGCCGTGTCCGTGCGTCGCCTATCAATGACATCATACCAGTGTTACCCTCGTTCTCTTTCATAGGTTTACTCAACGCTGCGTAGCTATGAAGCAATGGGAATGCCCTCTGGGTGTGTGTTAAATGCTTGAGGTTTTCACACGTTCAGGAGGCAGTTCAGGGCTCTTCTAAGTGCAAATTCTGCGATAATCTCGTGGTTTTTGAGAAGGAGTCATCCGTTTTCCCCCGTCGCGCTCCCGAAGGGGAGCCTCCCTCAGATCCGCAACCTGGTGTTTGGATGTAGAGCTTGAGGATGTGGAGTGTGAGCAGATGGGCCTCGCCCTTTCTCTCCCTCCCTCTCCTTATGACTACTTATGTCCTAGCCCGGGAGCGCGAGGCCTGCTTTAATTGATGACGCTTTCCCGCCTAGTGGTCAGGAAGCGTGGCCTTCTGCGGCCTACACCGAGCTTGTCGACGTGCTTTCGCACGTTACTGAAAAGCTTGCTATCGATTGGCCGGAAGAGCCCCGCGAGTATCAATCGTCTATACTCTACGAGAGGTTTTTAAGTGGTCCTAATTCTAGGCCAGTGCGGAGAAAGCTGCCCTTTTTCAGCGATCTGCATAGTGAAATCTCCAGATCCTGGAAACAGCCTTTCTCTGCCCACTTGACTAACGTGGCAGCCGCTGACTTCACCAACCTTGTTGGTTCTGTGGAGCAGGGCTATTCCGCCATCCCTGCAGTTGAAGACACGCTGGCCACTCACCTCTCTCCTTCTTCGGCTCCTTCGTGGAAGTCTCGCCCTCTCCTTCCCACTAAACGATGTAGGAACACTTCCGCCCTTATCGGGAAGTCCTACACTGCAGCTGGTCAGGCAGGCATAGCCCTTCATACTATGACCATCCTCCAAGCCTACCAGGCAGATGTTTTGAAGGAAATGGATGAGGGCGACGGCTTGACACCGGAAGTGGTCAAAGAGCTGCACAAGGCCACGGATTTGGCCTTAAGAGCCACAAAACACACTGCTCATGCTATAGGACATTCTATGGCGGGCTTGGTGGTGGCACAGCACCACCTGTGGCTCAATCTCACGTAGATCCGCGATAAGGAGAAGGTCTTCCTACTGGATGCCCCAGTCTCTCAGTCTGGACTGTTTGGGGAGGCGGTCAACACGGTGGTTGAGAAATTTCAAGCCGCCAAATCCCAGTCTGCTGCTTTCAAGCAGTTTATGCCTAGGAGGGCTAGGGACTCCTCCAGCCCCTCCCCCTCTCAGTCCAGAGAGCGTCCCTCTCTTAGGAAGGAGTTCTCTGGTAGGAGGATCCCCCACCCACCACAATCCGGGGAGCTCGTGGTCACCCATTTCCTCGCCAACGACCTCATAGGCGCATTGATCCGAAGCGGCCTAGCAAACCCTCCACTTCGGCTCCTTTGAGTCGCTCCCTCAGGTTAGAAAAAGGAGAGCTCCACCTTACGTTCGAGGTTGGGTCAGACCGCACAAGCATTTCTGCCCACCTCTCGCCAGTGCAGAGCTGGCTCGACCCACACCTCTTCCAGTGCTGAAGGAAGGAGACGCATCTTGTTGATGATGCATTTCTCCCCTCACGTCCGATTGGCTTGCTATCCACCGCTCACTTAGACAGAGATACATTCGGTTTTCTCCAGGAGTCGGTAGGACCTACTTTTTCCACTCAGACCGTGACATCTCCCACTCCGCATCAAGACGCCAAGCGCTCTCCTTTGCGGTTGACCACACCTCCCCTCAAGGATCTCAGGTATGTCCACTGTAAATAGGGCCTCAGAGGCTTGTATACTACAACAGGAACTTGCTTCACTCCTCCGCAAAGGAGCAATAGAAGAGGTCCCTTCAACATAAATGGAATGTGGCTTCTTCAGCCGTTACTTCCTGGTTCCAAAAAAGAACGGTGGACTGCGACCTATTCTAGACCTTCGCCATCTGAACTTCTCCCTTTACAAAGGGATGTTCAAGATGTTAACGCTGAAGGCTATTTTATCTCAGATACGTGTGGGGGACTGGTTCGTTACGATGCCTACTTCCATTTTCAGGTCGTCCGACGACACAGGAAGTTCCTCAGATTTGGGGTAAGGGCTTATCAATACAAAGTCCTTCCCTTCAGCCTCGCTGGCGCTGAGGACTTTCATAAAGTGTATGGATAGGAGTTGGTGTCTTGTCACAGAGACATTGCTCTTCAGCACATTCAGTCTCTTGGCTTGAAAGTGAACACCGACAAGAGTGTTCTCACCCCATCTCAGCAGACCACCTTCTTAGGAGTTCATCTGGATTCCATTCTAAAGCAGGCCCGTCTGGCCCCTGCCAGGATTTCCAGTCTCGTTTCATGTTTGGCCCGCTTCAGGCTCGGCCATCATGTTCCTGTGGGTACCTGTCACAGGCTCCTGGGTCTCATGGCTGCAGCTTCCCCGGTGCTTCCCCTGGGGCTGCTTCATATGAGGCCCTTCCTCTGGTGGATGAAGCTCTTCGGTGCCCAATCAACAGGATTGGCTATTTGCCTACTGAAGGTGTCACGCGGTTGTTCCTGAGCCCTGTCAGTATGGCGGGACCCTCTCTTTCTCCAGAAAGGGGTCAACATGGGGGCTGTTTTGGTAGACCAGCAAGTGGAGTCTGGGAGGGGGAGGTTCTCTTTTGGCACATAAACTGCTTGTAGCCCCATTCTGGCCATCCTCATAGATGGTTCTTCTTCTTCTTCTCGCAGAGTTTGCATGTTCTATCCGCTTGATCCAGCCATGTATGTTATCTGGTATTCTTTGAGCCAGATATGGCAGCACTTAGCTTGGCATGTATGGTATATCGTTCTCATTGCATCATAGCTACGCAGTGTTGAGTGATCCTATGGAAGAGAACATCTCAGGTTACTGGTGTAACCTATGTTCTCTGAATAGGGAACAAGACGCTGCGTTCGCTGACAAGCTCCTTGTGCTGCCTACAGGCCTCCCTTTTCGGCAGAGCAATATGAGGAGCGGATGGCGCGCGCCAGTATAATATGATGACATAACAGCGTTGGGGCGCCCACGGCATCAACCAATGAATTTCCGTGATTCTATAAGGGCTTCAGACAATTGGCACACCCAGAGGGAATCATTCCCTATTCAGAGAACATAGGTTAAACCAGTAACCTGAGATGATTTCTGGTTTTATTTTGTAGAAACCATGGAAGCAACAAAGACGCTATAATATATTTTATGTTTTATTAGACAACTGTCTGGAGACATTTATAGACAGAAAACTTATTGCAGTAATACAGCATTGCCATTTAGCAACACAAGCCATCCAGTATTTATTAATATGATTTTAAATGCTGCAGTGTGCAACAAGTCTCATAGCAGCCACCATTTTCAACACACTCAAATGTATCTAATATGATTAAAAAGTGCTGCGTTACCCCACATACACATGAGCGGAAGAAGCAGAAGCGGTCATCTGCAGCATTATAAAAGCTCTGCTGCTGTGTGTTGTGCTTGTCTCTCATTAACAATCGCTTCAGTGACCTCGTTCAGAACACAACACAACACTGCTCTGCTTCATACTTCAGTAACATTAATAATCTCTCAACAATGAACATGAATCTGCCCGAGTCCCATCCCGTTTCTTTTCCACCGGCTGTGAGGTGAAGACCACATCTCCCATGAATCTGCGCTCAATCTCGGCGTCATCAAACTACGACTTTGTTTTGAATAGGCGACCTCTAGCGGCAAAAAACTGCATGTTGTGCCCTTAATAATGTAAAAAAATATCCAAGGAGTTATATGGTTTTGTTCATTTATATGACTTTTCCATGTCTAGAAATAACACTTTAATTCGTTGGTAAAGAATCAAAAAATTAAAGAAAATCCCACACAGTACTTGCAAAAGTATCAAAACTTTATAAAACACAAGCTGGGTTATTTTTACTCAGCTTGTTGGCTTTTATACATTAAGCCATTTGCTTTTAAATAATGAAAATGCACTCTAAAATCTCTGTCCCCAGTCTCAGTGGTCAGTCTCTATCAAAAGTGCTCCCAGGAAGGAACAGTGGTGAACTGGTGACAGGGTCATGGGCGGCGGCCAAGGCTCAATGATGCACGTGGGGAGCGAAGGCTGGCCTGTGTGGTCCGATCAAACAGACGAGCTAAATTGCTCTGATAGAAGCAGAGGTTCTATCTGATGGTTCTGATAGAAAGGTGTCAGAATACACAGAGCATCACAGTTTGTTGCGTATGGGGCTGCATAGCCGCAGACCAGTCAGGGTGCCCATGCTGACCCCTGTCCACCGCCGAAAGCACCAACAGTGGACACGTGAGCATCAGAACTGGACCACAGAGCAATGGAAGGAGATGGCCTGGTCTGATGAATCATGTTTTCTTTTACATCACGTGGATGGCCGAGTGCGTGTGCATGGCCTACCTGGGAAACACATGGCACCAGGATGCACTATGTGAAGAAGGCAAGCCGGCGGAGGCAGTGTGATGCTTTGGGCAATGTTCTACTGGGAAACCTTGGGTCCTGCCATCCATGTGGATGTTACTTTGACACGTACCACCTACCTCTAAGCATTGTTGCAGACCATGTACACTCTTTCATGGAAACAGTATTCCCTGGTGGCTGTGGCCTCTTTCAGCAGGATAATGTAAAAATGACAACAACGAGTTTGAGGTGTTGACTTGGCCTCAAAATCCCCCAGATCGCAATCCAATCGAGCATCTGTGGGATGTGCTAAACAAACAAGTCTGATCCATGGAGGCTGATCCACCTCGCAACCTACAGGACTTAAAGGATCAGCTGCTAACATCTTGGTGCCAGATACCACAGCACACCTTCAGGGTTCTAGTGGAGTCCATGCCTCGACGGGTCAGGGCTGTCAATATTTAAACAATATTTTTATTCAATGGCAAGTCAGTAATTTACAATCATAATTTAGTTAGTATTTGTAACAAAGTTCGTAGAATAAGGAGGAAGGAGGAGGGAACCGGCAAACATTTAAAAGACTTTTATAAATAAACAAACTGAAAATAAAGGCGGCAGTCCCTCACGGACGACCGCACATACATAACAAAACGTAAAGAAACCATAACATAAAGTCCAGGCCTGGTCCTCTCTCGTCTTGCACCGCCGTCGCTCCTCCTTTTATGCTCCAGTCACTCCTCCGTGAGATGAGACCGGTGTGGCGCGCAGCTGCCGCTCATTATCACTCGCCACCGGCCCGCTCTCACGGTCCCTCGCCTCGCTGCTTGCCACAGTATTGTATTAAGGACAATTGCATTATACATTTTATTTTAAAGTAAATTTCATATCCACAAATGTAAATTCACAAAAGGCAAAGCCAATTTTTCAGTGCTTTAGGAGATTAAAATGTGCATGTGATGTCAAAATCTACAAAAAGCAAAGCAATTAAAACAACTGCAATATGTTCTTCATTTAACATTTTCATATTAAAAAAGTATCTTATGCTTATTCAACAATATGTGCCCTCTCTGTTGTGTTCTGTTGTGATATGTCCTTCTATCTATTGTAATATGGAAGTTATTATTGTACTATTGTACTATTGTACATGCTATTTGTTGATGATAAAGCATTTTTTTTTAAACCTAAGAATTAATGAACATAAGACTTTTATTAGAAGAAAAGATGTTAACTGTCCTGTTGCAGCCATGATGTTTCCTCCTAACGTTTTTGTAGTATTGAAAAAGTAAGAGGAGGTGAATGATATTGAAATGCTTTTATCACATGACTTTATCGCCTATGGGCCTGAATGATGAAGCATTAGCCTATTTAATAAAGTGATAAAATGATCTCTTGATGCTTTCAACTTTTTTTGTCTCTAGCCTATATAATATGTAAATGTTCGCTGTAACCCTTTCATGATGATTGTGATTGGTAATTGATGGATCTTCACAGTTATTGGTCATGAGTTGATTTGAAATGTGATTGAATAGTTTGTTTGTATATGCCTGATGAAGGTCATGGGACGAAACGTTGCTAATAAAGCTAATAAGAAATGTCCTGGTTATAATCTTGGTCTTATTTCTTGGTTTCATGTTGAAAGGGTGTTTGTTGTGAATATTTAGATCTGTTCATACACTCTTTGCTTAGTTTAAGGACAGCATTTAAAAATAGCTACTCACCTACTCACAGATAATAGTTGATGTATTTCACATATTTACAATATTTCAAAGGCACTTACGTGTTTAAAAAGTTCAATTCAATTCAATTCAATTCACATTTATTTGTACAGCGCTTTTCACAATACGTAACGTTTCAGAGCAGCTTCAGAGAAAATGCATTCGTCTACATTACAATTTAAAGTGGTTTGTTATCAGAGGAGACTGTCCAAATTATGGATTTCAGAAATGTGCATATACAAAGCACACAGTTAGCTAACACTGTATTATTAATCAAAATAATAATAATAAATGAAGGCACAGACATGTTGTTAACAATGATTAGGGCATATAGATAATGAGCAAGTTGTCCAGAAACATAAAATTATGCATTTCATTTTTTAAATGTTTCATAATCTGCCTGTAAATGTTTGTCTCGGATACGTGACCTATTTTAGGAAATCAAACTCTTAAATATTTTTTTCAATCATTTAGTCAGCTATATTACATTTATTTTAAGGTCAACAATAAATTGACTTTTTTTTTCTGGCATGCATGTGTATGTATAAAACACACACACACACACACACACACACACACACACACACACACACACACACACACACACACACACACACACACACACACACACATATTTATATGTATGAAATAAGATTCTCAATAAAAACACATATAGAATAAAGAAAACTTATAGAAATATATATATATATATATATATATATATATATATATATATATATATATATATATATATATATATATATATATATGTGTGTGTGTGTGTGTGTGTGTGTGTGTGTGTGTGTGTGTGTGTGTGTGTGTTTTCATTTATGGCTCATAAATGCAATTAATTGATTATTGAGAGACAGTGAAATAAACCTTCCTAAAATCCTAAAATTTCCTTTTTAATATGAAATAAAGTTTTAATGCATAATCAAGAAAATCCAAGCCGCTTCAGCCCATGCATGTTCATCTTGAATTATTACGTTATTCTAAGATTTCACATTCATTTTGCTTGATAAAAAAAAAAAAAAAAAAAAAAAAAGTTTTTATAGGCCCTAGAAATTTGCACATCAAATATGACAAAGTAGGAGAATCTATTCATAAATATTATATTTATTTTTAACAGAATATTACAACACGTTTACAGTTAGTTAAAATCAGGTTAAAATGTAGCTAAAACAAGCATCCTGTTTTCATGTAATTTACATGTGGGCCAACGTATCCAGGGGGATACACACATTAAAATAAATAAATAAATAAATAAAAGTCATGTTTTTTAAAGAAATCACAAATTTGTATTAGGCCTATGTGTGTCCTAATAAGCAATAAATAAATTTTCTGATGTCTCTTTATGGCCTTGCACTTTTTAGGGTTCAAATAACTTTAAGGCATCTTGATTCCCTCTCAGAAGTCCACTGAGGCCCTCTAGTGGTCGAGTCTCATGTCAACGAGGACTTTTATTTTGACACGCAGTCGCTGCGGCGATTCTCATTGGCTGTCTGCACCGGAGCAGCAGCAGTAGCAGTCGTGAGCGGGGTGTGAGTGTGTGTTTATATGTATGTGTGTATGTGTGTGTGAGAGTGTGTGTGTCAGCAGAAGATTTCTGAAGATGCTGGAGAGGTAGACAGTCTGACGGGATGGCCGGAATCATTAAAAAGCAGATCCTGAAGCATCTGTCCAGGTAATATGCAGTTTGAGCGTCATGTTTTGATTCATCAGTGTCGGTGTTTTGACGGGACTCAGTCTCACAGCTAACACACAAACACACACACACACACACACACACACACACACACCACACACACAAAACGCAGTGTGTAGCAGTACCTGTAGTCTTATATTTAACATGATGAATATAAATGTGTATTCGGGGTCAGTTAGCTGACAGGCTAATAGACTGCAGCATAACACAACTGACCTACACATACAGACAAACACTGGGCCTGAGACAGAGAGAGTAGTGGCATATTAAAGATGTTAGGCCAATAGTGATGTGCCAATAGTTTAAGCAGAAATATTCAGCAGAGATTTGAACTATGTATGCCTTTGGTTATTGTTGATTTGCTCCTTGGATAGTTGTGAGCTGGTAAATGGACGTTTGTAGATTTGAGTCCTGTAAGGGTGATCAGTGAAATCACCACCGTGACCTTGATTAAGGCACTTACCCTCAGGTGACTACAGAGTGACCGTAAGTTTGTAAAGATGTTGGTCGTCCTGGAAGATTATTCATATTCAAGCATATCATACCAATCCAATTCCAGCCAGGGGTAGCTGATGGTATTTGTTTGACAGGTGTTTGCATATGACTTATTAAAGGGATAGTTCACCCAAAAATGAAAATTAGCCGTTGATTTACTCACACTAGGTGTATATGACATTCTTCTCTCAGATGAATACAATCAGTTATATTAATAAATGTCCCGGCTCTTCCAAGCTTTATAATGGCAGTGAATGGCAGCCCAAAATTTGAAGCCCAAAAAAGTGCATCCATCCATTATAAAAGTGCTCCACACGGCTCCGGGGGTTAATAAAGGCCTTTTGAAGTGAATCGATGGGTGTGTGTAAGAAAAATATCCATATTTAAAACTATAAAGTAAAATATCTAGCTTCCGCCTTACGCAGAAAGTGTAGCACCTCTCGCAGTTCAAAACGCTTGCGCTACGTCCGACGTCATAAGTCTACAGAAGGCGGTCCGCCGGGAGCTAGATATTTTACTTGATTTACTAAGGTTTGCGCTCGTGAATTTGCTGCTGTTTGCATGTTATTTAGATTGCGTTGGTCATTATGTAAATGATCCGGCTGCGTTCTTTAATGTGTGTGCCGTCAGATCTTTCCACTCCCATCGGCGCTTTCATGGGATTGTTAGTCACTTTAAATCTGCTGTAATGACGATATTCTGGGATAGATGTATAGAAATGATTCCCATTTCATGTCCAAGGAAGAGGAACACCATTTCTCGTTCTTCAGAAGCCTGAAAGTCCTGTACTCCAGTGTTTTGGCTCTTATTTCCCAGCAGGCTCTTTGTGGGTGTCAAAGCACATGCTAGTTCCCGCTGTTCTTAGTCACGGCTGAAGCTGTGCCAGCTCTCCCTCATTCAGCTCAGCCTCTTTTTGGTTCACTGTGTCAGCTCACAGCTAGGCATCATGTCGTTATGTTTGTTTGACATGCTCACTCTCCCGGACCTTCTCCTTAGTGGTGTTTACTAAGGCAAGCTTTACTATTACTAGTGCTCATACTGGGGATATAGGGATTTCTGCAGACCTCTATCCCTACGTTGACACGTAATTCACTACAAAACTTTTGTGTTGCAGACATACAGTGAATGATTTTTCAAATGAAGGAGATGACATGTGACGTGTTGTTACTTTTTTTTAATCATAAAAGCCCGTTCACACTAGGAACATAAAAAATAAAATCGTTTTAAAAATTGTTGTAAATGTAAAAGTTTGCAGAGTCCACACCACAACTATAATGATAACAGCACAGAGTAAGATGTAATTAAAATCACTTTCAGAATGAGCCAATCAGAATCCATCCTGCTTTAAGAGATTGAGCATTTAAAGCGGCAGACAACAAAACTGCAGCGTGCTCTTGTAATAAACAGAACAATATCGTTAATATAGTTATAGTAATATAATATAGTTATCGTTATAGTTATTGTTCTTGGTGTGAACTAGTCTTAAAGGGACAGTTCACCCAAAAATGGATTTACTCACCCTCAAGTCATCCTAGGTGTGTATGGCATTCTTCTTTCAGACGAACACAGAGTTATATTAATAAATGTCCTGGCTAATCCAAGCTTTATAATGGCAGTGAATTGTTTCCTTGTTTATGAAGTCCATAAAAGTGCATCTATCCATCATATAACTGCTCCACACTGCTACGGGGGGTTAATAAAGGCCTTCTGAAGCGAATCATTGCGTTTGTGTAAGAAAAATATCCATATTTAAAACTTAAAGACTAAAATAACGAGCTTCTGGCAGAAAGCCGTACACATCGTTTTACGGTGAAAGAGTGACCCTGACCCTTGAACCCTTGATGCATGCGTATTGACGGACGCAGAAGCGCAGAGGATAGAGCAAAACAAAACACAGAGAATCTAAAAACGAGAATTTTTAAAAAGAAATTGAGGATTTCGATATAAGAGAAGAGGGGCTTGAGTTTGTTGCCCGGCGCTATCCACAAGAGGCGTCAAAGCTTGTGATGCTCCTGTACATCGTGTCAAAGGTTACTCTTTTAGCGCAAGCCGACTTGTGTACCGCTGACCGCCGGAAGCTCATTTTTTTTGTCTATAAAGTTTTAAATATGGATATTTTTTCTTACACAAACATGCCACTTCACTTCAGAAGGCCTTTATTAACCCCCCGGAGCCGTGTGGAGCAGTTATATGATGGATAGATGCACTTTTATGGACTTCATAAACGACACAGCCATTCACTGCCATTATAAAGCTTGGATTAGCCAGGACATTTTTAACATAACTCTGATTGTGTTCGTCTGAAAGAAGAATGTCATACACACCTCGGATGGCTTGAGTAAATCATGGGCTAATTTTCATTTTTGGGTGAACTGTCCCTTTAATTTAAATTATTTTTGCCTTAAAGAAAATAAAACGGTCTTAAAAATCTGATAGATTTACATGAAATGGGCTGTATCTAGCTCTTGTATTGGGTTGTGGGTCACTTTGACCCATTCAGTTTGTTTAATGGTTGGAAATACTGGTTAAGCTATGAAGTTTTGTGAATTTTTCTCATTTAGGGTGATGATTTCAACTAAGGGGGACCCTATTATATATATTAAGTTCTATTATGATTATGATGTTTCTGGGTCAATTTGACCCACATATTTCATGGTTAAAGGCAGCTGAACAGACGCAAAATAATTTTTTTTAATGTAATGTCAGTTTCTCAACTACCCTCAGAGGGTATTTACATTCATGCATTTGGCAGACACTTGTATTTGAAGAGACTTACGCTGCATTGAATGTGTACAATGTAGTAAGTTCATGCATGTTCTGTTCACTGGGAATCGAACCCGTGATCTTGGTGTTACTAGCTCCATGCTCTACTATTTGAGCTTCAGGAAAAACACAGAAGCTGTTTTCCACACTGCTGTTGTTGTTAATTGTATTTTAATTCAATCACCATAATGATCGTCCTTGCACCCAGATTTTTAATCTTAATAGAAGGGTTGGACACCAGAATGTCATGTAGGCCAACTGTCCAGTTACCACTTACATTGTCCCAGAAAATGTAGAAATCACTTCTTTTCTTTTCTGTCCTGGCTCTTGATTTGCAGTTGAATTAGTGTGTGAGTGGGACTGAACAGCCAAGACTGCTGAAGTAGATTGAATCTGCTTCTTCATCTGCTAAATGATACGGATATCCTGCTGGAGTAACCTGGGGTTAAGTGCCTTGTTCAAGTGATAGCATGTGACTCGCTCCATCTGGGGATTGAACCAGCAACCGTATGGTTATCAGGCCATGGAGACTTCATGAACAAAATCAGCATCAAGCAGTTATACACATTTAAAATGTGCAGTCTTAATCTTCCCAGAAAATGGAACAAAATGTTGATGACTCACTTTGCGCTCAGGGGTGTGTTCAAATGATTGTCCAATCAAATCTCTCTAGATTGAGAATGTCTCTCCCTCTGATACCACCTGCAACCGACTAGCAAATCATGGTTTGTGATTGTGTCATAAAGTAAAGGCTATTGGCTATTTAAAAAAGATGCACAGTCTCGCCCAGTTAGAAATGTCAACCAAGGAAAGACAATCGCCTTGTCAAACCATTTCCAGGGGTTTTTAACCATTAGCTTTGTCACAGAGAAACGGTCCTTTTATCAGAATGGGCATCTTTGTCATCAAGTTTGCATGAAGGATTTATAATCTAGGCTTTATAATCTAGGCTTGCGTGATGTGTAGCTGTGGTCTCTTTACAACGCTGAACACACATTACTCGTCTACAGTCATGAGCCTGACATGCTAGTTTTTACACTGTTTGTTAAGGTCTGTGGGAGAGGGACGGGGAAACTACAGTGGCGTAAGAAAAGAGGAATGTATAATGGTCTAAGAAGATAGGAACTGATAGATGTGCTCTAGCCCTCGTACCCATTTAAGTGGGCTTTTATTGGGTGTATTATATTTCTGGGCTGTGCCTCCGTCTGAAATCGCATACAAGTAATTACTTTGCGACCATAAAAAAATATGTTCTATATTGTTTGAATACGGGTCGTATGAATGTAATCCAGACGTGTACGTCTGCCATGTTGTCATTATCATGTGACCTACCAGCGTCAGTTGCGGCGCTTCACTGCCATTCACAAATCCTCTCCCGTGGCCTCATGGGATAGTAAAGTGTCCAAGTAGGTCTTCTGGGTACTTTTTGCCAACTGCCCTGGGCTGCATCCGAAATTGCATACTTCCCTACTGTACAGTAGGCGAAAAACAATATGGGCCATATCATATACCTGGCGCAATGCAATGCCAGGTGTGACGCAAGAGTTATCATTTTCAGGTCCCAGAGTCACGTTGTTTAATATAACAAATGCCCTCGTGCCCATCTGTTCACCCATGGGCGTGCTGGTCTGAAAACCAGGTGTGTTCAGGCGCATTGTTGGCGTGTTGCTATTTTGAGGAACTGAAAATGACTGCGCCATTGCCCAACAAAAACCTGGTCTAAAGTCAATAGTGCAGTATTTTTAGTGTTATTTAAAGGGCGTGTTAGTACACCTATACACACACAGGGATGCACAGCAGCACACAAACATTTTTAAATATTAAAAATAAAAGGATTACAATGTAAAGATTGTGTGCATAAAGATACAAATGCCTACATGTCATAATGGATGGCCATTGCATGTATCAGAATTCATTTGCAGTAATGACAAATGAAATTGGCTACTTATTTAACCAATCATGCCAATACACACATTGAGTAGGTCTATATTCCTACTATATATTGTAAATAGCGAATCCGCCATGGTGGCTTTTAAAGGGACTGGGAGATGAAATTCTGATTGGTTTATTGCACGTTACGCCCAAAACACACCCATGAGTCATTAAGAGACACCTTTCGGCACACCAACCGTTTTTTCCGTCGTTAAACTAGCCACGCCCTAAGTGCACCTGCGCCATGCACTTAAGACCATGCGCTCAGATCGTTAAAATAGGGCCCTATATGTGACACAAGTGCATACGATTGATGCTTTACTATCCCATGAGGTCACAGGAGAGGATTCATGAATGGCAGTGAAATGACGCAACTGATGCTGGTAGGTCACATGATAATGACAACATGGCAGATGTAGTACGTCTGGATTACATTTATACACATTCACATTATGTGGAACAAAGAAAAATATTTTATTTTTGGGTCAGCTGTCCCTTTAAGAATTATGAATACAGTAATACAGAAATATGACGAGCAAATGTTCATATACATAAACACTGAATACAGAAAGGGTGTTGGGTAACACTTTATTTTAGGGTTCAATTCTCACTATTAACTAGTTGCTTATTATCATGCATATTACTAGGATATTGGCAGTTTACTTATAAAGCACATATTAATGCTTTATTCTGCATGACCATATTCTACATCCCTTAATCCTACCCTAAACTTTACCTAAAAAAAAATACCTAATAACTATTAAGCAGTAAATTATTGATGCAGAAGTCGTAGTTAATAGTGAATATATGTTACCAGGTGTTTGTGTTTTTTGCTGTCACCCAGCCCTACTTTGAAGTGACTAACCCTCTCAGAAGAAGAGAAAGGCGAAGAATGAGATCAACACAGTCGTCACACCTGGCTGCTGCACTCTCGGGAGACAGCAGAGAGATGCCGAGTTTCCAGGCTTCAGGCTGTTGTTTGTCCCGTAGTCCTTTCTGTTCTCACTGCTTTATGTCAACTGAGTCATTCTGAAACCCTTTCAACATCTTCTACTGCGTTTATACTGTCTTCCCCTCATCTTATTTCATTTAATATCAGTGTTATTTTAGGGGCCGTTTGCTCAACACCGTTCTCAACTAAAAACTGTTTTATGCGTTTTGCCATTCATTTACACATCGTTTTGGGGGCCTGAAAATGCTAACTTGAAGAATGAAAACTCAAAGTGCAAGTATTTGTTACCGTTGTCGTCTCTAGCTAAACTATGAAAACACTAATTTGTGAAAACGGAGACGCCATGTGCATGTGCATTACGTGTTATAGGAGCATAGTGTTTCTTTACAAAGATACATCGCCATCTACTGGCCTGGCATGGTAATGATGATAATTTTCGTGGATCCGTGTGAACGGTGATAATTTTGACAATGTCTGTACGTGAAAAATGCAAAGGGGAAACTTCTCAGTTTTTTCCACATGGTTGTGTAAATGTGGAAATCCAAGTATCATTGAAGATACTATTATAGTTTGAGATATTTTGAATGTTTTTATATTTTATTTTACATTTAGTTTCAGTAATTTTATTGTTGACTTTATACATTTTTTTTTTTCTTTTAAAATAACCCTGTAGTCAATAATTGTGTCCCTTAAAACTCATCTTTCATCAGCAAAATTACATATTTAAAGTTTTTTTTTTTCCCTGTGAATTTTGGGTAAGCAGCTCCACAGCAGCTTTGGCCTCTGCGCTCTGTTGTTATGTATCGTCATCATTTATATTTTTATTTATTATACTTATATTTATTATAATTCTATTTTGTTTATAATAGGCTAATATTTTTTGTTAAAATTCTAAATAAAAATAATCCTTCCGCATACATTTATATTGACACCTGCCATGGTCTCTGACCTTGGTCTCATGAGTCTTTTATGTGACCTGTGACTCCTGACAATGCGCTGTACCATTTAAAGGTGAAGTATGTAGTTTCTGCGACACTAGTGGCACCTAGCGGAATTACAAAAATACTGCATATTTTGTTAGGGGTGTGACGAGACGCTTATCTCACGAGACGAGACACGAGATTGGGTTCACGAGAATGAGACGAGACGAGATTTTTACATAGTATTGTTAAGAAATCCTCAGTGATGAAATGCATGACTTGAAAAATAGTTTGCAGGTGCATTTGAAATGTTTTAACTTGAATGTCATTTCAGTTCTGCTTTCTGCACTGTAAAAAAATATTGTTGGTTTAACTTAAAGTAAGTTACCTGGTTGCCTTAAAATGTTGAGTTCATTGAAATTAAAAATTTTGTTAATACAATGAAGGAAATTGATTTCATAAATAGAAACTCAAAATAGTACAATTTGACATTTTTCACTGCATTATAACAAGTAAAGCACAATTACGCAATATGCTTACAAAATCTTTTAATAATATTTGAATAAAGGGTGATGTAAATTCTCAAATGTTCATTGTATTAACTCAATTTTAAGGCAACCAGGTAACTTACTTTTTAAATATTTTTTTAAAGTGCGAGTATGAATTATCATATGCAGTAAAAGACAACAAGCACTGTAAAGGTTTTGCCAAAAACTCAACTGCCTGGCTTCTTTCCTGTATGATTGTCTCTTCAGACCTTAGAGCTGCAACATGAGCTTCTTTTGACCTCCTAACTGAGCTCCTTCACACAAATTGATCATAGATATTAAGTGCAAACAATAACCATAATCGAAGTGCTCAATATTCAAAGTGCAAATTGAGACCACATTTTTCTTCAAGCATGATACAGAGCTAAGAGATGGTTACAACTAGATAGCTATATTGGGAGATATTCTCATGCCTTAGGGAGTCGCTTTCAAACAGCGGTAACGTATTGAAATCGCTGTTTACTTACAAACCTGTACATTCATGAATAACTCATGGTGCTGAACGCTCATTTTAAAATATAAGGCAATTTGTCTGGCGCTTCTGTTGCGCTACGAATCCTTCACCGCGGTCCAGTCGGTCTTCTCGTCACAGGATCAATTCTGCGCACTATGGTCGACTCGAACAGCTCGTTTTGGATGAGCTGATGGAATTGAAGCGACTGTTATCCACATTAATTAAATTGTTTTTATTTCTACAGTGGGGGCGTAATGTAAACGTAGTGTTGGCATATTCTATCCTAACTTCACCCTAACACTCCAGACAATTTGACGCTTTCATGTGTTTTGGAGACGCTCTTAAGGGAGGGTGGAATCTCATGCTTTCAAAGCTTGCTCGCTATTGCTAGCCTCTCTTTCCTACCCTACCTTTAATTGCACCATGTTGAAATGTGACTGAAGTGGTGTGGCAATATTGTATGCCAGTATTTCCCTCTCATTGGTCTTCTGAAGGCTGGGTAAATCTTTGAAGTCTTTGAACAGATGGAGATTTCCCATTCAAATGCATGAAACACTTGAGTCTTTTGAAGCGGCCACACTGTGCTCTGCGTTTATAGTGACTGTGCTGGTTTCATCTTAGGACGTGTACAGGCTGGCGGACCGCAGTGCTGTACAGTGAATATAAGATGTGCTTGTGTCTGTGATCTCAGCAGGTTTTGAGGGCAGGGGTTAGAAACGCTCCCATGGGCTTAAAGCAGTCTTACTGCAGGCCTCTTGTAATCTTATTACCCACAGTCAATGACTGTCTTTGTGATGGCGGTTTCAGTGCAGACATCATTACCTTAAAATATAACCGTGTCAAACGTGACTGAATGGGGAATGAGAAATGGAGACCAAGACTGTTACAGGAATATGACTTTTATATGTTCCCATTGCCTAAAATCTTATTGGTCATTTTGTTGATCATTTATTGGTCATTTTTCCTAATGATGACATAAACATAATGTCCACTCACCTAAAGGATTATTAGGAACACCATACTAATACTGTGTTTGACCCCCTTTCGCCTTCAGAACTGCCTTAATTCTACGTGACATTAATTGAACAAGGTTTAGAAACAATTCTTTAGAAATGTTGGCCCATATTGATAGGATAGCATCTTGCAGTTGATGGAGATTTGTGGGATGCACGTCCAGGGCACGAAGCTCCCGTTCCACCACATCCCAAAGATGCTCTATTGGGTTGAGATCTGGTGACTGTGGGGGCCATTTTAGTACAGTGAACTCATTGTCATGTTCAAGAAACCAATTTGAAATGATTCGAGCTTTGTGACATGGTGCGTTATCCTGCTGGAAGTAGCCATCAGAGAATGGGTACATGGTGGTCATAAAGGGATGGACATGGTCAGAAACAATGCTAAGGTAGGCCGTGGCATTTAAACGATGCCCAATTGGCACTAAGGGGCCTAAAGTGTGCCAAGAAAACATCCCCCACACCATTACACCACCTCCACCAGCCTGCACAGTGGTAACAAGGCATGATGGATCCATGTTCTCATTCTGTTTACGCCAAATTCTGACTCTACCATCTGAATGTCTCAACAGAAATCGAGACTCATCAGACCAGGCAACATTTTTCCAGTCTTCAACTGTCCATTTTGGTGAGCTTGTGCAAATTGTAGCCTCTTTAGCAAATTGTAGCCGGTGGAGTCTTCTGCTGTTGTAGCCCATCCGCCTCAAGGTTGTGCGTGTTGTGGCTTCACAAATGCTTTGCTGCATACCTCGGTTGTAACGAGTGGTTATTTCAGTCAAAGTTGCTCTTCTATCAGCTTGAATCAGTCGGCCCATTCTCCTCTGACCTCTAGCATCAACAAGGCATTTTCGCCCACAGGACTGCCGCATACTGGATGTTTCTCCCTTTTCACACCATTCTTTGTAAACCCTAGAAATGGTTGTGCGTGAAAATCCCAGTAACTGAGCAGATTGTGAAATACTCAGACCGGCCCGTCTGGCACCAACAACCATGCCATGCTCAAAATTGCTTAAATCACCTTTCTTTCCCATTCTGACATTCAGTTTGGAGTTCAGGAGATTGTCTTGACCAGGACCACACCCCTAAATGCATTGAAGCAACTGCCATGTGATTGGTTGATTAGATAATTGCATTAATGAGAAATTGAACAGGTGTTCCTAATAATCCTTTAGGTGAGTGTATAACATAAATACAAACCCGATTCCAAAAAAGTTGGGACACTGTACAAATTGTGAATAAAAACAGAATGCAATGATGTGGAAGTTTGAATAAAATACTGAAATTTTAGAGTACAACATAGATGACATATCAAATGTTTAAACTGAAAAAATGTATAATTTTAAGGGAAAAATAAGTTGATTTCAAATTTCATGGCATCAACACATCTCAAAAAAGTTGGGACAAGGCCATGTTTCCCACTGTGTGGCATCCCCTCTTCTTTTTATAACAGTCTGCAAATGTCTGGGGACTGAGGAGACAAGTTGCTCAAGTTTAGGAATAGGAATGTTGTCCCATTCTTGTCTAATACAGGCTTCTAGTTGCTCACCTGTCTTAGGTCTTCTTTGTGGCATCTTCCTCTTTATGATGCTCCAAATGTTTTCTATGGGTGAAAGATCTGGACTGCAGGCTGGCCATTTCAGTACCCGGATCCTTCTTCTACGCAGCCATGATGCTGTAATTGATGCAGTATGTGGTCTGGCATTGTCATGTTGGAAAATGCAAGGTCTTCCTTATTTGTACATTTAACTTTTCCGGCCTCTTATTGCTACCTGTCCCAACTTTTTTGGAATGTGTAGCTCTCATGAAATCCAAAATGAGCCAATATTTGGCATGACATTTCAAAATGTTTCACTTTCAACATTTGATATGTTAACTATATTCTATTGTGAATAAAATATAAGTTTATGAGATTTGTAAATTATTGCATTCCTTTTTTATTCACAATTTGTACAGTGTCCCAACTTATTTGGAATTTTTCAATGACATGGTGTGCATATTTTTGTGTCCAATTGCATTATTCATTTTATTCTGTAAAACTTATTTAGTTAGAATTAATTTTCTGTCCATTAAAATAATACATGTTTTGGGATCTTTAACCCTGAAAATGTCAGGTGGCACAACCGTACACACAAATAAACAGACTATTTAAAGAAAACTATTTAAAATGGTGTTTTAATAATAAGAAATGAAAGATAGAATACTATGGCTTATACTATGGTTGTACCACCTGATAAAAAAAAAAAAAAAGTGTGTTTTATTTAAACACTTTGAAGTGTTATTTAACAATTGAAACTTGTTTAAACGCATTGTTCCTGACTCAAAAATATGCATTACATCAATTTTGAAAAGATTAATACATTTTTTTATTTTAGCTTTATTTGTCATTGACCTATTTGTACAGTGCCTATTATTTTTATGTTAAATACATTCAAATACTTGTTTGAAATTCTTCTTCAAATTCTTGTTCTTCTTGTTCTTTAACATGTATTTAAGGTGTGAGGAAAATACATTAGGCCTATTACTTTTTACTTGATGGTGGTTACTAGGGGTGTAACAAACCAAACCGAACCGAAAAACCGCGATACACCACCCACGGTTCGAACCGCGATACTCTCATGTCGAACCGAATGTGCCCCATCCCCTGCTGCCCCATCCCCTGCTGCCCCGGCCCAGCTCTCACATGAGGTGTCACAAAATAAATTTTTTCTTCCTTGACATTTGATTAAATAGTAATTAGTGCACTTTTAACAACTAATAAGAGCTGTATTGTTACTAAATATTATTATAATAATATAATTTACTAAATATACACTAACTTTTGTCTTCTAAGTGCATGTCACGTGACTTGGGTGAGCGCTCAAGCTGCATGGTGGAAGCACAGAGAGCCAGTTTCCCCGTTTAGACGGGTATAGGCAAAATGCTACCTTGGAGTCCCAGCAACATCGTTATTTTCGTAGCTTGTGCCTTGTTACGAAATAAAAATCTCTCTCGCCTCAGAAAACCGCTTTCCTGTCCGACATTATACTGTGCTTGTGGCGCACACTGGCCCATGCGCCGTGTATCTCTTCATAATGCGCAAGAGAAACTATGAGCATGCAACGTTACAATGTCAATTCATAAGTCATGAAATAAAATTAAAGTACCAATAAATCATGTAACTGGTTCAATGTGTGTGAGCTGGGAAGGATTTGCATGCAGGTGTTCGTTCTGATCATAAGGAGCAGTTTTCATGTTTCATTAACGGTTCATGATGTATAGTGTATTCGCCAAAATGCCACTTTATTTTCAATTTATGTTATTTTGTTTATTTTTAAATTAGTGTGGTGTACGTTATTGTATTAACAAAACTGCTATTTCATTTATAGGCCTATTTATTTATCAGTTTTTGTCATATTCGTACAATTTAAGTGTTTCTTAATAAGGCTAAAGTGGGAAATTACTTGTCATACATTTTTATGAAATAAATCTGCTTGTTTTTTTTGTTTTTTTAAACATTATGGGAAATGGTAAAATGAGATTACGCAATGTTGCATATTAGATTATGTTTGAAGACTATAAAGTCTGCAGTGGAGACTTATGTTGTTGTTATTAAGTTAAAAGTGAATCTAGTGTTATTATTGCTGGTGCCCTGTCATGAACCCTGACTCTACTAAAATAGGTTTTCATGCTTGAATTAAAAAAAAAAACACAAAAAGCCCCCACAAATTTTCCCATATTCTCCATTGTTGCAGCTCTTCTCTTCCCAGTCTGTCAGTAAAGCTCAGTTTAGTTCCTGTCTCTATGAAGCCCCTCCTTCTGAAAAGCATAATGTGCTCTGATTGGTCGGCTGAACCAGTGTGTTGTGATTGGTTGGTTGCTTTGAGTGTGTTTGTGAAATGCCCCGCCCCTTACCATAACTACGAGTTTCAACACACTACTAACTAACTCAACCAGGCCCTGCTCCTTTATCTTGCATAAGACTGGGCGGGAATTGTTTAATTGAGGAATATTGTGATGTGTTCGTTCCTGGAAAAAAGCTCAAGACTACAATGGAGGCGTTTCAGGGAGTTTTGGGTAAATAGAAGTTCGAAATATGTGAGCAGTGGTATAAAGTTAACATCCCAACGCCGCCCACACTGCTAAAAGCAGCTTTTAAAAGAATATGTAAATATGTGCTGTGTGCTTTTCTCTCAATAACAAAATAAACGCACAACAATTTGGCCCTGCAGTCATGCCACATCACATTTATTTATTTACCACTTTATACAATATATTGCTTTAAAGCAAGCAGCTTTACAGTATTAAGCATGAAAAAAATTGTATCATTGTCTCTTTTGGTTAGAATTACAACTTAGAATTACTACTATAAAGCAGTTCTCCAGTGTGTTCATGGCTTTACTCTCGGACGTCTAACCTCGACTGACTGAACAGAGGAAATGAACCAGAGAAGATCTCCACGTCAAAGAAGGCAGAGCCTCCGCACACACCTACCTATTACGTAACCGCCACGGACCAATGGTTGTTCGACGGCGTTTACCAGCCTTTACCAGTTTCGAACTCCAGAAGCAAACTTTGTTTTGGCCTGATTTTGTTTGAAATGACATCACACCAGCCTTAAAGGAAATTGAACATGTAAAAAAGCATAATAGAAGCCCTTTAAATTCAACTTGAAAATGGTGTAAAAGTCTTTCAAAACTTTGTGAAGTTGACATGAGTTGGACACTTACTGACTACCGACTCATAAACCATCTAACCAATCAGTGCTTGCTTTTATCTTGTGTAGGTTCACTAAAAACCTCTCCCCAGATAAGATCAACCTGAGCACGCTGAAGGGAGAGGGTCAGCTGTCCAACCTGGAGCTGGATGAGGAGGTGCTGCAGAACATGCTGGATCTGCCCACCTGGCTGGCTGTCACCCGCGTCTACTGCAACAAGGCTGCTATACGGGTAAGATTGAGGAAAACTGGAGCAATTGTCATTTAATCTCAAGCTGTAGCGCAAAAGAGGAAACTGTCATGAATAACGTTACAGCTTGGAGAACTGTAGTAAAATGTGTGTGTGTGTGTTTTTTTTTTTTCCATGTCAGATCCAATGGACGAAGTTGAAGACCAGTCCCATATGTTTGGTAAGAATCTCCCCATCAGTGTGTTTCCTCGCTTACATCATGTTTCTTCTCGGTCACATTCCCCATGTTTATCATGTCTCCTTTTCACTTCTGCAAAAGTACCCTTATTTTATTTTTGTGTTTCACTCAATGTTACAGCGTCTGATAAGGTGGGTCCAGTAGAGCGTAACAGTGACTGCACACTTTTTCAGTGGCTTGCTCTATAGCTAATTTCTCCATAGGCATTTTATGAGTTTTAGAGTTGAAACAAGCCAATCATATCAGAGATTAATTGCAAAACCATAGCAGTTGATTTGAAGAAGAAACGTATTCAAAATATCTGAGAATGAATGAACTACTCTAGCAATGATAAGGTTGAATAAGTCTGGGACTTTTTGTCTCGGTTTAACACTCATTATGCATTCAGATCCATTTTGACCTATGAGATCCATAGATAATTTAGTTCCCCTACTAAAATCCTTGCAAATGAGCCAAGACTATCATTATGCATATCATTTTTTTTTTTTTTTTTTTTTTTAGATACAAGCGTGAAAAAAAGTTAGCATTTGAGGCCATTTTTAAACAAGGCTGTAAACATGATCTTATGCTAATCTTTTTTTCAATCTGACTCAAAATTACTTCTGTAAAATATATTCAGTCTCTTTCCCATATCTCACACACACTTTTGGGACTGAATGTTGTTGATAAACATGGATATGCACAACTATTGAGGAACCATTGCAGCATGAATTGATCATCTTTTTCATCTGAAAGTGAATGAATGAGGCATTTATATAGCGCTTTCATATGTACTACTGTGCACCCAAAGTGCTTTACACCCATTTTAAGTGTGTAAAGAATGTAAAAATAATTAGTTTTGGTTTAGGTTTTCTTGCGTCGCAGGGATTTTCTGTAGTTCATGCAAAATGTTAAGTTTCAAAGAATTTCTCATTTCTCATAAAAAGTGGGTAAATTTAGTAACCTTCCAAATGTTGACATTTTTGCATTTTAACTCTTTAATGAGAAGTTATTAATCAGGTACAGTATGGTTTTAGTTTATGTTCACGTTATGACTGTTTTCTAAGCTTATGTTTGGATGTATGCAGATTTTGAATCCATGCTATGCATTAATGCTCTACCACTTCAACATCCCATTCATTAGATTAACTAGTTAAAGTTAGCTAGTTTTACCTAGCATCCTAAAACTTTTCTCTGAAGATTGCTGGGAGATTCCTGTTTCCATATTCTATAGATAATTTATGGCTTGAGAAGTTTTAGAAGTCATTATAAAACAAGTGACTGACCATATATCAGAAGTTCTGACCCATTGAATCTGCCTGAATTCTGTTTCCTCTCCTTTTGCAGTTCCTTGATAAAGTAGAAGTTGAAATGAGAACCTGTGAAGAACCGCGGCCCCCAAACGGCCCTTCTCCAATTGCCATTACTGCAGGCCAAAGGTCAGAATAATCTGCTGTCTTCCTTCTAGTATAGAAATGCACAGTGCTTTACAAATCATACAGAAAGTGTTGAATGATGTCCTCTCCATCAATGATAATAAGCATAAATAACTTAGAGCGCTCTAGTTGTACCGCCTGACGGCTGCAGATTCATTTCGACGTTGATCGTGTTAACATAGAAACGCACATTGACATTTAGATTCATTAGTGGTACAAACCCGATTCCACAAAAGTTGGGACACTGTACAAATTGTGAATAAAAACAGAATGCAATGATGTGGAAGTTTCAAATTTCAATATTTTATTCAGGATACAACATAGATGACATATCAAATGTTTAAACTGAGAAAATGTATCATTTTAAGGGAAAAATAAGTTGATTTTCAAATTTCCTGGCATCAACACATCTCAAAAAAGGCCATGTTTCCCACTGTGTGGCATCTCCTCTTCTTTTTATAACAGTCTGCAAACGTCTGGGGACTGAGGAGACAAGTTGCTCAAGTTTAGGAATAGGAATGTTGTCCCATTCTTGTCTAATACAGGCTTCTAGTTGCTCAACTGTCTTAGGTCTTCTTTGTGGCATCTTCCTCTTTATGATGCGCCAAATGTTTTCTATGGGTGAAAGATCTGGACTGCAGGCTGGCCATTTCAGTCCCCGGATCCTTCTACGCAGCCATGATGTTGTAATTGATGCAGTATGTGGTCTGGCATTGTCATGTTGGAAAATGCAAGGTCTTCCCTGAAAGAGACGACGTCTGGATGGGAGCATATGTTGTTCTAGAACTTGGATATCCCTTTCAGCATTGATGGTGCCTTTCCAGATGTGTAAGCTGCCCATGCCACACGCACTCATGCAACCCCATCCCATCAGAGATGCAGGTTTCTGAACTGAGCGCTGAGAACAACTTGGGTTGTCCTTGTCCTCTTTAGTCCGGATGACATGGCGTCCCAGTTTTCCAAAAAGAACTTCAAATTTTGATTCTTCTGACCACAGAACAGTTTTCCACTTTGCCACAGTCCATTTTAAATGAGCCTTGGCCCAGAGAAAACGCCTGCGCCTCTGGATTATGTTTAGATATGGCTTCTTTTTTGACCTATAGAGTTTTAGCCGGCAACGGAGAATGGCACGGTGGATTGTGTTCACCGACAATGTTTTCTGGAAGTATTCCTGAGCCCATGTTGTGATTTCCATTACAGTAGCATTCCTGTATGTGATGCAGTGCCGTCTAAGGGCCGAAGATCACGGGCATCCAGTATGGTTTTCCGGCCTTGACCCTTACGCACAGAGATTGTTCCAGATTCTCTGAATCTTTGGATGATATTATGCACTGTAGATGATGATAACTTCAAACTCTTTGCAGTTTTTCTCTGAGAAACTCCTTTCTGATATTGCTCCAGTATTTTTGGCCACAGCATTGGGGGAATTGGTGATCCTCTGCCCATCTTGACTTCTGAGAGACACTGCCACTCTGAGAGGCTCTTTTTATACCCAATCATGTTGCCAACTGACCTAATAAGTTGCAAATTGGTCCTCCAGCTGTTCCTTATATGTACATTTAACTTTTCCGGCCTCTTATTGCTACCTGTCCCAACTTTTTTGGAATGTGTAGCTCTCATGAAATCCAAAATGAGCCAATATTTGGCATGACATTTCAAAATGTCTCACTTTCAACATTTGATATGTTATCTATATTCTATTGTGAATAAAATATAAGTTTATGAGATTTGTAAATTATTGCATTCCTTTTTTATTCACAATTTGTACAGTGTCCCAACTTTTTTGGAATCGGGTTTGTACATACTTAATCAATTGTCAATACTGTTTTTTTTATTCAAACTCTTAATGCCAAGTATGTGTGGAGTAAAACATATCGCACCATTTGTACTACAAACAAATTATTTCTCAAAAGGTGACCATAAATGAAGTGGGGACACTAGCCAAATCTAGGGAACAGAATATCAGGTAGAGTAGGCTCTTTTTGTTATACTGGTTGAAACTCTCTTCACATTGTGATAGCAATCAGTAATAGAATTGATCTAAATATTAAAACATGTACATATATCTTCTGTGGAAGTCTAGGGACCAAAAAAATGTTCGTCCAATCTTTGCTTTCGATGTCCTACCTGCTTGTCAACATATGTATTTCAATACCCCTGTGCACCTTCTCGCGCAGACATCACACGTCATCAGCGTGTTCAGTTATGCAGAGTTGAAGACAGATAGTCACTGATCGCCAAAAACAAACAACTGCTGCCTGTTACAGTTCCTCCTGATCCAAAACAGCAAGCTTATGCTGCGTTCACGCCATGTCATAACCAAGATGGCAACCTGTGATGTTCTACCTGGAGCTGTTCACATCCTCAGACTCGGATTCATCAGATTTTATTGCGTTTCTACTAGGGGTGTGAATCGTCACTTGTCTCACGATTCTATTCGATTATGTTTATTGTGTCTTCGATTCGATATCCCAATGCATCACAATGCGTTGCATCCTCAATTTTCAATGTTACTGCACATTTTTGCCAATGGACAAGAACAAAAATGGACAATACAAGTAGTCGGATATATGAGCTCCCTTTTTATTTTATGTTCTCCAAGAAAGCACACTTCCTAAATGTAGCAAACATCAAACACAACTTAAGTCTGAAAAGAGGAGACGACAAGAGCATTTAGAGCTAACAAACACTAGTAAATACTAAAAACACAAGTAGTGTACTTGAGTTACAATAACGCTCACACACTTGCGTGCAGCCTCGCACACTCTCACACGCTCGCTCACACATGCAGGCACACTCGCACGCACATGCTCACTCTGTAAATGTTAAAATAGTGGGTCCATTTTTATTACTTGCTTATTTGTTTCGTCTCCCTCCGCCATTTTACGTTAGCGTGTGAAGCACATATATGACAAATTATGTCACAGAAACGTCAGGAGGCTATAATCGATTATGGTCTATCTCTGCATCGATGCAGAATCGCCCACGTCTACATCGATTGGTCCGCATCGATGCAATGATTAATTTCAACATCCCTAGTTTCTATGGCAACACTATCAGCGCCAAAATGAATCTGCAGTAGTCAGGTGGTACAACTAGAGCTCTGTAAGTTGTTCATCTAATTATTTAATTTTATTTCAGTTATTGAAAAGTTTTGGACACTGGATTGAAGGTCAGATCCAGTCATTATGTCTAACGGATGCTTACGGTCTGTTTCTCGTTCTGCAGTGAGTATGGCTTCGCTGAGAAGGTTGTGGAAGGAATGTCTGTGATCATCAACTCCATCACAATTAAAGTTCAGGCCAGAGCGTTTCACGCCTCCTTCGAGCTCTGGCAGCTCCAGGGCTGCAGCCTCAATCCCAAATGGCAGAAGAGTGACCTTCGTCACACACGCATTACACATCCTAAGAGAGGAGAGGTACAGTACAGACAGTTTTGAAAGTGCTATGTTACAGTAAAACCAGGTATAAGCCTCAGTGTACATGTTGGGCTGTCCTGGAACACTGAACCCCCTCAATCTGACACGTCCAACACCTGCTGGAAGAAGCACCCGAGGTTATGCAAAACTTTTGCCTCATTTAGCTTGAAGAAGTGCAAAAATTGGGTTTTTGTGACATTAAAAGGGATTACCCAGAGGTGAAACCCAGGTTAAAACAGCTTTCAGTATGAACTGTCAGTTTCTTCATTTTAAAGAGCAAGCGAATCATATGGAGAAAAATAGCATTGGTTACCTAATCTAAAAGGGGACAAAAAGCAACACCGTCATAGTGCACAGATCAACAGCTGTCAGATTAAAGTGTTTCTACACTTCACTTCTCCTCCACTTGTTCCTCTTTCACTTGCTTTTCTCCGCTCACAGAAGCACATACCCATGAGAAGTCCTCCTCTTAATTACTTTTCCAGACCAGCATTAGGTAATGAAATCAGGCCAATCATTTTGATATATGGACTGAGTATTCAGGTTGCCAGATCTTCTAAATGAACCCATCCCGAGCTGTAATGCAGTTAAGATGGATGTTGCACTCACAGATGACCTCTCCTGCTTTCCTAATATAGAGCTGTGCTTTTGCTCGTGCATTAAGGTTACTCTACCCACTGAAGCACAGTGATGTCAGTGGAGTAGAAAGCAGAATGCACCTGTGTGTGTGTGTGTGTGTGTGTGTGTGTGTGTGTGTGTGTGTGTGTGTGTGTGTGTGTGTCTGTGTGTGTGTGTGTTTTCTGAGCCAATATGAAATCAAAACAGACACAATGTTCTTAATACATGTGTGTGGCTTTTTCTTGCCTATTGTTATATGCACAATATGTTAATATAAAATAATGTTCAAAATGTATAACATCTAAATTGCGATTAGCTGCAATTATCAAACTGCAAAGTCTGCTATTTAAAGTCTGCTATAAAGTATATGCACTGTGGGTTTAAGAGTTAAACGTGCCACTGTGAGCAAATTTGGGAATTTGCAGATTTGAAATGAGATGCATTTATAAACCTGTTGCCAAACAAGGAGAAGCTTTAAGGGCTCCCTGCAGGATTCCACCAAAATAAAATGTTTTTGTTTAATGCTTTATTAATAATAAAGTATTATTACAATATTTTTATTTTCATGATAATCAAAATAAAAATCATAATTATTATTTTATAGTCTTTTTGAATTGGGCAACAACAGTGGAATTGTGGCCTATTGTAACAGACAGTCATAACTCTGTTCATTAATACCCAAATGTAAAGTTTTTCCCAAATCGTTAATCCCTAAAGGGATAGTTCACCCAAAAATGAAAATTCTGTCATCATTCACTCACCCCCAAGTTGTTCCAATCCTGTATGAATTTCTTTCTTCTGTTGAACACAAAAGATGATATTTTGGGAACCAGACAGTTGATGGACCCCATTGACCCCAATGGTATTGACTTCCATACTTCTGTAGTATTTCTGTAAACAAATACTACAGAAGTTAGGGGTGTAACACTACACAAAACGGTTCGGTACGTATCTCGATTTTGAAGTCACAGTTCAGTATGGGTTTGGTACAGCAGGGGAGAAAACTAAATACAATTTTTTTTTTTTTTTTTTTTTATTAAACCGTGGTTTACTGAACAATTTGTCTATCCTTAAATGAATTCAATTATAACTAAAAGTTTCTTAAAGATAATGCTGTAAACTATATAGGGAGTCCTTACTTACACATTTATAATATTAAAGGTTAACAACAGAGCCCAAACTATTAGCCTAAATTCAGTTGCTTTTTATTTTTAGATATAATAATTAACACTTAAATAACACTGAATGCAAACATGTAAACGTCACATGAGGCTGTTTTTGCATTAACTTCTAAATCAAAGTATTTATAAAATTATGTTTTTACTCCAATTCATTGATTAAATATATATATATATATATATATATATATATATATATATATATATATATATATATATATATATATATATATATATATATATATATATATATATATATATATATATATATTATTTATACACAGTGTCAGTCATTTTCAGGACATTTATTTAAACATACATTAAATAATTAAGACATCATTAACAGGTTAAGTAGAATATAATGCATGTATAGGCTAATATAGTGCATATATTTAGTGAAAGAGTTGATTTCTCTAGTGAACTAACAGCTGTGGACACTGAATGACTTCTGAGGTAAATGTGATGCTACGCAACATTGTTCTCAAGCTGTTTTATTGGTCTTTTATCTGTCTTTCCACCGATGAAACACAAATTGAGCGATTACACGACATATGATACAGTTCAGTAAGTTGTAATGTATCCTCAACATAGAACATCCTTCAGATGTTAATTGATGTTTATTCTTTGACTAGGAAGAGATGATCACGTTCACTCGTGCGCCGCCGCTTGAACTGACGCGCCTATACAGTGATCAGTCACATCACATTAAAGAGCGTCAAAATGGCATTTATCTTTAGAATTTCGTGATAAAATAGACAGAGTTCCTAATATGTTGGTGTGGGGCTCGGACTGAAGCGTGTATCGTTACACCCCTAATAGAAGTCAATGGGGCCCATCAACTGTTTCATTTCTGGGCGAACTATCCCTTTAAAGGGCAGTTGGCCCTCATAGTAAGTGCCAAAGTAAATGGTTGAATGCACTCACCTACAAAATAACCTAATTCATTCTAGAATGGAAAATTAATCAAAGTCATATAGTGAAAGTCCCTATATTTTTTCCATATATCAGTATATTGCGGAAAATCAATATATCCAGTGCCATTTTTTTCCAAAAATCGTGCAGCCCTACTACAGTTGTAGGCAGCCTTTCTTAAATCTTGTGGCGCATTTTACGACTCGTCTCAGCTCGCTTTACTTTGGCTTGGTTTGCTTTTCCACTGCAGTTTATAGACTGATCTTTTTAGTTGCGTCACCACCTTGTCTACTGACCACAATACAGCAATTTCTTTTTTCAAGTTGCATGCGACGGTTGAAGCAAGTTGTTTAAAAAAAGTTGTGCAAAGGTGGCTGTTGCTGACTATTTAAATCTAGTGGGTTTGGTGCCTCGTGTCACAAATCCAATGACGCTGATGGTGACGATTATCTCTGACCAATCAGTGATCTGCAGTGTTTACATGTCACATTTAGTGTGGCTCGCTTGGAACCTCAACCGAGTTGGTAAAAAAAAAAAACACCAGGTAGTAGGTACAAAAGTGAGCTGTACCGAGCCATCCCATGCAGTGGAAAAAGTGGCTTTGCTCATAGGTTACGCAGCAATTTAATGACACTTTACATGTAAGTGCAATAAAAGTTATGACAATAATAGAAAGTAAAGATGGATTTAAAAAGAAAAATAGTTTTTATTTTGAAGAAAGTTCATTCGGTAATGTCCTTGGGTAGTTATTTCCAGTCTTCAAACAATACTGTGTGGAAAGTATAAATTCTCCGGGATTGCTCGCCAAGTTTGCATTTACACGACTGTGCCAGTGAGGTGCCTTGCCTGTGTTGATGATGTTTTTCATTTTAGTGGGATGTCTTATACTCTGGTGTTCGGCAGGTCCTAACGTTCAAGGAGATCAACTGGCAGAGTCTGCGCATAGAGGCAGATGCGATTGAGAGTGACGAACAGGATCTGGGCAGCACGCCACTGCGCCTCATCACCAACCAAGGACGTATACGCATCGCTCTCAAACGCAGGGTACACATTTGATATTTATTTTGAATTCTTCTTTGCAAAAAGCCTCTTCTGATCACGTTTGCCAAGTCACATGAGAACATTTTAAAGTAGTCCTAGGTTTTTGCATGGTTTGGAAGATATTGACCATTTTTGTGGACCATTCTAATGTATTTTCATTCATTTGACATCAATTTTGATATCTGAGATGTGTGACGGCATCATCTGTTTCAGTTGATTTTATATATGTGTTTGTGTGTCGCTTTTGGGATACTGGAAAGATTAGATCATAAACATCAGAATTTGGGCTGCATGGTATTGGGGGAAAACACTGATGTTGTGATATTTTGTTTCTCTTTGATGTGTATACTGCAATATGATGAAAACAAATTACTTGAATAGCTCTATTTGGAAAGAATGTATCATTCTTGAATGATTGGGATGATTTTATAGTGGAGTGCATCTGCATGAAAATGATGGAGGAAAAAATGCTGAAAATATAACTTTACTTTTGAAGAATATCCACTTGGTATCATAGGCCACATTCACAATATCTTTGACCCATCCAATATGACTTTAAAATAATAATAATTAGTAATCATTTTTGATAATTATAATTTCAAAAAAATAATTATACATTAATAATTAAAATGGTTATTTAAAAAAAAAAAAACATGTTTGACCCATCCAATATGACTATAAAATAATAATAATTATGACTTTTATTTTGATTAATTTAATATATTATTAATATATAGTTTTACTGTAATAAAACTATTGTAATGTAAAATTAGGCAATCAAGTATTTAATACAAATAATAATTTTTCGTAATTTCAAAACTATACATACATTTAATTACATTTTAAAAATAATAAGAATATAGTTTATAGTTCAACTTGAAATTTACAGTACTAATATTTATGTTGTAATTTCTTTATCTTCAAACATTAAACCATTGAGCTTTTATTTTTGTGGATCATGAGCTGGACGTGTGTAAATGTAAAAGGTATCGTGCTTCACTTTGAAACGCAGCACATACATATTTATTGAATTAAATCTCAGCTGAGATATATCAGCCCGGTTTCACAGACAGGGTTTAGATTAAGCCGGGATTAGGCCTTGGTTCATTTAGGGCATTTAAGTAGCTTTTATAAACATGCCTTAGAAAAAAACATCACTGATGTATCTTATAGTGGCACTGACATATTTTAAGATATGTCAGTGCAAGTTCCTTTCACAGTTCAGACAACTCAAACATGCATTTTAGTCTGGGACTAGCTTAAGCCTTGTCTGTGAAACCGGCCAATCATGATTTTAGTTTCATGTCAACATATCTTGCAACATATCAGTCATGCAGCCCTAATCAGAATGGAATCGTATGTAGTCTGTGCTGACATTACTACCCTCCTCATCTCAGGTGAAGGACTGTAATGTCTTGGCCTCTAAGCTGCTCTTTATACTGGATGATCTACTGTGGGTGCTGACAGACTCTCAGCTCAAGGCCATCATCCACTATGCCAAGTCTTTGAGTGAGGCCATGGAGAAGTCCGCGCAGCAGAGGAAGAGCATGGCTGCTGAAACACTGCAGGTGCCACACTGGACCCTTTAAATCCCTCTCAAAAATGTTATGAAGATGACCTAGTGGTTCATAAAATACTCTCTCTTTTTATCGGTACTTCAGAATTTAAGACCCTTTGCCCTATACAGCTGCCTCGGGATTTGGGCAAAGGTTTTAGTGTGGCACTTGAACAAATTGTCATTTACAAAACAGCTCATCAAAGTAAAAGTTGTGTAAAGCTATAAGTCTATAAGATATTAAATCCCAAGTGTACCCAGGGGCAGCCCATCCTGCATCAGCCGCTCCCTGTGAATGACTCAGATGGTGCCGAAGTGTTTATGTCTCATTGTGTTTGTGCACCAGACTGCGCCTCCCTCTCCTGGGAGCCACTCTCTGTGGACTGAACCTCCTCCACCCGAAGCGGTCGGGACTACCGGCACACTGGCCCAGTATTTTGACCTCCATGATGTTAAAGAATCATCCTACCACACTTTCATCTCCCGTCTCGACCTGCATATCTGCAACGACAGCTCTTCAGATTCTGGTGATGAATTCAGACCACTGATTATGTTTCTTCCCGAATGACTAGAAAGGAATAGTTAATTGAAAGTTAATTAAGTATCTTTAACTACTATGTACTAACATTTAAATTAATAATTTAATAGAATGTACTTAGTGTACATACATGTTTTTGCATTGTACTTAAATATTAAAAATACCAGCATGTAATTCATTTCTGTAATTACATCCATAAATACACGGTTGATCCTTCCCTTTTAACTAGGAATGTCAAATTACATAAATTCCCATAATAGATCGGTTTAAACTAACAATCAATCAAAGGGATAGTTCACCCAAAAATGAACATTATCCCATGATTTACTCACCCTCAAGTCATCCTAGGTGTATATGACATTCTTCTTTCAGACAAACACAATCAGAGTTATATTAATAAATGTCCCGGCTCTTCTAAGCTTTATAATGGCAGTGAATGGCAGTCCAAAATTTTAAGCCCAAAAAAGTATAGTGCTCCACACAGCTCCAGGGGTTAATAAAGGCCATCCGCCAGACCACCCTACGAAGAAAGTGTAACGCCTCTCGCAGTTCAAAACGCTTACGCTACGTCCGACGTCATCGTCGCGCCAGTTACGCTTTTCTCGTAAGATGAAAACAGAAGGTAGTCTGGTGGAAGCTAGATATTTTACTTTATGACGTGTTAAATATGGATATTTTTCTCACACAAACCCATCGATTCGCTTCAGAAGGCCTTTATTAACCCCTGGAGCCGTGTGGAGCACTTTTATAATGGATGGATGCACTTTTTTTTGAGCTTCAAATTTTGAGCTTCAAATTTTGAGCAGCCATTCACTGCCATTATAAAGCTTGGAAGAGCCAGGACATTTATTAATATAACTCTGATTGTGCTCGTCTGAAAGAAGAATGTCATATACACCTAGGATGGCTTGAGGGTGAATAAATCATGGGCTAATTTTTATTTTTGGGTGAACTATCCCTTTAATCGATTAATTGTTAATCTTAACCTTAAATCTGAAGGTGGGACTTTTTTGTTAATTGCTTAACTTTACTTAATCAATACAAAATAGGTGTAGTTTTAAAGCTTAGAAGCTTGGCTTTACAGTGAATATCGGGAATATGACCATCACTTAAGTGCTTTTAAATTTGCTGGCATATTTCAAGTGCTCTATTTTCATAGCATGAAAAAATAACTGTGGAAAAAAAGTAGTTTGGACATTCAAATAAACACCATCTTGTGTGTATAATGGAAGAAAGAAAGTCATGTAGGTTTGGAACCACATGAAGGAGATTAAATAATGACAAAATGTAAATTTTTTAAATGAACTAAACTTATCCTGTTAGCAGTTAGCTATATCATCATAACACTGACATACCCATGTGATTTATCCCGCACACATAGATGAAGCTCCGCCTCCAGGCACGCAGGGTGCAATGCAGCTGACCTTCCGGAAGCTGGGCTGGGATTACTACCCTTTCCACAGACCAGGTGAGAGACGGCCGTTCAGACTGGATTAATTTCATAAAACACTCTGGTTCTGAGGTTTTAACTTGTACTTTTCTGTCTCTGGCTTTGAGGTCATGCCATATAAATTCACTCGACTATGTACACTAATGTTCAAAAGTCTATTCTGCTCATCAAGGGTGCATTTATTTGATCAGAAATACAGTAAAATCAGTAATATTATAAATTATTATTATTACAATTTAAAATAACTATTTTCTATGTGAATATATTGTAAAATGTTATCAAAGCTGAATTTTCAGCATCATCACTATTCTACTACAGTTTTCAGTGTCACATGATCCTTCAGAAACCATCCTAATTTGCTGCTCAAGAAACATTTCTGATAATTAATGTTGAAAACAGCTGTGCTGCTTAACCCTTAAATGCACACCTCGGGTCTTTAGTGACCCGGGATCAGTGTTGGGCAAGTTACTGAAAATGTGTAATTAGTTACAGTTACTAGTTACTACTTGAATTACTTTACCAATTACTGTATATCAAAAGTAATTAGTTACTAGGAAAGTAACCTTTAAGTTACTTTTATGTCTGCTTTTTAAATTTAAATATGAACAGTAGTGAACAGTCAAACACAATAAACATAATTTTTAGATCTAGTTATTGTAATTAACAGGGCAACAGGCCTTCAAATCAAGCAGTAGTACATGTTTAGTGTCCAGCAGCTCAGCAAGCGTTCCTTCAGCACATCTGGGAGAGTTATGGCCTTTTTACACCTGGTCACTTCATTCGTTTTTCTCTGACCAGATATCTATCCGATTGTGAAAAGACCAGGAGTAAATGCCTTCTGAAATTCTTTCGAGACGGATTTAAATCCAGTCACTCAAACGAAACCGAACAAGTGTAAATGCATCTGGTTGTTTAAACCACATATGTAAATTTTACTCCTGGCAAATTGTTAAAAAATAAACGTGTAAGCGCGTTATAGGCTATATGACATGTTGTAGTCAGATATGATGGCGCTTCTGCGACACGCGTCGCCACAAATGAGTAAAGCAAGCCAACACGCAAACTGCCACAAGTGAAACTAAAAGTAAGTCTTAGATTGTCTCAAAAACACAATAATCTTCATTAAAACTGAGACTAAATGATCTTACCAGTGCTTCGCTCACTCTTTCACATATTGTGGTCTTTGCTCTTGAAATGAGCTGATGAATAAGATACCGCTCATATCTGTTGCTTTCGTTGACGTGAACTCCGTTAAATGTGCTTATAGAGCGGGAATTGAAGATCGGATTTATATTTATTTTGCAGAGAGGTGTAGTGAAGGTGAAGTGTTTGATATCTATGGATTTTATTATAGATAAGACAAGTTAAGTGTTGATTTGAGAGGCTAAAGTGTTGGGTTAACTCACTGTCAGCCACTGGCCGCTTGGTCATCACTTTAAAAAATAAAAACTTTAATTTAACAAACAAAAATTGCTCCACAAAATATAATAAACAAAACAAAATATAACTACTTTGACATTAAAAACAAAACTGAACTATTTTAATGGCTGCAAGGAAAAAGACACGGTCCGGGCTAGAGCCTAGATTTGAGCTTCTCGTCTGCAAGCTTCATTTTTCACAAAAGAGAGTAACGCGAGTAATGAACTCATTTAAATTTCAGTAATTGTAATTGTGTTACTTGATAAAAAAATAAAAAAAATTAGTTACATGCAAGTTACCGCTAAAAGTAGTGGAATTACAGTAACGTGTTACTTTGTAGCGCGTTACTCCCAACACTGCCCGGGACGTCATTCACTACCTTCCTCCTCATTCATTTTTTAAAGTTAGACATCAACCTTCATAGTATTCCTCAATCAATTCATTATAAACAAAGAAAATATAAAATGCCTGTTTCCCATTCATTTTTTGTAAAGATTGTATAAGGTCACTAACGACCCGAGGTATGTAACGGTGTAAGTTTTTTTTTTTTCTGCACAACAATAATTGAATCTCTGATGACTGAATAAGTGCAGTTCACCTTTATTCCTCAAGGTGGCAATGTCTGACACACAATGATGATTTTGTAGCGATTTCTGACGTTTCACTCATAGTTACCGCAGGCAGAAAACAAAAGAATAGGAAGAATCATCAGCAAAACTTGAAATGGCTCAGAGATTTACTGCAGAGCAAGAACTGAACGCAGTCAAATGTTACTGTCACTGTCACTGATGGTGGATCTGGTGAAGAAGCTGTCAGAGGTCAAAATATTGATCTTGAAGATGTTGAAAATGATAGTTTTGAGAATATGTTTGAGATGGTGAATATGAGTCAGATGCTGAATGAACTGAAATGAGCTCTGATGAGGACAGTGATGATGGTATAAAACATCTGCTCAATCTGAACCCTTACAAGTTTTATTCTTTAGTAATTTTTATTAAAATATCATGAGAGTTTTATATTATCGGGACAGGCAGAGATCCATCTGTGTTAGATATAGTATATGTAATAATGATTGGAGAGACATTCATACATTTAAAAGATTAATATTTTTGCAAAAACATGATACTTTTTAAGTTCAAAAGAACATTTATTTGAAAATATACATTTTTGTAACGTTATAAATGTATTTACTGTCACTTTTGCATCAACTTAATGCATCCTTGCTGAATAAAAGTATTCATTTCTATAAAAAAAAACAAAAAACCTTATCTGCCCTAAGCTTGTTGCTCTGAGCTTTTTGTTAAGGTTGTCACTGTGTTTGGTCTTTTTTTTATATTTTTTTATTATTATTATTGTAATGATGCAGCGGTCAATGTATTGTGCGAATGGTTGACTGTAGGGTAATAGCCAGATGTGTAGTTGAGTGATGCCTGCTGTTCAGTGACATGTGCTGTGTGCGGTACAGGTGATGGCTGTCGGCACTGGGAGCGGCACTGCGGGGCGATGGAGTCTCGTGCTCAGTGGGCGGCCAAACTGCTGCAGGAATTTCAGACTAGGGTGGAGGATCTGGGTATCCCTGGACATCATACAGAACCAAATGCGTCTGCTAAAGACTCTCCAGCCAAAAAAGTCAAGGGTACACTTTCTTTGAATGTCTACCCATCCCAAATCCATCAATAAATGTTTGTGTTAATGTGCATGATTCATCAGTCTCGTTATTTGAAGCATATTTTTAATCTCCAAAATGTAACGACTCCTTTTCTGCTAAAGTCACCTCAGAGTTTTCTCTCTTTTAGGAGGCACAGTTCTTATAATTTTGTAGAAGTGATGCACCTTCCTCAAAAAAATGGATGCATTTGTCATGCACGTGTCTGGTTCTGTTTCCTCTTGAGACTTTCTCTTGTTAATTTCGTAATGGATTGGTCTTATTTTGTTTTTTAGCAGACGGGGAACCACTGTCTAATTTCAGTCCTGATCGGACTCAGACCTCACGGCGGACATCAGCAGCCACCCCGTCCTCAGTATCCCCACTGAAGAGACTTCGCTCCAGCTGTATGGTGATCCGTGTGGATGATCTGGACATCCATCAGGTTTGAGACCTGAGATCTCTGCACAAACATAAAAAAGTTATTGAAGCACACACTTGACAGTGACAGCCTTTGTATGCTTATATACAATGCAGATCAAAAGTCAATTTTCTCATAATATACATTGCACCTCTTTTCTCGCAGTTTCTGAAACCGTTTGATAAAGGATTTGGTCTCTCTAAACTAGTGCTGGGCGGTATGACCAAAAATTTATATCACTGTATTTTTCTAAATTATATCGGTATGACGGTATTTTTTTTCCCCTATGCATGACCAGGTGTTAACCACATTTTCTACTGATTGAGAGAGGAAATACTGCAGTAAATTGACTAGAATGCCGTATTTTACTGTCATGAGTGAATATTGCAGAAAAATTCCACACTAGAGTTAATACAGGTTTGCAAAACCACACACATGATGCTGTGGGGAGACAGCAACCAATAAAACACAGACCTGCACGCTCATTACAGACACATGAATATTACAATATGACCACGGAGAGAAAAAAACGGAGTTGAGGGCACCTTAAGCATTTAAAAAATCTAACCCTATATAACAACAAACTATTAAAACAAGGGAGAAACGCAGAAGAACTAAGGGTATTTTCAATACATTTAAGAACATTAGCTACGGTCTCTAAACAAATGAGTTTAACACGTAAGTTTAACACAGAAAGAATAAAGCAGTTACTTTTTTGCCCATTCTTTGAGTTGTCAGTCTGTTTATTAACTTGCATCATTGTCGTCCGTGTAGCAGAATAATCTGGTGTCAGCGCGGTCGTGATCAGACGTATGCCTGTAGTATCAGTGTCCTTTGCATACATTTCATTTGAAGAAGAGGTGATGAAATATGTGCGCATACACGCTGCTGGTTCATGTTTAGAGCATTAGAGTATATGAAATAGGTCCATAAAAAACTTAAACGTGCTCGCTCCGGTCTATATATGTGCTATATCATCCATATGGAGAACGTTGTTAATCTCATCACAGCGCTCCGCACAGAAACCGCTCTCTCTCGCGCCGCTGTAATCAAGGACTGAATGCGAAATCGCCCCCTAGTATAACCTCAAACAGGGCATTATTTGAAGGGACAGCTATTTGTAGTGGTATCCGAAACCAAAGTGGACGTTATTGAGTGCACTCATTCAATCTCGCATTGCATCGTAATGTACACACAGCAGCTGTCCGACTTCACGCACTCGTTTTCATTCACTCCTGCAAGTGAACTATATGGATAACGTAGTGAATGAGGCTTTAGGGGCGATTTCGGATTCAGACATAGGCTGTAAATGCGATCTCGCTGCGCCGCATCGCATTCCGAACGTTTTAAGCGTTATATACCGGTATTGCGGTATAATAAAAATTCATATCATAACAAAAATAAATACCGGTATTCGGTATGAACCGGTATACCACCCAGCACTACTCTAAACCCTTCCTTTCTGAGAGTCTACTCTGCTCTGATTGGTCAGATGGCTCAATCTGTTGTGATTGGTCTACTCTGCTCTGATTGGTCAGACAGTCCAGTCTGTTGTGATTTTAGTCTACTCTGCTCTGATTGGTCAGATGGCTCAGTCTGTTGTGATTGGTCTACTCTGCTCTGATTGGTCAGACGGTCCAGTCTGTTGTGATTGGTCTACTCTGCTCTGATTGGTCAGACGGTCCAGTCTGTTGTGATTGGTCTACTCTGCTCTGATTGGTCAGATAGTCCAGTCTGCTGTGATTGGTCTACTCTCTGATTGGTCAGATGGCCCAGTCTGTTGTGATTGGTCTACTCTGCTCTGATTGGTCAGACGGTCCAGTCTGTTGTGATTGGTCTACTCTGCTCTGATTGGTCAGATAGTCCAGTCTGCTGTGATTGGTCTACTCTCTGATTGGTCAGATGGCCCAGTCTGTTGTGATTGGTCTACTCTGCTCTGATTGGTCAGACGGTCCAGTCTGTTGTGATTGCTCTGACCTTTTACATTTAGCTATATTACACGCTACAGGGAAGGGACTATTTGAAAAAGCATAATAGGGACACTTTAAATTTTAATTTACCAATATGAAATAAAATTTCCAGGCTTAAATTAGATTTTAAACCTAGATGTGGATAATGTGAGACTTGAACAACAATGGAGATATGTAAGCATATTACAGCAAACCGTTTATCATAAAAGCCTGTAATTATGGGTTAGGTTACTTTTGTTCTATTATGAGTAGACTTACACTGAGAAGGCTAAAAGAGGACGTATGCATTTTGTTATTGCATTTCCTCTCCACAAGCTTGGTTACTTTTTATGTGACAGCATCTAAATTTAGACTCGTCTTGCAAAAGAAACCTGCTTATGTCATCCCCTTTTTCATCACAAGTATAAAGCAGCATGTGATATGTTGCTGATGTTATGCTTTGGTTAACTACGCTCATCAAATTGAGCATTGAACTGGGGAAAAAATTATGTGATTTAAGTTTCATTGTGATAAGTTCAACACAACACTTTAATTCAGAAAACGATTGTGAAGAATCATTGATACGATGTATTTGTTAAATATAACATGGTATTTTGTTAAAAAAGAGTAAAGAACAATAGCCTCAATAAGATAATGTGCAACTTAAATTTTTAATATGATGCATCCTTAGGGCTTTTACGAGTCATCAGTGCTGTCAGTTATGATGTAATGCCTTTCCACAAGTTTCCCTGTTTTCAATGTTGTCTTTTACAGTAATAGTGTTTACTGTTAAAGCTACAACTCAAAGTTGAGTTATCAAGGGTGAATAAACAGATCAAATGTGGGAATATAACAGCACTAGGTAAATGTTACACGTAATTCTGACTTTAGAACTCGCAATTGCGACTTTATATCATGCAATTCTGAGAAAAAAAACTCAGAATTGTGAGATGAAAAAGTTGCTATTAGCTTTTTTAAAATTTTTATTCTGTGGTGGAAACAAGCTTTCATAGACATTGATTCAACATTGATAGTAATAAAAAATGTTCCTTGAGCAGCAAGTCATCATATTAGATTGATTTCTGAAGGACATTTTGATCATATAAATGCGGCCTTGGTTAGTACAAGATACTTCTTTCAAAAAACTTATGAATTATGGTGTATCTGGCTATGAATTCTGCTCTTTAAAATAATTTAAATGTGACTAAAGCCAAGAAAACTCTGCAAAAGCCCCAGAACAACTTGCAGCATGTGCCCATCAACAACACTATTTTAGAGATCAGCAATGAGCAACAGCCAATGAAATTGCACAAGGAAAGATTTTGAGGGTAAGGTGGGAAGCTAAAGAAAAAAAAAAAGTATGTTTGTTCTTAAAACCCCATCTGTTTCTTTAGGTGTCCACCGGGGGCAGTCACAGCAAGAGAACGCAGTCTCTCCTCTCCTGCAACCGCAAATCCCTACATCTCCCAGAAAACACTCCTGCAATTCACCTTCAGTTCACTGAATACTACTTCCCTGATAATCCTGGACTTCTTGGTTTGTTAGGTAGTATTTTTTGCATTCATTGATCACTATTGTTAATGCCTCTCATGGTAACACTTTATTTGAATGGTCCCTTTTGAACATTCAGTTGACTATAAGTAAGTTTGGAACTATATGTCAGCTAACTCTCATTAGAGTTTTAGTAGACCGTCTGCTCTATATCTGCTATATCCTCCAAAAGCCATCTACTGCCTATAAGGAACTTTGCAAGAACATGTCAACTTATTCTAACCCTAACCCTACCCGTCTACTAATACTCCACTAACACTCTAATGAGAGTTAGTAGACATGTAGGGGCAATGTTACTATGTTACTTATAGTCAACACAATGTGTTAAAGAGACCATCAAAATAAAGTGAAACCCCTGTCATTTATATTTACAAACTCACATCCTTGTTGGACCCCAGTATGAAGTTTGACCTGTCCTGCTAGGAAAGAGTTATATATTAGATTTATAGTCTAATCTTTATAATTTTTATTTTCCACCCATTGTCCCTTTCTCTCTTTAGTACCCTGCTCTAATCTTTATGCCCAGCTGAATGGTCTACAGCTGTGTCTGGATGCTGCAAGTGTCTTGTGGATGACTCTGTTTTCACGGGGTCTACATAGGACGCTAGATCAGGTCAAAGCCTTTTACCACCTCCAGGACAGCAGCAAGACCGACGAACACATCGATATACGCCTGGATGCAACACAGCTGAAGGTAAACCAAGAGCTCTGGGAGGGTTTAAATCGCTTACAGTGCCCACCATTAAAACCATCAACTCCATAAAATGTGCCCAGCCGTGCAGGCACTCATAACGGTGCGTGTCCACTGGCACGGAGCAGAGCGAGCATTTTAAATTAATTCTAGAATTAATTTTCTGTTAATTATAGAAGTTGAGCAAGAGTGAAGCTTAACTTCCATAGGAATGAACTGAAAACGCTCGCTCTGCCAGTGGACACGAACTGTTATGAATGCCTGTGCGCATTTTTCTTTCACTTGAATGGTGAGTTCATTATTATTCTTAATAAAAACGGTGGGCAAGTGATATAATCAGTGTGCGGCTGAACACCGTCTAACACCGACTATTGCAGCAAGCCTAGGTGCTAGACATTTGATCATCTGGTGTCATTTACACCTAAATAATTTGTAGTTGTGATCCCCTCCAATCTTTATAGACCTTATGCAACAGAGAAACAAGCGCACAGCCATCTTTAGATATTGTGTTTGAACTTCTGTTTTTGCGGTAGCTCTGTATATTTCTATTGCATCACTGTCGAAGTGTAATTAGCTAGTGAAGTGTCTTTACTAATGTTTGAAGCGGATGTTATAACGAATGTCAGTAGACTGGGAAGATTTTAAAATGAGCGGTTCCTTCATAAATCCATAAGATCTTACCTTCATGCTGTGGAAATACAAATTTGTAGACAGAACACAATGTGTGCAGAGTTTGATTAGCATTAAACTTTGCTTAATTTAATCCTTATTGGTTCAACTCTCTTTGTGCATTTGATAACATTTTTGGCTAAAACTTCATTCGTTTTCTTTAGCTGATCATTCCTCTGGAATCCTCCATTTTGGATCACCCAGACCGCCCTCAGTCATTGAGCATCAGTCTTCCTCAAATCGTCCTTGGCAACACACGTCACTCTCCT
This sequence comes from Paracanthobrama guichenoti, assembly GCA_018749465.1. Classification (NCBI taxonomy): domain Eukaryota; kingdom Metazoa; phylum Chordata; class Actinopteri; order Cypriniformes; family Gobionidae; genus Paracanthobrama; species Paracanthobrama guichenoti. The sequence goes on along the minus strand of CM031965.1, from coordinate 19,072,775 downwards.
CACGGTTCCCGTTCGGACCTCAACAGCACCTACAGCAGCTTCTCCGCCTGTCCTTTCTTCCATCCCACAGCTTGCCAACCGTTCCCTCGTGATCAGAGCCTCCTACATCCACTGCCGTCAGCATTCCTTCAACACTTCCTGGAAAACGAATCCCTGTCATTAGAGCACAAACGTCCCTCTCGCTCTCAGGACGTCTGGTCTGTCAGTCTGTCCCGAGTGACTCTAGGCTTTGAGGGGGCTCGGCGTGGGCTCAGAGGGAAAGCCCTTCCCTTCGTGGAGCCCTTTGCCATGTCTTTGTGGTTGTGCCACCCCTCTGCCTTCAAAAAAGGTTCTCATCGTTCGAGTATAGATGGCGATTCAAAATCCCCCACCGGTTCTATCAAACATCCCCTCCCTGACTCACCGCAGGGTGTAAATGATGTCAGATCTGATCAATTCGACCAGACCGAGGGTCTAGTCAACTCTCCCTTGGCCTCCATCCATATCTTGACCCAATCGATCACTCCTGTCAAAATGTGGCTCAACCACTACCAATTTTTAGCTCTTTTGCGGATGAAGGACTATCTTGCCCGACTTGCTGGAGATTTGACCAAGGACTACCAGGGTTTGGGACAATCCAAACATAAATCGTCAGATCCTCCTTCGGTTTGTGTTTCAGTCCTGATGGAGGCGATAGAGCTTGCTCTACTGCTTCCTCCTGCAACGTGTGAGCCAGAAGAAGCCCATTCTCCAGTGGAAACTGACACTCCCAGCTTGACGGACTCTGATCTCTCGCCATCGCACCACACCGGTGAGCCTGGCCTGCTAGACGACAGTGCGGCAGGGAATGGGGATCAAGAGTATGATGCAGAGCAGGAAGGTCCGGTTGAGGAGGCTTGTGAAGCCATTGAACTGGGAATGGATGGACAAACGCGGCAGGATGATGAAGCTCAGGCTGCCATGTCTCCTCTGCTTTCTCAAGGGAACTCTGCATTACTGTCCCGGCATAGCTCCACTTTCAGCTTGGAGGGGGAGCTATCCAGTGCCCTGAATGCCACCAAAGGGGCCACCAAAGATGCATTCAGTGCCTCCTTGGATCTCACCAAAGGGGCGCTGTCCATTACAAAAGATGCCTTCAGCATCCTGAGCCGAGGATCTGGCATGACTAAACTCTTCACTCCTCAAAACAAGTAAGTCTTGTGGTCTTTTGGTATAGCTAGCTGTGGCTGATGCTGATAATTTTCCTATACACAATTCACATTTTATCTCATTCAGCTGCTAATGAACTCTTTCCATATCTAATTTAAAAAATTGTTAAGGCTATATATATTTTGTCACTTGGCCATCGTTGATTCCATCTGAGAGATGATCTGATCTGAGCCATTTAACTTGTGGTCAAGCGTAAAACAATGTATCTTTTGTTATCTGGCCATCTTTTAGATAAGCACACATGCAGTGCACACAGTACATAATTGAAAAGAGCTGATACTGCTTGTGGCTATTCTAATGAATGCTTATATTTTAATGAAGACACGTTGGTCTTCATTTGAAACCGTTTGGGCAGTTTTACAGTACATTTTCTCATTATTAGTATGTTATCAGTCTAAAAGGGTTAGTTGACCCAAAAAGTAAAGTTATGTTTTCTTTACTCACTCTCATATTGCTACAAATCCATAAGACTTCCAGTCATCTTCGAAAAATCAACTAATTTTAAACGAAACCTGAGATTTCTGAAAAGTTGTTGGAAGTTGTTTCATTAAAACTTTGATGCTTCAAAAAGTTCATAAAGACATTGTAAAAGTAATCCAAATGAATCAATTTAATTCTCCAGAAGAAATGCTTTATACGATGAACAGGTTTAATTTAGGCTTTTATCCACACATAAACATTGATCAACACCATAGACTGTTAAAAAAGATGGACGTACGCTTTTCCATTGGTAGCATTGGAACAAGTGAAGCTGCCAGTGTGCAAATATGGCGCTGACATCTTGGGTCTCGAGTCTTTTATCCCATAGTCTGCGCAGTCGAGGCGCCGCCTAATCAATCACACGCCCCTGAAGATTTGTGAAATAAACAGTTATGGAAATGTAGAAATTAAAGTTAAAGCGCCAATCTCCTCCCGAAGTTCCTGAAAAAAAGTCTGTTGGTGCCTCAGTGACAACTTTACTCAGAGAAGCCGTCAATCTCAGCTGTCAATCATGACGTCACACCCCTCTGTTTTTATAGCATTAAATAACTAACTAAAACCAAACTCATTTAAAGAACAAACACTTAAAGTAACATCAGCATAATAAAAACTACCTAAAATGACAGAAACCATCTTTGGAAAAAATGTATTTGAAGTGTAATTTGATTATTTAGTTTGCTGTCCCATTACATTACATAGAGAGGGCGGGGTTTATGACCTATACTGCATCCAGGGGCAATCGAGACGCTTTAGCTTAACTTTTCAGGACTCGTGTTGCACACTTGATCAACACAGATAATTTGAAGACATCTAGTATAAAGACAGACTATGACTCAAATGTGCTTGATTGACTCATAAGAACCAATGAGGTTTGTTCCATGCATCAGGAAAGTATGACTGAGCTTCCCGCTCATATTTGATGCTCTATGTATGTGCAATGTTATATGTAAATAAAAGCCTAAATTAAATTATTTGTGGATTAAACCACTTTATTCATGTGGGTTGCTTTAGAATGTCTTTATGAACTTTTTGAAGCATCAAAGTTTTGGTTGCATGGACTTTTTTTTAATGGAGGGACAGAAATCTCACAGGTTTCATTTAAAATGTCTTTGTTTGTCGGAGCCAAAAGCCTTGTGGGCAGTGCTCCGACATGTAGCGCGGATGCACTTCAGGCGACCTGAGTTTAAGTCGTAACTCGTGGTCCTTTCCCGATCCCGCCCCTCTCTCTCTGTCTCGCTCTCCCACTTCACTTCCTGATATTTCTCTTGACTGTCCTATCTCAATAAAGGCCAAAACGCCAAAATTAAATCTTTTACAAAAAGTCTTTCTTTGTGTTTTGAAGATAAACGAAGGTCTTGTGGGTTTGGGAATGACATGAGGGAGAGTAAATGATGACAGAATTGTTTTATTTTTCCATGAACTAACCTTTTAACGTTTTAAGTTAGTTAGTAGACGGTCCTGTTATAGCATGTTATTCAACGCGTGGTACATGTGCTGATATGGCTTCTGTAGGGAGCAAAGTTCACGGCCAGAGGATTCCAGTCCCTCCATCATGGGGAACCTGCGGCTTCAGTCCATGAAACAGTCACCTTCCCAGAATTCCTGTGACAGTGCCATTTTAGAGGGTAGTCTGGCGGATGATGGCTTATCCATTGACAGTGACATCAGTGAAAACTTTGTCATCATAATGGACTCTGGTACTGAAGCACTTATTGCACTTGTATTTTAAAAACTATAACAATTGTATCTGTAACTGTCAGTGTCTTTAATTTATGTATATTTGTGTTGTTGTAATTCAGAGTCTGGTGTGGAGTCTTTGCGTCCTAATGGTACAGGTGTCCACTGTGTTAGTCCTGCTCCAGGAACAGAAGGCGGGTCATCGGCAGACCTCAGCAGCTCTCTGTCCCAGAGCACTGAAGACATTGCCCAAGAAATGGTGAGTTTTATCCAGTGTACTGACATCTAGATGGCTTGTCCACTGCATGGAAGATCTTCAGAAAATGTGGTTTAAAAGTCTGAAAAACGGCAAGATACAATGTTTTAGCTATGCTTTCATAAATCATTTAATATTTACCTTTATTATATTTGTCCTTGCGTGACTGAACGCTATGCTTTTATTTCAGGTGTCTGTGTTAGTTCTGTGTCTGAGTCGAGTGGGGTGCCTGACAGAGATGCGCGGTGAAGATATTGTGGTGGCGCTGGAAGCCCAGGAGCTTGTGCCAAAACAACATGGAAACCATAAAGTCACAGATGTGCTGGCGGGACTGACAACGATGCAGGGTTAGGATGCTAAATGTATCCATAATTGTGAATGCAGAAGAATTGTCAGTATGTCAGTTAGGCTGTTTACACTTATAATATTTGGGGACAATATTTGACTTTTCTGTCTCGCCTATAAATGTACATTTGCATTTTTCTCCCATCCAAACTTTTCCAATATTCCACTGGTAATCACTTTCACTGAGTGCCATGATTGACCCTTGGTTTTTGAATGCCTTTGTGCTAATTTAGCTTTACAGAAGTACATGCGATTGCAGTTACGAAATACACCGATCAGGCATAACATTATGACAGATGAAGTGAATAGCACTGATTATCTCTTCATCACGGCTCCTGTTAGTCTGACAAGGGCCAAATTGTTAGTCGACTCAGAGCATCTCCAAAACTTCAGCTCTTGTGGGGTGTTCCTGGTCTGTAGTGGTCCAAGGAAGGAACAGTGGTGAACCGGCGACAGGGTCATGACAAACAGACTACTGTAGCTCAGAAGAGGTTCTGATAGAAAGGTGTCAGAATACACAGAGCATCACAGTTTGTTGCATATGGGGCTGCATAGCCGCAGACCATTCAGGGTGCCCATGCTGACCCCTGTTCACCGAAAGTGCCAACAGTGGGCACGTGAGCATCAGAACTGGACCGCGGACCAATGGAAGAAGGTGGCCTGGTCTGATGAATCACGTTTTCTTTTACATCACGTGGATGGCCGTGTGTGTGTGTGTGTGTGTGTGTGTGTGTGTGTGTGTGTGTGTGTGTGTGTGTGTGTGTGTGTGGCTTACCTAGGGAACACATGGCACCAGGATGCACTATGGGAAGAAGGCAAGCCAGCAGAGGCAGTGTGATGATTTGGGCAGTGTTCTGCTGGGAAACCTTGGGTCCTGCCATCCATGTGGATGTTACTTTGACATGTACCACCTACCTAAGCATTGTTGCAGACCATGCACACCCTTTCATGGAAACAGTATTCCCTGGTTTTTCCAATGGTTTGGAGTTTAAGGTGTTGACTTGGCCTCCAAATTCCCCAGATCTCAATCCAATCGAGCATCTGTGGGAATGTGCTGAACAAAAAAGTCTGATCCATGGAAGCCCGATGCCAGATACCACAGCACACCTTCAGGGGTCTAGTGGAGTACATGCTTCGACTGGTCAGGGCTGTTTTGGAACCAAAAGGGCGATCATCACAATATTAGAATATAATATTAGGTCATAATGTTATGCCTGATTGGTGTAAGTGAAATAGACGGACAAAAGGTTTCAGTTTTTGTGGGAGAGTTTACAGGCCCATCCAACCTGATCTCATGAGAAAACTATTTTATGAGGTGGCAATTTTTTTGAAAAAAGTAAGCATGAAGGTCACAGATTTGTTACTAAATGAAGGGGGAAATATTTCCAAATTTCCATTAGAGTATGTTGGACATGTATGTCTGCTTTGTAAGATCACCCTGTTGAAGAAATGCGATCCCTGTTTGCAAATGTGTTGCTTACACTATTGCACGCTGTTTAAGCACAGATCAGGAGGTACACCCATGCTACTCATGGTATGTCTCTTTTCACTCCCTGGTTATGAAGTCAGGATTCCAAACTCACAGGGTACAATCTGCTTCTCCAACCATACATTTATCTTGGCATCAACCCCATACAACTGCCTCTCTTGCTCTTTATTGCTATGGGTAACTGATTCTCAGTCTGCTGTTAACATCATGTCGTTGCAGTTGTACATGCAGTATGATACTCATTCCAGATTTACCAAAACATTCTCTCAGAAGATCTTTACCTTCTTTCTCACCACAGCTGCATCTCCAAGTGCTCCACTGTCTACGGGTCCCCGCTCACTCTCCTGTCCCCCAGCAGCGACCCTCAGGTTGGAGATGGGGCCGCGTGCGGGCAGACACTCTCCTCTTTCCGAGACTGTGGGGTTCATGGAGATGTGCTTGACAGGGTGCAGAGCAGAGCTCCTGGCTTCTACCTTAAACACACTGGGACCCTTCCTGGAGGATGAGCTCAGCGCAGACCCCCTGCCAATGAGACTGTGCTTACGGGACACTGCTATTACACTAAAGGTGAGAATTGTATTTAATAAGACAGGACTGGTCTCTTTTTAGATTCCAGTATCTCTTAAACATATTCTACTAAATTGTGCTGGTGTAAAGTCAGCATGAAACAGTTGCAATAGTCTTTTCTTCCCTATTGTGACGTATATATGAGTGAAACGGCTTCTCGAACAAGGAAAAAATGTAGGGCGGGACTTAATTTTGTTCATGGGGGATTGATTGGATGGTCATGGTTTGCTATTGGTGTATCTCATTAGAGTGACAGGTTGTCCCGCCCATGACCGAACAACCAATTGTTCTGTATTTTCTCTCTTTTTCTGTCAGGATGATGCTCCTCGTGTCTACCCGACTGCTCCTCAACCAGTTCCTGTGCTCTTCTCTCTGGATGGCATTGTGCTGGAGCGTCTTGATGACGGGATCCTCTGCTTGAGACGTGAGTACTTTGGGTTTGGATTACACCAGCTACTCAGATGTTGATGATGTACCTGTTGAACTAATGTTTGCCTCCTCTGTTTCACTCTTACGCATCAGCTGCACAGAGCCAATCAGGGATTGAGACAGAAGGGGGCCGAGAGAGAGCTGGCCAATCCTGCTTTAGAGCTGAGGAGAAGAACAAGGTATATATTAGAAAATTAATATGCACAGTGTAACATTGTATTATTTACTGTATGTGGTCTGTTTGAGTTCTTAAACCGAACACATGCCCTTTCAAATCTCGTTTTTGCTTGCATTCAATTCAGATATGGCATGTCAAGATGCATGATGTCAGGTTGGACTTGGAGAATGAAGGACATCAAACCTAGTGTAATGCATCTTGACGCACCATATTTGAAATAAACAGTGCAAATCAGTTTTGTATGGAAGCCTATTTCTGCCACGTAAGGGGAAACATTTTTTTTTTGTAAATCATAATTGTGGAATTGTGTTCATAAATATGAAGTCAAAATTTAGATAAAACGTTGAGATTTGAGAATTGGGATTCAAAGTCATAAAAATGAGATTTTGACACAGTCAAAATTTGTCCTAATTTTGACTAGGGCTGCCCCCTAATAGTCGACTAGAAGAGGCATGGTCGACCAAAATTGAATTTTGATCATTAGCTTTATTAGCTTATCATTTATCAACCTCAAATATGGCTTATCACTTGAAATCTAAGTAGTAGAAACTTTTTTAGTAGAAAAAGTCTGCTTGCACTAATATTATATATAATATAATACTAATATCGCACTAGCTATTATTAGCATGACATACAGGAGCCGGCGCAATCACTTCAAACTCAAAAAGTAATGCAAACTGTAAACGGTCTTTCATTATTGTAAAATAATGAAAACAATCAGGATGCGTTTTCCGTCTCAGTGACCTTGAGCGTCCCATAAGTGAACAGAAACTCAGTGTATACTTACCTCACAGACATGAGAAATATATCTATAGAAAGCTTGAAATGTCTTTTAAATCAACCAATTGACCCTTCGCCAAGCCACGCCCGAAAACCGCCACAGGCCAATCGTGGCTTAGCAACCATAACTAGGCGCGAAAGTCTGTCAAGCTATATATATATATATATATATATATATATATATATATATATATATATATATATATATATATATATATATATATATATATATATATAATATAAGGGAGAATGTTATCATTGCAAAGTGGTCAGGCTATTGTCTTGTGTTTATTCCACAAGATTTATGGATAAGCTGTGTGATTTATAATTATTAGATTATTTTCTAACTTCACTTACCCTGCTGTGCGTGAACATAGCTGTTCCTCAATTTGTGAGTTTCCCATTTGAATGGTCAGCCTATGAGGCGTCTGCTGCTTGCACTGGGACCTATAGGCTTTAGCTTCAATTTTGATGAAATTATTCTCTAATCGGTTGCGTATTATGTCATGGATATATCCCTCGAATGCATACTGCAGTCCCTTTTGTCTTGCTCTCTCAGATATTTCACCCGTTTGCCAAAAATTATCTCCTTGGGAATGTCTGATACCGGTGCATACATACTGGAATAGAGGGCCAGGCGCGAAAGCTTGACAGGCATAGCAACAGTAACTAAGGAGGGCGGGGCTTAGCGAAGGGTCAATTCAAGTGGAAAACCCCCCAAAAAATTCTGAGAGTAATTTGTATGAAATGTGCATATAGGCGTCCACTACTGAGATGACGAGACCGCATCGTCGACTTAATCTCTGCAGCTGAAAACACAATCAATTATTAAAATGTTTAAAACCGTCTCCTCGACACACTCATAAATCATTACGTTTGCCGGTGCGCTGTGGCGAGCTTTATGTGTGTGTTTGAGCACTGCTTAGGCTATGTATTAAATATATAGACAATTAAAGGCTCGTTATTATGATTTATGGCTTATTAATATAAACGCGTTGTCTGGCTATCACCAGACCAAGCTCAATCTTTTAAGATTGAACATTGGTCTGGGGAGTCTGCTCTGTATTTTCTACTGCGCAAGAGGCGTGATAAAAGGGCATAGTTCAAATGACTCTGTACACAATTGGATAGTCCTTCAACCAATCAGACCACAAGAGGCGTGATCAATGGGCATAGTTCAAATGACTCTGTACACAATTGGATAGTCCTTCAACCAATCAGACCACAAGAGGCGTAAGCAAAAGGCAACAATCCATCGCTTCTCTTTCTGTCATCGTGTTAAACCCGCCAATAGCACGCCAGGTGGATAAGCCAATCTGTGATTGGTTCCCGCAAAAGTGTAAGCAGTAGAAATTAATGTACAGGTTTCCAGACTGAGCTGCAGGGCGAAATCAAATCACTGGCAGATCAAGCTGGGTTTACCCAGTCTAATAACCGCGTGATTAGTCGACTAATCGCTTAAATGAACGACTACTAGTCGACTAGAAAAATCTTTAGTCGTGGGCAGCCCTAATTTTGACTCATATCAACTTTGTCATAATTGACTTATCTGATGATTGTCATTTTCGACTTCATTTAGAATTTCACCTGTTAAACAAAAAGTTGAAAAAATGTGTCTGTAGTTGATGCAGTTTCAGCTGTACAGGATATAGAGTGATTGTAATTTTCCAGTGCTTGGCTATGATTCCTTTGGAGAACAAGAGAAGACTCTCGAACGTCAACAGCGGCATTCGATATCTTAATTACATGTGTGAAGTCTAAACGTCTTGTATTATTCATGGATGAAGGTGTATTATTGCAACTGGTCTCTAAAATTGTCTCTTTTTCCCATTAGTATGTTTCAAAGGAGAGTTTTTGTGCTTCAACTGATCATGATTGTCATAATTTGTTATTTAATATTTAATTCAGGATAGATCTAAGAAAACTATATGTATGTTTCTCTGTTGGTGCAGTCTCTGGAGTCCAAACTCACTGACGTCCAGTCATCTCTCGAGAAAGCTCTGTCTGACCGAGAGCACCTGCTACAGGAAGTCAGGAAACACAACCCCTCCTTCACCTTATGATGCACAAAGGGAAAGAAACCAGACTTCTGTCCAAATGAGGCACAAGATAATAAGCTTTGTAGGTAAACCAGAAGAACAAGACAAGACCTTTGCCTTTTCTGACTCCAAAAGTTCTCATCCATCCCTTTCTGTACCTTTAATCTCTTAACATCCGAGTAAGATCAGACGCCATCTCTCCTCTTCAGTCTCTGAGCGTCCTCCACCGAGTCTTCCAGTATGGTGACTTTTCTCTGTTAGTGACTGCACTACATCGGCTCACCAAGTTTCCAATTGGAGGATGACTGAAGTCAACAGGGAAACGCACAACACATGCGCTCTTTCATTGCCGCAGACCCTCTTTTTCCGCACAATGGCGCACATCTCTTCACTTGGTCAGCATGCTTCTTGCACATTAGTCATTTTTGATTTCATGGCTGAACTATGTAAATCTTTTGGATTTTATAGACATGTCCGAGTGTTGTTTGGTACCACGGCTGTGTAGTGCTGGTAGATACAAGCTCTGTTCCAAAACCTAGTGAGCAGCCTACATAGACAGTAGGGCTGGGTTGACATTATCGATTTTAAACAATCTTTGTTTTGATGAACATATAGTGGCTATGTTAACTGTCTACACCTGGTATAAAGATGCGTTTTGGTCGATCAGATCACAAGTAGATCAGGGAGACACATTCCTGTTTACTCCTGGTGTTTTAAGCTGTCTCTTTTGTCCACTTTCAACCACTTCTGTCCTGATTTCTTCGAGGGGAGGGTCTATGGGCGGGTAGATGTATGGTTTTTTTCAGATCCTTTGATCTAATGGACAAAAATAAGCTCACGCAATTTATTAGCACGTCCAGATACGACGGAAAAACACATGGAAAAACACTTTTGTTTCTGCTCTGACAGCCAGAAGACCAGCCGAACGCTGTGAGTGTGTTAGAAATCAGCAATGCTGAGAGAACATTGTGCTTGGTACGTTTTTCATCTTCAAATCAAACTTGGGTCTCCAGTCGACAAAGTTTAAATCCCATCTGGCCAGCCACATCCCATAATGTTTATGCATTAGGTGAGTAGGCGGAGAGAGTAGATGGGTTTTTGTGGCTCAAATCAGCTTACTAGGTTTAGGAGCAGAGCTGTGGATTTGACTAGTGTACTGTATAGTAAGTTTTTTTTTTATATATTGGCTGCTATTCATCTGAATCAGTGCAGTGTGTAGAGTTGATCTGATGTTGTTCATGAAAGGAGCTGAAACAAAAGCACTTTTAATGCACTGTATCACTGCTATACATCACCCTTTATCTGAGGTTTAATGTACAACAGATGAGACTTCTATTAACCAACACGTCCTCAGTCATTGAATCAGTCACTGTACTGAGAGATCTCATAGTGTACAGCTGAAATGACCACAGAACGAAAGTAGCATTAGTGCCATTGCTGGTGTTCAAATGAGTTGCTGCAAGTGTGAAGTCACTTTTATTCAGTATTATGGTCACTTGTGTCAATGTAACACACATTCAGAACTGTCTAGATTTGTTACATTGTAAAATGGGTTATTTAAGGTGCGTTCACGCCGTTTCGCCGAAACATCCTTGTAGAATTCGTGGTAACACTTTAGAATAATGGTCATTAGTTAATATATATATTAGGGGTGTAATGGTACACAAAACTGACGGTACGTACCTCGGTTTTGAAGTCACGGTTCGGTACAGCGGTTTTACTAAATTGCTTTTTATTTATTTTTATTAAACTGTGGTTTACTAAAAAAAAATTGTCTGTTCTTAAATTAATTCAGTTATAACTAAAAGTTTCTTAAAGATAATGCTGTAAACTATATAGGAGCCCTTACTTTACATTACTATAATATTAAAGGTTAACAACAGAGCCCAAACTATTAGCCTAAATTCAGTTGATTTTTTTTTTTTTTTAGATATAATAATCAACACTCAAAAGCTTCACATAAGGCAGTTTTGCATTAACATCTAAATCTAATTATATATTTTTATTTTTTTTTCTCCATTTTGTTGATGAAATATAATCCTTTATACACAGTGTCAGTAATTAAGTAGTTAAGTAGAATATAATGCATGTATAGGCTAATATAGTGCATATATTTAGTGAAAGAGTTGATTTCTCTAGTGAACTAACAGCTGTGGACACTGAATGACTTCTGAGGTAAATGTGATGCTACGCAACATTGTTCTCAAGCTGTTTTATTGGCGTCTTTCCACCGATGAAACACCGATTGAGCGATTACACGACATATGATACAGTTCAGTAAGTTATAATGTATCCTCAACATACCTTCAGATGTTAATTGATGTTTATTCTTTGACTAGGAAGAGATGATCGCGTTCACTCGTGCGCCGCCGCTTGAACTGACGCGCCTATACAGTGATCAGTCACATCACATTAAAGAGCGTCAAAATGGCATTTATCTTTAGAATTTCGTGTTAAAATAGACAGAGTTCCTAATATGTTGGTGTGGGGCTCGGATTGAAGTGTGTTCCGCGCTTAAAACAAGCCGACTGTTAACTGTTAAAGATTGCATTTGGAACCGCTTGGTACACACGTGCACCGTACCGAAAGCCCTGTAACCGAAACGGTTCGGTACGAATACGTGTACCGTTACACCCTTAAGTTTAAATCGTAGATATATATACGTAGATTCCTCATTAAGGGCTGCAATACGTTAGCCGTCTGCCATTTTCGAACGGTCAAAGGAACGCGCTTTGTGAAATATTCGAAAGCACGTTGCAGATGCGTCTGCATCTGTAGTTATACACATGCATGTATGAATATCTATATATGCAATAGACTGAAGCAGATGATTTTATAGGATTTGGTAATATTGGGTTAATACATGGGCTATAAAAACACAAACCAACACATTCTCGCCTGTGAAAGGTTATCCCTATTTATTTTTTTACTGTGTGTAACGACAACATCTAAAGTGTTGACCGTTCCAAAATGGCGGGCACGTCGACATGCCTGGAGCGGTCGAACGAGGCATCTACGTATACATATCTTTGGTAATTACGACATGGCATGAACGCTGCATTAATTAAAAACATTTGTTTTGTTTAGTTTTTATGTTCATAGTCTGTTACACTAAATGAGTCACTTTGAGACAATTCACTAATCTGTAGAAAATGAACGCATTTATGCATTTTTGAACTTTTGTTTGAGGGGATGGTTTCCTGTGACTGGATGTCTATTACAAAGTATAGCAATGAAATGGGCGACTTTTTGTTTTATATATATAAATCAATGGAGATAATTGAATATTTTTTATTGCTGGGTTTAGTGTTTTTGAGGACGGTACATTTCAAAAGATTTATTTTTATTTTTATTTCTAACCCCTTTTTAAAATGTTTAACTAGAGTTGTGATGAAAGTGTTTCTGTTTGATGTCCTGTACAAAAAGTTGACACATTTAAGTTGTGCACTGTAAAGTTGAGCTTATTTTCATGGTAGATCAGTATTATGAGGCTGGTTTATAGGAAACAGCTGGATGAATGTGGCTCCTCCAGGTCTGTACGTCCTATCAACATCCCTCAGTCTTCAAACGTGTGGATTGATTTATCCGCAAGTGTCAAATGTGACGCATATTTGTGTGTTAATATAGTTCTGTCTTCCAAAAACCTTTGGAAAACTAACGGTTACAATTATCTGTAGATGGTAGTAATTGAAATATTATTCTTGCAATCGAAAAATAACTTCATTCAGTGCATGGAAGAAAAAAAAAAAAAGTTGGTGTTTTATGCATGAATTTACTTGAAATCTTTCACAAGTGCAACATCATCAAGGTTTTAATTTAAGGGTTGTTATTTTACTGTTGTAGATGAGTATTGCATATGTGATCCGAATGAGCATATGTTAAATGTTGACTTGATTTTACTAATTGTATTGATTGTTTTAGCTGTGTAGTTGGTACTATGTACTTCTCTTCTGTTTGTTCAACTTTGAAGGTGTCGGACAGTGTGGTTGATCTTTTCTCAAGAACAGAATGATAGTTCTGTTCATCTGTCTTTGGTGAGCTGAGTGAAAGTCGTCCTAGTTAATGATTTGCGATATATTTGTAACAAACAGAAATGGCCGGCTTTAGATGCACACTAATTTTACGTTTCTCCTCTGGAGTTTCAGAAAAGAGCTCAACAATGTCTCAAACTGTGCTCAGATTTGCCAAGATACCAAAGTCTGTAGTCAAAAGTCAGAGATTTCAGTATGAATTCAAACATTTCTCATCAAATTCTCAAAATGAGCCGAGCTGCCTTCCATATATTGTCACTATTTCTCCAAAGGCGTTTTTAGAGAAACACCCAAGTTTTTTTTGGCATGATGTGTGGTTCTTCTCTGAGCTGAATGTTTTGGGCATCGGTGTTAGATTGTAGGATTATAAGGTGTATGGGAAGTTTTAAATTGTTGAACTGAGTTGTTATATGGTGTCTAACTGATCGTCTTCGTTTTGGCTGAGTGAATGGCACGTGCTCATCCCAGTTCATGTCCCGCTGACCTGCGGTGGATAAAATGTTTAGTTTGACCTCTGATCTCTTCATTCACATTTTATATCACCGCCATTTAAAGTCCTGGAACAACACATTAAAACAAAACTGATATTTTGTTGGTTCTGTGAACCATAACTGTGTGAAAATGTCACCAATGATGGTCAATAAAATCTTCTGTCAGTTACTCTCTCCAATGATACACCAACTGAGAACTGCATGCGTAACATTTTATTAGATACTGGTGCTTTTGTTCAGAAAAAGTGTGTGATATTGCTTTTATACACACTGTACGCTGTAACACTCAAACTAATGAATTGGTTTGAGTAGAGCCAACTCAAATTAAGCAAATTAGTTGAACTTTTGTGAACTTTTGAGTATTTAGAAACTGACACATTTTAAGTAATCTGAATTGTTTCGTTGTTTTGAGTTTTATGAACTTGTTTCTTTTAATTTAATTTCTTTTAACCAAAACTGAGCTGTGATTTCTATTTCCCAGCATGCTTTACCATGACACTCAAAAGAGACAGTAAAGTGTTATATAATGTTTTATTTTTGTGTGCAAGATTAACGTTAAGGTGGAGATTTAGTAGTGTTTAATGTTTTGTTATGCTAATTTAGAAGAGTTTCTGTAGAGCGTGAGTTTAGTTTGAGAACAGATTTATGTTAAATGTATTATATTGCTGTCCTCATTCAGCAAGTGCTATGCTATGCTAATGCTACCAACACATTGTGTGACCAATTAGCAAGGTGGCATTTATTGAATTAGCTAGTTAAAGCTAGTCAAGTTTCCACTACTAAAATATTTAAGTTGATAATTTTACCTTTCAAAATAAAGTTTGATAATTTCCTCTTGATAAGCAAGAAATCAGTTGTATACACTTCTGTGGATAGGCATCATGAGCCTTTTTCAAAACTGAAACCAGGTACTGATCATCAGAAGAGCAGAACTGCACATGAATGGTTCGATCCTTACCTCATGGTATAACACTTAAGGTATGAGGAGGGGTATGCAAGTTCTTAGAAATTTATTCACAGTATCCTTATCCTTTAACTATTTTCTTTTACCAAAAAAAAAAAAAAACACTGCTGTCCACATGGAAATGTATAACTATTCCAAAAAAAAAAAAAAAAAAAAAAAAGTATTGTCTTGGGCCTCTGCTGGGAAGGAAATAAAAAAAGGACTCCTCCTCCACTCCTGCTCCACCAACATAAGAATCAAGGAAGCACTTGCTAAGAAGAGTGGAATTACACAAGGAGAGACCAAGACCGTGAGTATCACAGCTTGTGCTTCACACATTGAATATATAAACTAAAATAAAAGTTTGTTACATGTGTGTATTATGTAATACTGTAATGTAATGTTCATGTGATCGAGGAACTGAATGTCAGCAAGTTTCAACAGGTAAGTACTGAGCAAGTAGCAACACTTCAAAATCAAATGCTAAAGAGAATATTAACATTCAAAGCTCGCAGCCACAGTGAAACATCGCAGATCGTTTCGGATTGATCGGCACAGTAACTGCAGGCAAAACATATAGCCACTATAACAAATGCAGACTTCTGATGTTTTGATCTATCTGAATTGCCAGTATGTGTGTGCAGTTTATTTGCAGATATAAAATCAACATTTTAAATGGTGCCATGGCTTCCCGAAAGAGTCCCTCTGGAGAAACAAAGGAATGGTGAGTCAGTTCATTATCTCATTTAGGTTAGGTTGAGATTTGTATGTGTTATTTGATCGATTAATAAAAAACAATGTTGAATTGCTGTTTTGTTTTAGTCAAAGTGAATCTTCTAAACTCAGCTGTGTGTCCATGAAGAGCCAGCAGTCAATAGATGAACCAATAAACATCAGTTCAGGAAACACTTCTGCTCATGTGAGGTAAGACGAGTCTCATGACAGTTGGTGGAACAGGTCTGACTGCCTCAAGAAAGAACCAGACTCTTGCTTAAAATGCATTTAAAAGTTCCTCAAGCATTTTGACAAGCTTTTTGACTTCAAGATCAAATTTGAAGGCACCCTATGCAGAGATATTTCTAAAATGTAAAGCTTGTTTATTTACAGGAGTGGCAATATACTGTATTTAATTAATTAAAAGAGCTCAATTAAAAGCCATATATATATTTTTAATTGGTTTATTCCAGCAGTTTCAAGAACTTAATGTTCTTCAGGGTTCACACTTATACATTTACATACATTTTCAGTTGTTTGTGATTACAGGATAAGACTTTTCAATGTATACCCCTAAAATAGTTTAGAGTCTAACATAACTAGAAAAATGTAGATGCACTGTAGAGACTCTCAGTGCAAAAGTTAACAAAATAATTTGAATTGGTGAGTTTTTTCAATATCTTAGACAATCAGGCAAACAATCTAGTCAAAAGGTAGTTTTTTCCCCCCTCTCTAGAAATCTCAACATGACAATAATTTTATTGCACCATTAAAACACAGAGAGAGCCGTCTGCTCAGATCCATCCATCTCCTTCTATTTCATCCTATAGCGAGCGTTTAAGGCATGGCTACTGCAGCAGGTGTTTTAGCCGGTGTGGGACCATGGTTGACATGGGAAAAGATCACGTTCATAAGCATGTCAAAGCAAACGAGGCATTGGGATGATACGTGCTACAATAGGCACTTCAATAGAAAGGCCTTTTTTTTTTTTATGAGCATAACAGGCTCTAACACTCCTGCCTATTATTTTCAAGTAACTGTGGACACATTGATTTAAGATGGTTCAGGTCTGTTTGATTAGAGTTGAAACTAAACTCTACAGGATGGTAGCCCTCAAGGAGCAAAAAGCATGAGAGAGTCATTGTAAGGCAGTCATTGTAAGAGGGCGGCGCCTGAATAATCGGCTGCGGCCCGGAGGCTTGCTCCAAACTTCATTTCGTTATACTGTACTTGTACATGTGTAATGACGAATAAACTTCAACTTCAACTTCAACTTCAACTTGTTGTTTTTTACAGTCTGATTCAAAGTAAATCTTCTAAACCCCGCTGTGAGTCCATGAAGAGCGAGCAGTCAATGGATGAACCATTCGGCTTCAGTTCAGGAGACTCTTCTGCTGATGTGAGGTGAGGACAAACTCATGGCTTACAGCTGAAAGAGTCTGTAGTGCTGGACAGAGAACAGTAATGTGAAGATTTAAGATGACAAATACTCACATTCATTCAATTTGTGAATTACATGCCTGAATAAATATTTACAAGAAGTCTTCCCACCACCACAGTATGAATCAGGAGGAGAAGGCAGTTGGACTCCATTTTTAAGGTGTGTGTTTTTCCATATATAAATCCAACTGAAAATGACATCACTCCAGAAACATGCCTATGGATGGTATTTCATGGTATCTTTCAAGGTTTAAAATATTTTCAGTTTATGGACAGATGAATCAAAAGCGGGCCTTTTTGGTAATGGCCAATTAGTGGTGTTTAAGTTAGTTTGGTTCAGAATCCACTTAATACCGCTAAGTGTCCATTCAGCACAAATTCCCTGAGTTCTGCATGCCTGCAAATGCTCTCATTATAGCCAACAAAGTGTAGACACAATATAAAGAAGATATTCTTTGTGCTTCTTTAGCTATAATGAGAGCTTTCACAAGAGTTCAGAACTCAGTCAGTGAGCTTGTGATAAACTAATGGGAATCATAATTGTTTATGGATCATGGAACAAGCATGAAAAAACATTGTTTAAACCATGGGTGTCCAATCCTGTTCCTGGAGGGCCAATAGTACTGTCCTGCAGAGTTCAACTCCAACTTCAATTAAACACCTGAAGCAGCTAATCAAGTTCTTACTAGGCATACAGTACAATATGGGAGATACGAGGGTCCGTGGATCTACCCTTGGAGAAACTTGGCTAACCTGGATCACGTGTGCCTTGATAACAATCACATTATAGCTTCAACGTCATTGAATTTTGCTCAGAGTAGTCCGACTATCAATAACTGTTTGTGGATACCATAGAAATGAATGAGAAGTGCCGTAAACTGAATTATACCTGCTTGACAATTGTCCATGACTTTGCTTATAAAATGGCTTTTTTTCTGCTGTAAGCTAAAAATAGATCAATCCAAAACCAATGTTTATTAGCAAACATGTCGATTCATTAAATAATAAACTGTTTGCCCACAAAAGCAGTTTATTCAGCGTAGTGAATCCTCTCCTCCATTGACATCTATTAACAAATCTCCTTCCCTGCGTACCAAAGCGTTAACAGGAATTACTTATGTTTTTTGTTTTTTTTGCTTGTTTGTTTGTTTCGCTAACCTTGCAAGCTTGCCTTCAAGTGGCTTTGCTGGAAACTTCCAGGCAGGTGTGTTGAGGCTGGTTTAAACCCTTTCCAATAAAGATCAGTCCTTTTTGATTTTACAAACTTATCTTTAAAATATAATTTCTTTTTAATTTCCAAGAACATTTACCAAATACTAAGTATAATCATTTCTAGGTAATTTCTGTGCAGTTGTTGGTGAGGGAGGGTGTGGCTTCTGACAAACGTCTTGTGTTCAGATAGGCCCAAGCATAATTTTTAGGACTTTTTACTACAGGCAAATTTGGCCAAAATGAAATTTAACTGACCCTGCTATCTTAGGGGTGAGCTAGTTGGACTTTTTCAGGTTGTGGATGAACTAAAAATAAACTCCCAAAGCTACTGCCAATATCTGGAAGATGCTTTCTTTAAACAGGTACAATAGGAGGTCAGCAGCATTCTACAAGACCATGACCTTTTTATGCAGGACAATATACTAAACACTCTGCTGCTTGGCTAGATAGAAAAGGCTGCATTGACTAATGATCTGATATTCTTCCTCACATGACACTGCAGGTCCCGAGAAACAGACCTCATACGGACCTCACTAACACACTACAGACCAGTAAGAGCTCTGGAACATGTGACTATCACTTTATAGGAATATTAATATTTACCCTCATGGTGATACAAATCTGTATGATTTTGTTCCATAAAATTGTAGGTCAATATTTTTGTATATTGTACCAGAAAAAAGAAAAATGGAATATTAGTTAATAGATGGCTTGTGAATAGCAAAAATTTTTTTTTTCATCTTTCTCTGCTCACCAGAAGATACCCCTTTCTGTCTGGTACCACACAAATCCACAGTAAAGAAAGATTTTCATAGAATTAATGATGGAATATCAAATCAGGGAAGCTCAATACCTCTGCATGCAATCTACACGGAGCTGTACATCACAGTGGGAGGGAGTGGAGAGGTCAATAATCAACATGAGGTGAAACAGATTGAGACAACATCATGGACACAAGTGACACATGAAACACCAATCAAATGCAATGACATCTTTAAAACCTTACCTGGACAAGAAAAAAAATCCATCAGAACTGTGCTGACTAAAGGAGTTGCTGGAATTGGAAAAACAGTCTCTGTGCAGAAGTTCATTCTGGATTGGGCGGAAGAAAAACACAATCAGGATGTTCATGTCATATTTCCACTTACTTTCAGAGAGCTCAATTTGATGAAGGAAAAGAATATCAGTCTGATGAAACTTCTTCAATGTTTTTTTAAGGATACAGAAAAACTGAAAACAACAGACTTTGATGACCTCAAAGTCCTGTTCATATTTGATGGACTTGATGAGTGTCGACTTCCTCTAGATTTCCAGAACAATGATAATTTGTGTGATGTGACAGAACCAGCCTCAGTGGATGTGCTGCTAACCAATCTCATCAAGGGGAATCTGTTTCCTTCTGCTCTCCTCTGGATCACCTCTCGACCAGCAGCAGCCAGTCAGATCCCTCCTGAGTGTGTTGACCAGGTCACTGAAGTGCGAGGGTTCAATGACCCTCAGAAGGATGAGTATTTCAGAAAGAGAATAAATGATCAGAGTCTGGCCAATAGAATCATCACACACATCAAAACATCAAGGAGCCTCCACATCATGTGTCACATCCCAGTGTTCTGCTGGATCTCAGCTTCTGTTCTAGAGAGAATGTTGAGTGAAGCAGAGTGTGCAGAGATCCCAAGGACTCTCACTCAAATGTTCACATACTTCCTGATCTACCAGATCAAACAAAGAAACCAGAAGTACCAAGGAAATACTGAAGTAGATCTTCAGCAGGCTAAGAAGTGTATCTTCTCACTGGCAAAACTAGCTTTTGAACAGCTGGAAAAGGGTAACCTGATCTTTTACGAGGAGGATCTGAAAGAGTGTGGCATTGATGTCAGAGAAGCATCAGTGTACTCAGGAGTTTGTACCCAAATCTTCAGAGAGGAGATTGGACTGTACCTGGGGAAGGTGTACAGCTTCATTCATCTGAGTGTCCAGGAATTTCTTGCTGCTTTATTCAAGTTTCTTTCGTTTCTTTCATTTAAAGAAACAAAAAGTAGCATGACAGATTTACTGAAGAGGGAAGTGGACAACGCTTTACAGAGTGAAAATGGACACTGGGACCTTTACCTCCGCTTCCTTCTGGGTCTCTCACTGGAGTCCAATCAGACTCTCTTACAAGGCATCCTAACACAGACAGGAAGCAGATCTAACAGCAAACAGGAAATAGTAGAGTACATTAAGATGAAGATCAAGGACAATCCCTCTCCAGAGAAGTCCATCAATCTGTTCCACTGTTTGAATGAACTGAATGATTATTCACTAGTTCAGGAAGTTCAAAAATACCTGAACAGAACAGACGTCATTCGTTTCTCTAGAATCAGTCTTTCTCCTGCTCAGTGGTCCGCTCTAGTGTTTGTGTTGCTGAACTCAGAAGAGGACCTGGATGAGTTTCAACTAAGTAAATATAAACCATCTGAAGAAGGTCTTCTGAGACTGCTGCCAGTCATCAACGTTTCTAGAAAATCTGAGTGAGCATTTTTCTAATTAAAACATTGTACATCATATTTTATTTATTGCTTTAATGCTCAGTAAATATTGCATTGGGAAACATTTTCTCAATTAAAAAAATGACAAACCATATCGCAATATATACAGTACTGTGCAAAAGTGTTAAGCACGTTAGTCTTTTCACCAAAATAATGGTTTTAAGACAGTTATTTATGTTTTATTGTAGTGTCAGTAGTAAATATCAGTTTACATTTCCAAACATTCCATTTTCCATTAATTGTAATAATACAGTGATATTTTTGTATGCATAAGGAGTCAACAGCCAGTATGCTCCACACTGAGATCTGAGCTCACCTTCATTGAGTCTGTCTGGGATTACATGAAGAAACAGAAAAAAACTAAATCCAGACTAAATCCAGAAGAACTGTGGCAACGTCTCCAAGATGCTTGAAGAAACCTTCCTGCAAAGCTACATCAAAAACATGTGCAGCTGTAAATGGACAAAGACTGTTTTAAATGCGAAGGGTGGACACACCAAATATTGATTTGATTTAGTTAATAGAAGTTATTTGATAAATAAAATCTATGTATGACATTATTTTTTAAAGTGTCCTCAGTTTACAGCGTTTTACACAAGTGCCTAAAACGTTTCACAGTACTGTAGCTTTGCAGGACGGTTTCTTCATGTAAAAATTTAACTAATGTAAAATCAAATGCATACAAATTTAGATATGTATTGAGTTTTGTCAAAAGACTGAAAATTAGATATCTTTTGAAGTAATTCAGTGTCTGTAGTTACATGGTTATTTTGATCATTTCTCTTAAAGTCTACAGAGCTGTAATCTGACAGAGAAGAGCTGTTCAACACTAGCCTCAGTTCTCAGCTCAAACTCAAGTCTGAGAGAGTTGAACCTGAATAACAACAACCTGCAAGACTCAGGAGTGAAGCTGCTCTCTGATGGGCTGAAGAATCCTCAATGTAAACTGCAGGCACTAAAGTAAGATATTACTCAAAGTTTTTATTTTTTATATAATATGAAATATTTTTTCCAAAAGTTATGAGAATAGAAGAAACATCTAGGCCAGTGGTTCTCAAACCTGGAGGGCCAACGTCTTGCTGGTTGTAGGTCCACCCTGTTCCAACACACCAGTCTGAAGACACTCTAACACTCCAAAAGACTCTGCAGAATAGCAATCCTTTAGGTGTAGGATTGGGCACCCCTGCTCTACATTGTCTCTTTTTGTGTGTATATTAGTGTTGCACGATATACCGGTACTAGAAAAGTATCACGATACCCTGCTATTACAAATGGTATGATATGGAATTTTATTAGTACTGGTACTTTAAGGATGACAGCACGCTAATAAGAGCTGTATTTCTTAATTGTGTGACAGCAGGTTTCAGGACGTGTGTGCAGAGCTCTGCTTCCACTGTTCACTAAACAATGGAAGTAGAACAGTCAAATATATACGTGCAGTGCATGACAAAGACAGCAACAGAAACATGCGCTCATTAGAAAATAAAGCACAACACGGGATGTGAAGCCTTTCAGACAACATGCGATCGCAATTCAGTTCTTTCGCTGATTATTGTGTTTGGGTTTGAATGTAAAAATGCACATCCTAGAGAGTATTCAGGTAAACACAGTCGGGGTGTCTTTAGTGAACGTATACAGTTAATTGGACCCGTGCAGGTCTTAAACCGGACCTAATATTCTGTGGGATTAATGTTAATCAAACAATGAAAAACTGAAAACCACCCCATGCTTGGCAGTGCTCTTGTCATATTGTTTGTAATTTGCATTTTTAAAAACAAAGATAAAATTTAAAATCTATATTGTAATGATAAAAGTACATTTAAAAAAACATAAAATTACTTGTATCATGAAATAAGATTTTGGTCATCCCAACCTGTTCAGAATAATGAAAGGTTAGTGAATGTTAACATGATTGATAATGTGATTGTTTCAAACATCTCTGTAAGTATGTTCACACTGGCATGTAATTATTATTGCAATAAGAGGAGGGCAGGAACATGCTGGCTAAGTGAGTTTTTAGTTTAAAAAAAATAAAACCATGAATAAGTTCTGTTGTCATATTATTCAATTACTTTTTTTTTTTTTTTTTTTTTTTATGGTATTGATTTAGTATCGGTATCGAGGTATTTTAGTCTGGTATCGTATCGAAGTCATAATTTTGGTATTGTGACAACACTAGTGTATATAGCTCATATATTTGTTAAAACTGTAAATAGTTTCATTCATTTAATTTCATTACATCAGTCAGACACTAACAATTCACATTCAAACCCGATTCCAAATAAGTTGGGACACTGTACAAATTGTGAATAAAAACAGAATGCAATGATGTGGAAGTTTGAAATGTCAATATTTTATTCAGAATACAACATAGATGACATATCAAATGTTTAAACTGAGAAAATGTATAATTTTAAGGGGAAAATAAGTTGATTTTAAATTTCATGGCATCAATACATCTCAAAAAAGTTGGGACAAGGCCATGTTTCCCACTGTGTGGCATCCCCTCTTCTTTTTATAACAGTCTGCAAACGTTGGGGACTGAGGAGACAAGTTGCTCAAGTTTAGGAATAGGAATGTTGTCCCATTCTTGTCTAATACAGGCTTCTAGTTGCTCACCTGTCTTAGGTCTTCTTTGTCACATCTTCCTCTTTATGATGCGCCAAATGTTTTCTATGGGTGAAAGATCTGACTGCAGGCTGGCCATTTCAGTACCCGGATCCTTCTGCAGCCATGATGTTGTAATTGATGCAGTATCTGGCATTGTCATGTTGGAAAATGCAAGGTCTTCCCTGACTGGATGGGTTGTTCTAGAACTTGCATTGATGGTGCCTTTCAGATGTTGCCATGGAGCCATAGATGTTGTAATTGATGTCTAATACAGGATCTGAAGATGCCATGTCCTCACCTGTTGGAAATCTAAGGTCTTCCTCCTTATTCTGCCTGAATCCTTCTGATTGAGGACTTCCTCACTGGCACGTGTGGAGCCCACAGGGCTGGACTGTTTGTCCATGTTCATTTCTGAGACGGCATACTTGGACTGGAGCATCTAACAGCATGGCAAAGACCAAAGAAATGATTGTGGACTTCAGGAAGAGACAGCAACGGACATACTCCCCCTCATGATCAGCGGTCACCAGTAGAGAGAGGCTTCAAGCATTCTCAGACCTGGATGATTCAGACCAGGTGAAAAAGCCAGGCAAAGCCCATGAGATGATTGGAAACTGCTCAGTGCATCACAGCGTGGCCATGTCTGCAGGATGTCTCCACCAAACGTAGGTGGATCCTTCTAATCACCCTGCAAACCCTCATTTCACGCTGCTACCATCTGGAGCTCATGATGGCCAAAACTGAGAGACTCAGGAGGAGCTTCTTCCCCAGGCTATCAGACTCAGAACTGCAGACATCACGTGATTCACGCCAGGATAAACATTGATACACTGACATTGCACTGCACTTTCTGTTCTGCATTGTAACAACCTGTCATAAAACCTGTTTGGTTTTTATACTTTATACACTTTTGTTAACCACATGAATAAGTCTTCAGTTTACTGAAAAGTCTACTTCAATCTTTATGGGTTGTTATATATGTATATATATAGAATATATATATATATAGTATATATATATATATATATATATATATATATATATATATATATATATATATATATATATATAGTACTTTTTTTTATATCTTGGTCCATATTTACATTTCACTGCCGGTTGTATTTCAGCATTGATGGTGCCTTTCCAGATGTGTAAGCTGCCCATGCCACACACACTCATGCAACCCCATCCCATCAGAGATGCAGGCTTCTGAACTGAGCGCTGATAACAACTTGGGTTGTCCTTGTCCTCTTTAGTCCGGATGACATGGCGTCCCAGTTTTTGATTTAAATTTTGATTGGTCTGACCACAGAACAGTTTTCCACTTTGCCACAGTCCATTTTAAATGAGCCTTGGCCCAGAGAAAACGCCTGCGCTTCTGGTTCATGTTTAGATATGGCTTCTTTTTTGACCTATAGAGTTTTAAATCAAATCACCTTTATTTATATAGCGCTTTTAACAAGTCCAATTGTTTCAAAGCAGCTTCACATTGTTAACAGGAAAATAATGCCCGTCTAAGGGCCCGAAGATCACGGCATCCAGTATGGTTTTCCGGCCTTGACCCTTACGCACAGAGATTGTTCCAGATTCTCTGAATCTTTGGATGATATTACGCACTGTAGATGATGATAACTTCAAACTCTTTGCAGTTTTTCTCTGAGAAACTCCTTTCTGATATTGCTCCAGTATTTTTGGCCGCAGCTTTGGGGGAATTGGTGATCCTCTGCCCATCTTGACTTCTGAGAGACACTGCCACTCTGAGAGGCTCTTTTTATACCCAATCATGTTGCCAGTTGACCTAATAAGTTGCAAATTGGTCCTCCAGCTGTTCCTTATATGTACATTTAACTTGTCCGGCCTCTTATTGCTACCTGTCCCAACGTTTTTGGAATGTGTAGCTCTCATGAAATCCAAAATGATCCAATATTTGGCATGACATTTC
Source organism: Paracanthobrama guichenoti (assembly GCA_018749465.1). Classification (NCBI taxonomy): domain Eukaryota; kingdom Metazoa; phylum Chordata; class Actinopteri; order Cypriniformes; family Gobionidae; genus Paracanthobrama; species Paracanthobrama guichenoti. The sequence continues at coordinate 19,047,436 of CM031965.1, read as the reverse complement.
AAAATGTCTCACTTTCAACATTTGATGTGTTATCTATATTCTATTGTGAATAAAATATAAGTTTATGAGATTTGTAAATTATTGCATTCCTTTTTTATTCACAATTTGTACAGTGTCCCAACTTTTTGGGAATCGGGTTTGTAATTTTGCCTGCTTCATTTATTTGTGTGTTGACCTCTATGAAGGATTTTACTATAAAGACTACCTTTGAGAATTGTTCACAAGTTCAGCTGAATTGCTGTTACTATATTCTCTACAGGCTGAACAACTGCAATATTGGAGAAGAAGGTTTTGCTGCACTGGCTTCAGCTCTGAGATCAAACCCCTCACACCTGAGAGAACTGGACCTGAGCTGGAATAAACCAGGAGACTCAGGAGGGAAGTTGCTCTCTGATCTACTGAAGGATCCACAATGTAAATTGGAGATGTTACTGTGAGTACTGCTGTATTGGTAGATTTTTTTAGATATTTCTTTACTTTCTAGTTCTTACAAACTCCTTCCTGTAACAATGGGGTCCAAAAGCCTGTGTCCTCAAGTAAAATTATATGTTATTTGTCTCTAACCATATACAGGGACGATATAAAAAAATTATGAATAGAAAGACATGACTACATGACCCATCATCAACACAAATAAGTGGCTCCAATGGCACTTATCTTTGATAAGAAGCATTATGCACTGGGGTAATTTGTATGTAAACTTTCTACATGTTAATAATTTTTAGCAGCATAAGATAGTGTATATTCAATGCCAACATGGAATGACATATTAGTGGTAGTGATGTTCTTAACATGATTATCAGGTTTTTTTCATCCAACTGAAGTGCAGCTGTCTTTACAGCAAAAATGGTTCAGTACTTCATAACCATTACTAGAGCAACCCAAACATGCCTACAAAAGAACAACCAGAACAGCAAAACTGCCAGTTAAACAGGTTCAATACAGTTTGTATCATAGTTCAAGAGTAGTGGTTTTGGTATGTTTAAAGGGGACCTATTATGCAAAATTCACTTTTATGAGGTATTTGAACACAGATGTGTGTCCACAGTGTGTGTAAACAACCAGCCTATAATGGTAAAAATCCACCCAATACTTTTTTATAATCCCTATCAATCATCTCTCATAGGGAAACCCCACCTATGACTTTTGATGATCTACCCTTTTAGCATAGACACACCCCTGACTGAGAGGCACGGAGACCGCCATTTCTGTTTACTTGCTGTATCAGCTAGCTAGAGTATTACAATGTCTGCGCCAAAAAACATTACAAATGTTCTGCTGTTGGATGTACCAACGAACATATGAGTCTCCATAGACTCCTGGCATTTGAGCTACTGAGGACACTGTGGTTAAATGTAATTTTTGAAGGAAATTTGCTGAAGAATGTCTTTAAAATGTTATATATTTGCGCAATTTATTTTACACATGACTTCTTCACGAGGGTCTGTACAATGCTGTACAAAGGATGGGTCAATACCAGCGCTTCATGCTCTACCTTCATATCCAGAACAATAATGAAGGATGACACTAAATTTGAGGATGTTTCTCTTTCTCTCTACAGGCTATCTAAATGCAGTATTGGAGAGGAAGTTTGTACTGCTCTGGCATCATCTCTGAGATCAAACCCCTCACACCTGAGAGAACTGAATCTGAGCTATAATAAACCAGGAGACTTAGCAGTGAAGCAGCTTTCTTATCTACTGAAGGATCCACTCTGTAAACTGGAGAAACTACAGTGCGTCTTATTAGTTATTATAGTGTTGATTTGAAATGATCATGTTATCATTGGGCAGATGTTATCATTGAGAACCAATGGGCTGGATGTTTATTTAAAAATAATAACCCTTATCAGAAATCTCTGGACGTACTTTCCAATATTTTGTCTGGTTATACAAGATTATTGATAGAATATTAGAAGAGCAATACCATTAAACAATACATAAACACATTTTGCCATTGGAAGAGTATATTTATATTACACTACAGAAAGAGCATAATAAGTATGATTTATTTCTGTATTTTCTCTACAGGTTGTGTAACTGCAGTATTGGAGAAGGCTGTGCAGCTCTGGCTTCAGCTCTGAGATCAAATCCCTCACACCTGAGAGAACTGAATATGAACTATAATAAACCAGGAGATTCAGGGATGAAGCTACTCTCGAATCTACTGAAGAATCCACACTGTAAACTGGAGAAACTACAGTGAGTTTCACTATTTTACCATATTGTAAAATAGTTAATATGATGTAGAATTTATAATACCTTTTTGTAATGCAGGCATATGGGAGGAATTTCAGTTTTTCTTTTATTTGTCCAGAGCAAAAGTCACATGCATCACTGCAGTACAGGATTTTACGACTAAAAACTAAAAATCAATGAAAATGGAAAACTGAAATAACAGAATGTGACACTGTTATGTTTTCAAAGTTTGAAATGTGCACTTATCACCTTTCACCAACCACCCTAAAAATAACATGAAATATAGATGTTCAAAACTTGAAATCCTTACTTTAAAATGAATATGTAGCTACATCTAAAGATTTATCATTGTGGAAAGACAAGTGTGTAATATTACAAACCCGATTCCAAAAAAGTTGGGACACTGTACAAATTGTGAATAAAAAAGGAATACAATAATTTACAAATCTCATAAACTTATATTTTATTCACAATAGAATATAGATAACATATCAAATGTTGAAAGTGAGACATTTTGAAATGTCATGCCATATATTGGCTCATTTTGGATTTCATGAGAGCTACACATTCCAAAAAAGTTGGGACAGGTAGCAATAAGAGGCTGGAAAAGTTAAATGTACATATAAGAAACAGCTGGAGGACCAATTTGCAACTTATTAGGTCAGTTGGCAACATGATTGGGTATAAAAAGAGCCTCTCAGAGTGGCAGTGTCTCTCAGAAGTCAAGATGGGCAGAGGATCACCAATTCCCCCAATGCTGCGGCCAAAAATACTGGAGCAATATCAGAAAGGAGTTTCTCAGAGAAAAATTGCAAAGAGTTTGAAGTTATCATCATCTACAGTGCATAACATCATCCAAAGATTCAGAGAATCTGGAACAATCTCTGTGCGTAAGGGTCAAGGCCGGAAAACCATACTGGATGCCCGTGATCTTCGGGCCCTTAGACGGCACTGCATCACATACAGGAATGCTACTGTAATGGAAATCACAACATGGGCTCAGGAATACTTCCAGAAAACATTGTCGGTGAACACAATCCACCGTGCCATTCTCCGTTGCCGGCTAAAACTCTATAGGTCAAAAAAGAAGCCATATCTAAACATGATCCAGAGGCGCAGGCGTTTTCTCTGGGCCAAGGCTCATTTAAAATGGACTGTGGCAAAGTGGAAAACTGTTCTGTGGTCAGACCAATCAAAATCTGAAGTTCTTTTTGGAAAACTGGGGCGCCATGTCATCCAGACTAAAGAGGACAAGGACAACCCAAGTTGTTATCAGCGCTCAGTTCAGAAGCCTGCATCTCTGATGGGATGGGGTTGCATGAGTGTGTGTGGCATGGGCAGCTTACACATCTGGAACGGCACCATCAATGCTGAAAGGTATATCCAAGTTCTAGAACAACATATGCTCCCATCCAGACGTCGTCTCTTTCAGGGAAGACCTTGCATTTTCCAACATGACAATGCCAGACCACATACTGCATCAATTACAGCATCATGGCTGCGTATGAAGAAGGATCCGGGTACTGAAATGGCCAGCCTGCAGTCCAGATCTTTCACCCATAGAAAACATTTGGCGCATCATAAAGAGGAAGATGTGACAAAGAAGACCTAAGACAGTTGAGCAACTAGAAGCCTGTATTAGACAAGAATGGGACAACATTCCTATTCCTAAACTTGAGCAACTTGTCTCCTCAGTCCCCAGATGTTTGCAGACTGTTATAAAAAGAAGAGGAGATGCCACACAGTGGGAAACATGGCCTTGTCCCAACTTTTTTGAGATGTGTTGATGCCATGAAATTTAAAATCAACTTATTTTTCCCTTCAAATGATACATTTTCTCAGTTTAAACATTTGATATGTCATCTATGTTGTATTCTGAATAAAATATTGACATTTCAAACTTCCACATCATTGCATTCTGTTTTTATTCACAATTTGTACAGTGTCCCAACTTTTTTGGAATCGGGTTTGTAAATGCGATTAGCAATTCTAGTGAAAAACGTACATTTTACCCTCACATATTTACTTTCGACAATTGTTTACCTTGTAAAATATGTAGTACTTCTGGGCATGTATATATTTAACATTCAAACCTCTTTGCATTAAATTACTTTATATTAAATAAGAACAGTCAAGATGAAATAATAAGGATAATTTTTGTTTCACTGTAGTTAATGTGCATAAAAATAAGGTCTAAGTGCTGGGTTAGTGAAATTATTAGTTTGGATTACACTTAATAATATGTATGTCGCTGTGAATGAAAGTAATTTATTTGAAAACATGATGGCAAAAACTACATATTCAGTTGGTTGTGAGAGAGGTGTGTGGCTGAAATGTAGCACAATGCAGACATGACAAAATTGATCAGCACATAGCTACACATACACTTTTTGTGTTAAATCAATTTAATGCATTTGTTTGGAGGGTTTAGTTTACATTTACCTGTATTCATTTTGTAGAGGCTTTTATCCAAAGCGACTTACAAATAAGGAATACTACAAGCGATTCATCTTAAGGAGGTGTACAAAATACAAAGTTTCAAACATTGTCCAGAATAGTATAAGCTACAACAGGGAGGGATACAAGAAATAGTGAAAGCATAGAAGATGATTTTTTTTATCAGCAGAATGCAGTTAAGTGCTTATGAAAGTGAGCACTTATGAAAGTGAAGACTTTTCTTCTGATTCTTGTATATTGTAAGGAATTCAGCTGTTGGGGTATGGTTAAGACAGGGCCAACCCTAGCCTGGTCCTACCAGACTCCCATACATTTCATTTGTACAGAGAGTCTGGCCACTCTCCATTGACAAGCGTTAACTTCCTTGAAGGCGGGTACTCTGTTGAAGTTTAAAACTACTGGATCTGCCCAGAGCCACTCTGAATCTACCATAACCAATCACTAATGTTTGGTCGTGACGTACGTCATGTGCTAGCCGGGTCCTACCAGACTCTCATACATTTCATTCACTAACAGAGCAAGCTGGAAAATCGAACTTTTCCCAAACCCTGTGGGGAGGAGGGCCACAACATCATGGCCACCAACAAAACTCAGCAAAATTTGTTCTTGCTCCAGCTTTAACTTCTCGATATTCAGCAGCGTTGCCACAATGGACCAAACGGCTTCGCTCACATCTTTCTCTGCTGCCATTACTGAACTACAACTCAAACTAGCGCACGGCATCAACATCATCGTTCTCAGCCACTCCCTCTCTTCGCTGATTGGACCGGTTAAAATTTGGCTGGAGAAAACCAGTGAATATACCATAAACCCAGACGACGTACTGAAGGAAAATGAAAATTGAGTGGAAATGCGTAGGAGGGCGGAGTCAGGTTAGGCCGACCCTGCCCCTGGAGCAGAATTCAGCTCCAACCCCAATCAAACACAACTGAACCAGATAATCAAGGTGTTCAGGTTTACTGGAAAAATACAGGCAGGTGTGTTAGAGCAGGGTTGGAATGGGACTAAAATACTAAAGGATATTAAAAGTGGAATATGAAATAAAGTGTAACTGTAATGTAACTAAGTTGGATGCAGAAGTTGCAGAGTAACAAAATTATTTAAAACAAAATTTTAACCGGCATGCATCTTTTGGTGATTATCCAGTGATCTGTTAATGTACAGATTTTGCTCATCTCAAACGAGCCAACAAGTCTTTTGGCAGCTTGGTTTCAACAAATACTGTCTGCAATGAGATGGGAGTTTTAAAATCTGAATCTTACAGTATTTTTTATAATACAATACATTTCAAAAGATAAAATATAATTGGATTTATCATGTTATTATCGCTTTAAAGGCATTATGGTCCAGCTTGTGCTGCAGCAAACTGAGTGTCACCTCACATCTGTGAGATTTTACAGACTGTGATATAGGGTGTTTCAGTCCTGCAAATGGCTGACTCCATGGCCAGTGCATTGACTAATGAACCAGAGAACTAATGGAAACACCCCCTACGATTTCAGGCTGTTCCTTGCAATATTAGTGGATGTTCACAGAATTGTCTTTTTTTTTTTGTCAATTATGTTTAACTTATGATCAGTTTCGCTAAAAATAATTATAATACTCATTGGCCCGGTTTCACAAACAGGACTTAGATTAAGCCAGTATTAGGTTCAGTTCAGTTAGGGCATTTAAGTAGCTTTTATAAATGTGCCTTGGAAAAAATACATTACTGGTGTGGAACTTGAGACAAAACAAGGGCACTGACATATTATAAGATATATCAGTGCAAGTTGCTTTCAGTTAAAACACCTCAAACATGCATTTTAGACTAGGACTAACTTGAGCCTTGTCTGTGCCTTGACTGATTATGTTTTTGCTGAATTCATGTGCATGTTGAACTGAAAATTGTGACTTTCTCTTTCTCTCTTTAGACTGTGTGACTGCTTCATTACCGAGGAGGGTTTTAAAACGCTCGTTTCTGGTTTGAGATCAAACCCTTCACATCTGAGAGATCTCAATCTCAATGGCAATGAAATAGGAGACTTGGGGGTAAAGCTGCTTTCTGATCTACTGCAGGATACTCAGTGTAAACTGGAGAAACTACAGTGAGTGTCAGTATAGTTTTTGAAAGGCAGCACTACAGTGAATTATCTTCTTGTTCATGTTTTTCTTTTCTGCAATTCAGTTTGAACTATTTAATGTACAGACTCCTTTCAAACTTTTTCTTTTAAAATACAGTTTCTGCCATTGGTGTGCTATCAGTTTTTGGTTCTTATAAATGTTAGAAAATAAGGTTTAAACAATAAGGTTTAAAAATATGTATGATACTTGTGCTCATGTGTTTCAGTAAGAAAGAAATAACCAATATACAGAGCTTTTATTTGAACAAACCATGATTTAAATGAAATGGGAAAATTTGGCAGCAGTGCATCCTTTCTGTCAGGAAGTTCACACTCAATAGTATGTTCAGCTGCTTCAAGCTGAGGTCAATTCTACTTACCATTTTCTGCCGCCTCCCAGTTTTTTAAAGAGTAAAACAGAATGAACTGCTCTGCTATGCAGTATGGGCCAAGTGCTTTATCCAGCAGACCCTCATTCCCCTTTAAAATAGGTTAGGTCCAGGACCCAATCTGAGTGTTCATGAACCTGCATCTCTTTGCCCCTTATCCACCAAGAAAATGGTTAGACTGACTAGATGACTTGAGATAACTCGTTTATTGCCCATTTTGATATGCTGGCTATTTAGCTCTCTTGGTGCGACTCTATCCAGTTTCCAGAGCAGATTATGTTGGTCAAGCTTAATGGCAACTTTTAGTTCCTCGAAGTCAACAAGAATCTGCACACTGCCACTGCTGCTCCCATAGATTTATTTAAAAAGAAAGGTTTCGACCCAAAGGGTCTTCATCAGGCAAACAACAAGCACAAAAAGGTACAATTTATATCAGTATATTTGTATTTATATTTGCACTGTCCATGGAGCGGACCTGTTTACATTTCACTGCCGGTTGTATATTCTGTATATAACTGTGTATGTGACAAATAAAACTCTTGAATCTTGAATCTTGAGTGTGAACCATCACACTTGACCTCATTAGTGACCTAATTACCCAATCCAATGTAACAACGTCAAAGTGTTTTTATATAATAAACAAAATTAAATCTGATAATATAAAAAATTATAATAATTGCATGCTGACAAATAAAAAAAAAAAAAAAAAATATATATATATATATATATATATATATATATATATATATATATATATATATATATATATATATATATATATATATATATATATATATATATATATATATATATATATACACACACACTAAATACTCTTTCTTCAAAAGGTTTAAATATGGAGTTTGATTTTAAACCTTTTTGTGAAAAAATTGTTGGATAACTTTTTCCTATTGAATTCCGTTTTAATACTTTATATTGATTATTTGAGTTTGTAATTTATTTAATTGTTTTGTTGGTTATATGCTTTATTGTATTTTTGGGTTTGTAATTAATTTTTTTGTTGATATATGCTCCTCTGCATTTATTTGTCTTATTTACTATATATATTTGTTTAATTTGTCAGCATGCAATTTTTTATTAATCTTATCAGATTTAATTTTGTTTATTATATTGGTATTTGGGTGTGTAATTTATATTTTTCTGTTTATCTATGCTGTATTCAAAAACGTTTTGACGTTACATTGGATTGGGCAATTAGTTCACTAATGAGGTCAGGTGTGATGGTTCACACTGATATAAATTGTACCTTTTTGTGCTTGTTGTTTTCCTGATGAAGACCCTTTGGGTCGAACGTTTCTTTTAAATAAATCTTTGGGAGCAGCAGTGGCAGTGTGCAGATTCTTGTTGACTTCGAGTTCAATGCTTCATTTAATCTAGCACCTGCAAAAAGTTTGTTGGATGTGCGCACAAACTCCTCTTTGAATCCACAACTTTTAGTTCCTGCCATAGACCCTGCTCATATCATACCAAATTCAGGGACTCTGTCTCTAATCACAAACATTTATTTGTGCAAGCATTTGGAAGACACTTTTAACTACATACATTTACGTTGTATTTGAGTTATACAAGTTATCAATTCTGATCCCATGACCTTAACCTAGCATCACCAACAGTTTTGCAGGTTGTTTTAAAATGCATCCAAAATCATGTGATGTCTCAGTTCGTAATTTGCTCACAATTTTTGATCCACAGACAGTTTTTTCTTTAGAATGATATCATACAAAGCACACATTCAACTGACTCTAACACATACATATGAATTTATATGATTTGTGCTATATTTTCCCTCCTTTCATCTGCAGGCTGAAATCATGCAAACTTCAAGAAGGTTGTGCTGCCCTAGTTTCAGCTCTGGGATCAAACCCCTCACACCTGAGAGAACTGGATTTGAGCAATAATAAACTGGAAGACTCAAGAGTGAAGTTGCTCGCTGATCTATTGAAGGAACCATACTGTAAACTGGAGAAACTACAGTGAGTTCTGCGCTGGCCATCGTATTATAGTATGATGAGATTTTTTATATATATATATATATATATATATATATATATATATATATATAATATAATATATATATATATATATATATATATATATATATATATATATATATACACTCACCTAAAGTTATTAGGAACACCATACTAATACTGTGTTTGACCCTCTTTCACCTTCAGAGCTGCCTTAATTCTCGTGGCATTGATTCAACAAGGTGCTGAAAGCATTCTTTAGAAATGTTGGCTCATATTGATAGGATAGCATCTTGCAGTTGATGGAGATTTGTGGGATGCACATCCAGGGCACGAAGCTCCCGTTCCACCACATCCCAAAGATACTCTATTGGGTTGAGATCTGGTGACTGTGAGGGCCATTTTAGTACAGTGAACTCATTGTCATGTTCAAGAAACCAATTTGAAATGATTCGAGCTTTGTGACATGGTGCATTATCCTGCTGGAAGTAGCCATCAGAGAATGGGGACATGGTGGTCATAAAGGGATGGACATGGTCAGAAACAATGCTCAGGTAGGCCGTGGCATTTAAACGATGCCCAGTTGGCACTAAGGGGCCTAAAGTGTGCCAAGAAAACATCCCCCACACCATTACACCACCACCACCAGCCTGCACAGTGGTAACAAGGCATGATGGATCCATGTTCTCATTCTGTTTACGTCAAATTCTGACTCTACCATCTGATTGTCTCAACAGAAATCAAGACTCATCAGACCAGGCAATATTTTTACAGTCTTCAACTGTCCAATTTTGATGAGCTTGTGCAAATTGTAGCCTCTTTTTCCTATTTGTAGTGGAGATGAGTGGTACCCGGTGGGGTCTTCTGCTGTTATAGCCCATCTGCCTCAAGGTTGTGCGTGTTGTGGCTTCACAAATGCTTTGCTGCATACCTCGGTTGTAACGAGTGGTTATTTCAGTCAAAGTTGCTCTTCTATCAGCTTGAATCAGTCGGCCCATTCTCCTCTGACCTCTAGCATCAACAAGGCATTTTCCGCCCACAGGACTGCCGCATACTGAATGTTTTTCCTTTTCACACCATTCTTTGTAAACCCTAGAAATGGTTGTGCGTGAAAATCCCAGTAACTGAGCAGATTGTGAAATACTCAGACCGGCCCGTCTGGCACCAACAACCATGCCACGCTCAAAATTGCTTAAATCACCTTTCTTTCCCATTCTGACATTCAGTTTGAAGTTCAGGAGATTGTCTTGACCAGGACCACACCCCTAAATGCATTGAAGCAACTGCCATGTGATTGGTTGATTAGATAATTGCATTAATGAGAAATTAAACAGGTGTTCCTAATAATCCTTTAGGTGAGTGTATGTATGTATGTATGTATGTATGTGTGTATATATATATATATATATATATATATATATATATATATATATCAGGACAATCTCCTGACCTCCAAACTGAATGTCAGAATGGGAAAGAAAGGTGATTTAAGCAATTTTGAGCGTGGCATGGTTATTGGTGCCAGACGGGCCAGTCTGAGTATTTCACAATCTGCTCAGTTACTGGGATTTTCACGCACAACCATTTCTAGGGTTTACAAAGAATGGTGTGAAAAGAGAAAAACATCCAGTATGCGGCAGTCCTGTGGGCGAAAGTGCCTTGTTGATGCTAGAGGTCAGAGGAGAATGGGCCGACTGATTCAAGCTGATAGAAGAGCAACTTGACTGAAATAACCACTCGTTACAACCGAGGTATGCAGCAAAGCATTTGTGAAGCCACAACACGCACAACCTTGAGGTGGATGGGCTACAACAGCAGAAGACCCCACCGGGTACCACTCATCTCCACTACAAATAGGAAAAAAAGGCTATAATTTGCACAAGCTCACAAAAATTGGACAGTTGAAGATTGGAAAAATGTTGCCTGGTCTGATGAGCCTCGATTTCTGTTGAGACATTCAGATGGTAGAGTCAGAATTTGGCGTAAACAGAATGAGAACATGGATCCATCATGCCTTGTTACCACTGTGCAGGCTGGTGGTGATGGTATAATGGTGTGGGGGATGTTTTCTTGGCACACTTTAGGCCCCTTAGTGCCAATTGGGCATCGTTTAAATGCCACGGCCTACCTGAGCATTGTTTCTGACCATGTCCATCCCTTTATGACCACCATGTACCCATTCTCTGATGGCTACTTCCAGTAGGATAATGCACCATGTCACAAAGCTTGAATAATTTCAAATTGGTTTCTTGAACATGACAATGAGTTCACTGTACTAAAATGGCCCCCACAGTCACCAGATCTCAACCCAATAGAGCATCTTTGGGATGTGGTGGAACGGGGGCTTCGTGCCCTGGATGTGCATCCCACAAATCTCCATCAACTGCAAGATGCTATCCTATCAATATGGGCCAACATTTCTAAAGAATGCTTTCAGCACCTTGTTGAATCAATGCCATGTAGAATTAAGGCAGTTCTGAAGGCGAAAGGGGGTCAAACACAGTATTAGTATGGTGTTCCTAATAATCCTTTAGGTGAGTGTATATGTGTATGTATGTATGTATATATGTATGTATATACACACACACACACACACACACACACACACACACACACACACACACACACACACACACACACACACACTAAACAAAACTAACCAGAGCAGGGAAACAGGAACTGAAGGAAATGGAACAGAACTTACAAAAATAGAGAACAAAAACAGAGAACCAACATACAAAAACAGACCAACAAAATATTAAAAACTTATATTATAGCCAGTGTATGCTTTTTTCCTGTGAGCTTTTTGATTTTCTATGCATTTTGTTCTAAAAATTAATTTATAAAGCTTGGCTGATAAATCATTGTAGGTAGATCACACACACACACACACAAAATGCATTGTTATTATACAACATTATACAACACTGAAGGAAACATTTAAGGATTGTTTGTACTGTTTATTCTCTATAGCCTGTATAACTGCAGTATTGGAGAAGAAGGTTGTGCAGCTCTGAATTCAGCTCTGAGATCAAACCCTTCACACCTAAGAGAACTGATTCTGAACCATAATAAACTAGGGGATTCAGGAGTGAAGCTGCTCCACGATCTACTGAAGGATCCACTCTGTAAACTGGAGAAACTACAGTGAGATTTACTCCATGAATTTTAAATGTTTAATTTCATATTACTAGTAAAGTGTCTGTCATTCACAACAGTCAAATTGAAATTAAATAGAATGATTTCAACATAACCTATACAATTTTTTTATATTTTGTAAATAATTCTCATGACAAGTGTATATTAATATCTGAGTTTTCTGTCTTATTTTTTACAGTACATTTTCTTAAAACAATCACCTACAAAAGGCTACAAATGGCAATCCCAACGATTTCTGTCATAATCAACAGGACCTACTTACTGCTCCCTACTGGACATTTACATTCATAGCCAAATGCTGTAGTGACTTTACAAAGAGGAACATGACAAGACATTCATGATTGTCAAAAATATTTGCAGTTTACAGTGCTAACAGAAAACATGTATACAATTTAGAGCAGATGTGAAATGCAGAAGCAGAGAAAAGAGTGTTCATGATAGTGCCCAGTGAGGTTTCTTATATCAGGAAGCAGAGGGGACTAAGGGACTAAACCGGTAGGTGTGACTTGGATAACCCTCCTCTCCAGGAATCCTTACGGTTGAAAAACTGGCACATATGAACAGTTTTTGGGCCACAATAGATACATTACATTCCCCACATCAAGATTTCATATTAAAATGTTATTTTGATCTTTATAAAAGACTGCTAAAGTAAAACTTTATTAGGAGAGATGAAAATTAATTAGAAAAAAATTATATATAGTGAGCACCACAACTTGTGCTTAAACTTTATTTATAAATCTGGAAATAAATGGTTGTTTATCATAGGTTTAGAGTTATTATTTTATGGCATGTTTGTATGTAATATTCATTTGTCAACTGCTGCTGCAGTCAACAAATTAGATTTTCAAGATTTTTTTCATAAACTTTAATAAAAAGAGAATATTAACAGAAAGATCAGCTACACAGAGACATATAATACTGATTGGTACCAGTTAGCACTCACTGTATATAAATACACACTTATCAGGCATAACATTTTAACCACCTTCCTAATATTGTGTTGGTCCCCCTTTTGCTACCAAAACAACCCTGACCCGTCAAGGCATGGACTTCACTAGACCCCTGAAGGTGTGCTGTGGTGTCTGGCCCCAAGATGTTAGCAGCAGATCCTTTAAGTCCTGTAAGTTGCAAGGTGGGGCTTCCATGGATCGGACTTGTTTGTTCAGCACATCCCACAGATGCTCGATTGGATTGAGATCTGGAGAATTTGGAGGTCAAGTCAACACCTCAAACTCATTGTTGTGCTCCTCATTTCTGAACTACTTTTGCTTTGTGGCAGGGTGCCTATCTGAGGGTTGATTCCCCCCTTGGCTGCCCATGACCCTGTCACCAGTTCACCACTGTTCCTTCCTTGGAGCACTTTTGATAGATACTGACCACTGCAGACCGGGAACACCCCACAAGAGCTGCAGTTTTGGAGTTGCTCTGACCCAGTCGTCTAGCCATCACAATTTGGCCCTTGTCAAACTCGCTCAAACCCTTAAGCTTGCCCATTTTTCCTGCTTCTAACACATCAACTTCGAGGATAAAATGTTCACTTGCTGCCTAATATATCCCACTAACAGGTAGCCTACTCACCTATGTTTCACAAGAGTTTTCAGCATCCCTCCACCACCCCAAATCCTCATTCTTGGCTGGTTTCCTATCCCAGCTAGGGATACGGGGTGAGTGCTCTGGGTTCGGGTGGTAATAAAGCAATGAAGATACAAGTGTAGATCATAAAACACTGCAATACTATGGCCCGGTTTCACATAGGCCTTAGTTCAATTAGAACATTTAAGTGGCTTTTATAAACATTCCTTAGAAAGAAAAGAAAAAAAAAACATTACTGATGTGCATCTTGAGACAATGGATCTGACAGTATGACAGTGCAAGTTGCTTTCAGTTAAAACAGCTCAAACATGCTTTTTAGTCTGGGACTATAGGCTTAAGCCTTGTCTGTGAAACCGAGGGTAAAACCACAGAATTATTGAAAGATTGCTAGATTGAGAGCTATTTGGTAATGTTGTAGCAAAAAAAAAAAAAAAAAAATTCATTGGCCACAGTGAACAAATGTTTTTTGTAAAGGTGTCCACAGCCTTCACAGCTGGTGGGCTTGTATACTCCAGGGCTGTGTACAGACATTTTGAGGAGCAGTGGCACCAAACCAAGAAAATGGGCATCAAGCCCTCCCACCCCTGGCCAATTTTGAATATTCCGTCACCAACTTAAAGCCATCTCATTAGATTCAGCTCTGAGATCAAACCCTTCACACCTGAGAGAACTGATTCTGAACCATAATAAACTAGGGGATTCAGGAGTGAAGCTGCTCCATTATCCACAGTCCTCTAAAGTTCTTGCCTACTTGAGGGTGTCAAAACAAATAACTGGATGATAATCTTGTAACTTCCACTGTTCCACAAATATAATATTAAAAGGAGACTGCACATTCTTACACAGTCTACACTTTAAGGCTGGAATATACTAAACAACTTTTAAAATCTGATCAGATTTTTAAAACACTAGGCACCACACTTGCTGACTTTGAAAAACTTGGCATCAAACACTACCACTTTCAAGTCGTTCCAAAAACAACAAACTCACACCTTGTTATAGGAGATATGACACATGAAAACAATACTTTCTAAAATCAGCTCATAATCTCAGATATGCTTGATATGCTCCAACTGGATTGATTCATGTCTGAAGCTAAAAAAAAATCAGTCAGCGCCCATCATACATTACACGATTTTCTGTTAAATCTGTCAACTCTGACTGCACAAAATATGCATTTGCTTAGACTTTCAGGCAACTATAGTGTTGACTTGTCCAGACTGTAAATCTGGGTGAAAATATTGACAACATTTTCAGCCTTTCAACTATTATTAAAAAAACACAAAATAAAAACCATGACATTTAAATTACAAGATACAAGATTATTTCATACAATTTTAAGAAAATTTGTAATATAATTGTTTCTTAAAAACATAACTGAAGTGTTGCATATAAACCTTATTGCAGATAAACTTCAAAAATATTCTGATTCAACTTGCATACAGTACGTTTGTTCACTTCAGTATTTTGTGCAGTTTCATAAATGTTGGATCGGAAAACATATACTGAAACTTGTATCTCACAGTAAACAAAATCATAAGGAAAACTGTGGGTTCCGTCAAATGTTTAATATTCTAATCTTCAAGTGAAAAGATAAAATTTTTAACATCATGTCCACACACATAAAATGACTGCACATAATATATATGCACTTTTCAAAACAAAACAAACATTACAAAAAACACATTTTTAAAATGTGTCCACAGCCATTTCTATGACGTAGAGACTTTTGAGTCACAGTGAGGAACTGTGCAATATTTACTGTCCTAAAAGTCTTCATGAACATGAATTTATTGTTTTTTTGTAATTCAGCTGCTTGCTCCAGAGGACAGACGGTGGATAAAGTAAGAGGCATTACATCCTCTACCGTAGACCTCAAACAAACCTGCAGAAAACAACAGTGCCTTGGAAAAAGATGCATGGTCATGACCCTATTCCCTCTGTTTATCCACAGAGCCTTTTTCTGTGAAGAGGGACTCGAGCTCAGTGGAAGAGGATGCGTTTGTGTTTGGTGTTGGGAATCTGCTCCCGGCTCTTCAATCTCCTGACGGCTTCTCTCATGTGTTTGGGCTGCAGAGGTGGCGTGTCTCCCCACTTCTCACACACGTCAAGAGCTGAAGGGCAAGGGAAAAAGAAAAAAAATATATATTATGGAGAGAAGCAGTGAGGCTTACGGTTACAAGTTGATTCATATTTCCCAGTGTCGTACCAACCTTCCTCAACAATCTCTCCAGCAAACACCTTCGAAATTCCAGACATGGCGATGACCACATTTTGAGAGACGGATGATCCTGTGATGGACTGAATGAGCTGGAAGACAGGAACAACCTTTTTCATATATCTTTTCACATACATATAATTCCAACACTGTGTTGGATAATTAAATCTTAAATAAATGTTTAAAGCATTTATCAGAATTTATCAGAATAGAATTTATCATCACAATTTGGAACCAAACCTAAAGGATCCTAATGGGAATTTGTGTACTATTAACTTATTTAATATTATAAATGTTTAATTCTTATACTAACTGTAATAATAATTTTCTTTGTCCAGTAGACATTATTTCAGTACAAGCAGGACTCTGATAACATTTACTATATGCAATAAGATTTGACAAAAAAGGGACTCTCGTTTGATACAATTAGGTTGTTTTAAACAGGGTTTCTGCAGGATTTATGATGGTACATTTAAGACCATTTAAAGAAAATGTAAGGAATAAATTGAAGAACATAACACATCAGTATGTTCTCTAAATGTTAATGTCTAAGCACACAATTGGTTGTATTAGTGACACTTCAAAGCTAGAACACAATTTCCAACAGATCTCCATTACTTTTCAATTCATTTTACAAAAAAATAGCTTAAAGTTTGAGATAAGAAATCGCGGGAAAGTGATTTTATGATTAAAACAAGAACGAATATCTGCCAATGAGTTCATAAAATCAACTTAATTCAAAAGTAAATTTTCATACCCAATGACTGATATTTGTTCTTGTTTTGAGCATAAACTCACCTAATTTTGTTCAATTTCTCAGAAAATAAGACCTAATTTCTTAATTTTGCATGTCAAGTAAATGTATCGTGATTTAAGGATGTTTTGAATTTATTCTGGAAAAACAAAAATCCTGAGGAAGAATTTTTTTGTAGTGCATTTAATTATAGTGCAATTTAATAATACTTCAATTTAATAATAGTCCAATTTAATAATTGCACTATTATTAAATTGAAGTATTATTAAATTGCTATAGATAGTTTATTCTGTTTTTACATTTTCTGGACTCTGCTTTAATGGTTGGATTAAAGTTTACTGACTTTCATCTTGAACACAAATGTGACATACGGGACGGGTCAATTTTCAGAAATTGATGAATGGTTTGTTGGGACAGGACAATATTTGGCCGAGATACAACTATTAAAATCTGGAATCTGAGGGTGGAAAAAAAATCTACATATTGAGAATGTAGATTTTAAAGTTTAAAGTTGTCCAAATGAAGTCCTTAGCAATGCATATTACTACTACTAATAATGTTTTTTATATATTTATGGTAGGACATTTACAAAATGTCTTCCTGGAACATGATCTTTACTTAATATCCTAACGATTAATAATTTTGACCTATACAATGTATTGTTGGCTATTGCCACAAATATACCCGTGCAACTTATGACTGGTTTTGTGCTCCAGGGTCACAAATGAAGACATGGGAAAGATTTCTGTCCTTTCTACTTGACAGTTTAAGCAACTACTACTTTGCAACCTGTTTTTTGCATTGCAGAAATCATAAGGGCCCCGATTTAATGCCATGATATTGAATTTAAGACTTTATGCTCCAATTTAAAACATTTTTAAGGCCTTAAATTCTGGAAGGACAAATGAAGACTTTAAGAGCCACGGAAACACTGTTTAAATTTGGTCCCTATGATTAATTCCAAATTAAATCTTACACATACACTCACCTAAAGGATTATTAGGAACACCTGTTCAATTTCTCATTAATGCAATTATCTAATCAACCAATCACATGGCAGTTGCTTCAATGCATTTAGGGGTGTGATCCTGGTCAAGACAATCTCCTGAACTCCAAACTGAGTGTCAGAATGGGAAAGAAAGGTGATTTAAGCAATTTTGAGCGTGGCATGGTTGTTGGTGCCAGACGGGCCGGTCTGAGTATTTCACAATCTGTTCAGTTACTGGGATTTTCACACACAACCATTTCTACACTGTGCAGGCTGGTGGTGGTGGTGTAATGGTGTGGGGGATGTTTTCTTGGCACACTTTAGGCCCCTTAGTGCCAACTGGGCATCGTTTAAATGCCACGGCCTACCTGAGCATTGTTTCTGACCATGTCCATCCCTTTATGACCACCATGTACTCATTCTCTGATGGCTACTTCCAGCAGGATAATGCACCATGTCACAAAGCTCGAATCATTTCAAATTGGTTTCTTGAACATGACAATGAGTTCACTGTACTAAAATGGCCCCCACAGTCACCAGATCTCAACCCAATAGAGCATCTTTGGGATGTGGTGGAACGGGAGCTTCGTGTGCCCTGGATGTGCATCCCACACATCTCCATCAACTGCAAGATGCTATCCTATCAATATGGGCCAACATTTCTAAAGAATGCTTTCAGCACCTTGTTGAATCAATGCCACGTAGAATTAAGGCAGTTCTGAAGGCGAAAGGGGGTCAAACACAGTATTAGTATGGTGTTCCTAATAATCCTTTAGGTGAGTGTCTTTCTTAAGGATTTCCTGACTGCTCCCAGGGTTGCCAGGTCTGCTAAACAAAACTAGCCCATTGGCCAATCAAAAACATCCCAAAAAAGCCAAACGTGATTTTGTGGGCTGTTGAGAGAAAGTGTACATCTGACCTTCAATCTGCAGCAATTAAAAACTATTTAAAAGTAGCCCAATTCCAGGGGAAAACATGGACAAACACAGACTCCTTCACTTACTCTTTTAATAGCGGCCTTTGGGAAAGCCGAGCGTCTGTACATCTCATAGCGGTTCAGCTGTTCTTCAGAGAATGATGAAACTAAAACTCTTGAGGAACAAAAATGAGTAAACATATCAGTCTCTATCAGGTTCTTGGGTAAGTTTTGCACTTTCATATAGCACAATATAAAACTCACTGCATCTTTTGTATTTCATCTTCATCAACTTTTTGCCGTTTCTCCTTTTTCTTGTCATGCTCCACTTTCAGTTTTTTAGCACAAGGGGGGTGAAGAGATGAAGATCCCTCTTCCTCTTCTTCACCAGCAGCAGCATCTTCAGACCTCTGAAGAAGCAATCAGATGAAACATGAATAAATACATTTCTATCAAACCATTTCTAGTCTTTCTGAATGACAAATGGACTCACGGCTTTGCCCTCTTCTTTCGGTCTGATCTGTCCTGCAGCGGGTTCAGAGGTGGCACCGCCGCTCACCGGACCGCCCCCAGACCCCTCGTCCTGCTCAGGTCTCTCCTCGCAGACTTCGGGTTTCACACGGGCCGGGTCTGCCATCCTTTGGCTGACAGATAAAGCTCAGCTGAAGTTTTTTTAAATAAAGAATAAAACAAAATAAGTGCTCAATTTATGCTCTGATGTTGTGATTGCGTGGTGTTTTGATATGTACTACTAAATGATTATTATTATTATAACAGCCTACTTATGATGACATTTATTCATAATATAATGATATTTGCACCATGGTACGTTTGTGCATGGATTTACTTTAAACTGGGGCTGAATCTGAAACAACATTTTACTGAATTGAATTGTGCTACACTCAAGAGTTAAGATTTAAAGGATAAAGAACTGTTCAAATGTGTTCATTGTTATAGCAAACACATGGTTGCACAAATTAACTAACATCATTCAATCACACACACATCAACAAACCTGATTAAAATAAAACAATCTCCTTATTTGCTGCAACTTTGACTACATGTGCTGAAAAAAAAATAGAGAAATAATATTTCATAAAAACCTTTAATATTGCCAAAGTAGTAAGGTAACACCAGTGGAAAAAAATGGTAATGTAACGTTACCATTTTTTCTTTTGAATAAATGCACACAAAATATTTTTTTAAATAATAATAATAATAATTAAGCTGTCATTTATGTTTATTCATAAAGTCAAAGGGTAATTAATAATGTGGTCTAAGTTTAAATGTTAGAAAAATAAATCCATTTTAAGACATCCTGCCATACCAAAAGTGGACATTTCTGTGGAATGACCCACAGAAAGGGCCGTTTGTGAAAACAAACAGAGCAAACTGGACATAAACACAGACTTTCGCTGATAACATACCTCAGACAGTCACGCTGAGAATAGTTTTATAAACACGGAATCGAAGAGCTGGTTGTTGTTTACACGCCTCAACGATACAGACTGAACTCGTACTCAACGGTCATGACCATTTCCGGTCCATTTCAAAATAAGAGTCCGCAGTGAAACTATATTAGCTTCAATCACTGGGTGGCGCACTTTACTAGATGAGTAAGTGTTGACTAGGAAAAGCGCACAGAGACTCAGATAGCGGAATGCTCATTCAAATCCTAACGCTTTTGTCTAACTGGAGACATTTGTACAACAACCGTTTGAATAAGCGTAATCGTTTAACTCTACTACTTTCAAGGATATGCTAAAGCGTTTTTTTTTTAATTTATATAAAAATAAAAAAAAAACCTAAGCATGACCACAAACGTCTGTGATTGCTCCATCCCGAGCAGCGCTGGGATTAATAACAGATTCCATGTGACACACCAGGAGCGTGAGGGCAATGTTACAGCTAAAAAAAAAAAAACACGAGAGAGAGAGAGAGAGAAAAAAAGGAAAAATTTGGGAATTTTAAGAGTCAAAGAGTAGAATATGCACACTGACGAGTAAAGACATTGAAATTAAAATATCTAAAAACCACTAGAACAATGTTATATATTTTGTTGACTTGTGTACTTGCATTATCCCAAATGTCTCCAAGAATGTTTAAATCCAGAGAAATAAGCCATTTTAACCAGGACACGGACCGTGTCCGTCGTCGCCTATCGATGACATCACCCGTTAACCCCCATTTCCAAAGTTTTATTTTGTAGAAACCATGGAAACCCCAAAGGCGCTTTAATATATGATGTGTTTTATTAGACAGGCGAGCAACTGTTTGGAGACATTCATCAACAGAAAAACAAATCATTCCCCAACATATGTGTTATGTAACTATTTATCTCCTCGCACATTTATTTGATCTATATATTTATTTAGACAGGAATATGTGGATTAATGTATTTATTTGTATTTATTTATATATATATATATATATATATATATATATATATATATATATATATATATATATATATATATATATATATATATATATATTTATTATATAATATATTTAGTAGAATTTTGTGGATTTATTTATTTGCATATGTATTGTTTTTTAAAACAAAGGGAAATTATGTCTGAAAATCTTTTAGAAAATCGATTTTAGAAACAAATACATAAATTATGTTAGTTATATTTTACATTTTAGAAATAATTATTTTCTTTTACGTGATGCTCTTTGCATGAAATTTCCTTTGGTGAATCTGTAGCCTAAAATGTCATAATCTATAAATGTATGCTAGCCAGATTGGCCTTCTACAGGAAGGGTCAAGAACCCGCTAGAAAATCAAAGCTACAAAGCTGCTACTCCCTAAAAATAACTCATTTCATTATTTAGTAACTTTTTTATCGAAAGAAATCTGTTACGTTAATTTTGTGTTACCTTTTCACGCCTTTGCTTGTTTATTTTATAATAACAAAACAAAAAAAGCTTCTAGTTTTGGCAAATGTAAAGTCCCGTTCACACCAAAAGTGAAATGATCCTTCGATGCGCACGCAGTGCACTCCCTAATTCTCTCAACAAATGGGAAAACAAACTTAATGTACTTACTTGAAAAAGAACTCAAGTATGTTGTGGTAAAGTTAAAAGTAATACGTTACTTCACTAGTTACATGAAAAAAGTAATCTGCTTACGTAACGCACGTTACTTGTAGTGCGTTACCCCCAACAATATTAGACGTGACTCGATGTTTGGAAGAATAGTCAGAATCAATAAATCAAAACCACATCGATGCGCAATGAGCATGAGGGTCAGGTACTCTTGTTTTATTATCATCAGATCATTAAATACCCATAAATAACACTCAAATCAAGATGACAGATTAAAGGATTTATCAAGAAGAAAAATATTTTTTTGGGAAAAAAAAAGAAAATCATAAGAATAATGTCTGTCCTGCCGTATAATGATCCACTTTATAAGTGACTCTGATCATTTGTCAATTGAAGTTATTTTCCATGAATCCCTGATAAATCGTCAGGGTTTCTTCTTCCCCTAATGTAAGGATGAGTGAGCAAACGAGGGTTTCACATAATGGGATCCATCGATTTCAATTCCCTAAATGCCGTTCCACCATCATTAGTGTAATTAAATGATTGTGCATAATTCGGAGAAATCGCGACGTCACCAAGGAGCGCGCCCGTCTAGGAAGTGACGTGTCGAGCCGTGCCAAAGGAAGTTTGTGCGGGCGCTGGGAGAGAAAGTTTCCCCGGAGCAGCAGCGATTGGAGCGGGAATAACCCTGACACAGCCGCCGCGGGTGGACCGAGCGGACCGGAGCGGGAAGAAAGCGCGTTGGGTCGCGCGTGGATGCGTGTTGCGGCGTTGGAGAGGCTGCAGTGGATCCGTGTGGCCGTGTGATCGTTTCTCCGCCGCGGCGAGATGGGGAAGGAGCAGGAACTGCTGGAGGCGGCGCGCACCGGGAATCTGGCCGCCGTTGAGAAGCTGCTCTCCGGGAAGAGACAATCGGCCGGATCGGCCGCTGCGAGTGGAGCTGGATCCTCCGGGAATATCGGGAGCGGCGGGCACAGCTCTTCCCACACGCTCTCCAGTCTGCTCAGGTAAGGGAAACCATGGAGGAGAGGCTTTATATCTCCACGGGAGAGAGCGGGGCTAGTTGTCACCTTTTACTCCAGTGATTTTGTTTTCCACGGTTGAAAGTCTTTTAATGCGTAGACACAGAAAGTCCAAACAAAGAGCTGGACGTTTCCCATGGAAATAACTGGAGCCTGTATAACACTGTGTTGACTAGTGGGGCATGTTGTCACACGGTGTGGGGTAAGTTGTCACAGGCGACTGATAACTTTATTTGAAATATAAAAATGCAATCTAAAGTAATAAAAACCCATATTTTACAGCATATTTGCACGCAAAACACGACATTCATGATGAGGAACTGTTTTCTGCCTTCATCATGTAAACATGTGTGGTTTTATTGTGCTCACTTGGTGCCCAGCAGCACAAATTATGGTTTGGACACTTACAACTAAACAATATTTCAACTACCACTACACACAGCGGAAAAGGGTGTCAGTTTTACTTTTAGGGGTATGTAACATGTACAATGTAACTTGTTGCTGGGGTTTTTTTTTTTTTGTACCTTTTTACACCTAAAAGAGTACAAATACCACTATGAACCTTTTTGTTGTAAAAACAAAAGGTACAAAGATGTCCTTTTAAGGGTACAACCCCAGCGACAATCTGTTGTACCCCTAAAGGTACAATTTTGACACTCTGTGTGTACCAAGAGTTTGCACAATTGAGCTTTTGACTCAACCTCACAGCCCTTGTTTTCTTGGAAACTGCTGAATTGGTTTTCTGTCGGCTGTCAAAAAGTAGCTGGGAATCATTATCTTTCAAAAGACCTTTGTCAGTTCTTTCTCAATGTAAACACGATGATGTTCCTCTTTATGTCATGAAAGCGTGAGTGACCTGCGCCATCATCCCTGCTATATTACAAGGCAAAATCTAGTGCTCCGTGTCGTAATGACTGCGTTACAGGACGTTCCTGCTGGATATGATTTGCAAATGTGTTTACAAGGTAGACGTGTGTGTGTGTGTGTGTGTGTGTGTGTGTGTGTGTGTGTGAGAGAGAGAGACAGAAATGTAAATTATTCTACGTGTAGTGTGGGAATGGAGAGCTGATCACATTTGCGTGCACCTGAGCTGGCAGTTTCACAGTTGTGCTATGATGTGGTTTCATATCTTAGTGTATATAAGTGTGTGTGTGTAGAGTGAGTTACTGTTTGGTTTGTTGGATTGTGCGTGAGAATGGCGGTCTATCTTACTGTATAGAAATATTTTACTGTATTTTTATATTCAGAGCTCCTCAGCAGATTAAGCCGACTTAAGCAATAAAATGCTCCCAAAAATATTTTTTAAAAGGAATTTTATGCTTTTAATTCAGCAAAGCAGCATCAAATGGATCAAAAGTGATAGTAAAGACATTTATAATGCTGGTATTTCTTTTTCAAATAAATGCTGTCCTTTTAACTTTGCATTCATCAACGAATCCTGTAAAATGTCTAATAATCAGAAATGTGTCTTGGGCATCGAATCCTCATATCCGAATGATTTCTGAAGGATCATGTGACTCTGAAGACTGGAGCAATGATGATAAATTCAGCTTTGATCACAGGAATACATTACATTTGACAACATTAAAAAAAATAAACTAAAAAACATTATTTTCAATATTTCACAATTACTGTTTTTACTGTATTTTTGATCAAATAAATGCAGCCTTGGTGAACTTAAGTCTTTTTTAATGCATGGAAATAATGCGACACTTGTCAATACTCAGTACTGTGTATTTTTACATACTCATTTTCTCAGCAAACCTCATCTATGTCAGCCAAGTAGCATTACCTAATAGTAACATTTAAATCAGAGCCAAGTCAATCAAGTCTTCACAACAATGTTCAGTGTTTAAGGCATGGGCGTCGGAAGCAAACGAAATGTGGGCGGGTCCTCTCTCAGAAACGTTTTCCTGGAGTAGATGCCATTTATGTTAAGTACAAATATACTGCGTTGTTTGCTGTACGTCTGGTTAGGCAAGACAAATTGACGGAAATCGCTAAACCATTTGGAGCGACAATGGTGTAGGCATTAAGTTTTGACGCAAGTCTATCCGAGGTTTGAATCCGCCTTTTGCCGAACTCTCTCTACTCCCTTTTCCCGTCACGTATCATATGGGAAAGGCGTTTATTTTCAATAAAAAATGAAGAAAATTTTAGAAAAGTGGAAATAAAGCGTCTAACGTGTTTTAATAATAAAAGTAAACAGACATGTGCTGAATTAGAGACGATTAAAGTGAGTGGGTCCAATATCATTGCTCGTAAAAAGTGGGTGGGTCTTGTCCCACCCGCATACAATGGTTCCTACACCCGTGGTTTAAAAGGCACAAAATCACGAATGTAACACGGTGACAACACAGAACTAATCATTCTGTTAGCTTGACTCCTCATTTTGAGCCTTGCTTTTGATGTTAGTCTTCTAGTAGCATTTTGCCATCTTCGTCACTATTATCATTACCCCGTTTTCTGGCATTACACACTGTTTTTGACCCACACGCACAGGATCTAACCATTCCACGTGCGGTTTGATCAACCGTAGGAGGCCAGATATCATGCCATCCGTTCTGCCCACCCCTTCTCCCCGTCAGAAGTCTTTGTGTCCACTGGCATCTGTGTGTCTCGCTGGCTCACTGGATCAATGTCTGGCAGTGCTCAGTGGTGAGAAAGACCGGCTCAGCGTGTGTCAGAGGTAAATAAACGGATGATCGGCTGGAACTGGTGCCAGCAGGAGAAGAATAAAAGGGTGCTCTCTGTCTGCCCTCCCTCTGCTCACAGGCCAAAGATCTTTAAGAGCATCAATCTGTATTTACTTACCAGAGACTGAATTATTGGCAGGTGTTAAAGGGAGTGCTGTGTTTGCGTGCAGCTTGTCATTTGGCGTGTGTAATGTACATGTCAATAGTCTTTTACGGTGTGAGTGTGTCTTACTCTGCTTGTGTGTACAGTGGCATTCCTTGTTACCAGATTCGCAAGCTATCTGCACTTATAAACAAGGTCCACCTTTTATCTGTGATTGTGTATGCCTCTACCTACATTTTTGTAAGACTCTATAAACGTACCTTTACATAAAAATCACTGCAATTTCCAGGTGAATTGAACACTAGTGGCAGTGAAACACCCAGCAACCTACACACATTATGATCGCAGGGCCAGATTATCGATTAATAAAGGCTTCTCTTCGCGAGGACCTCAACACTTTTACCGTAGTGCATGTAAACTAATAGGTTTTGATGTTTGCTTCACATAATCAGCTCCATATGTTTGGCTTTTCTGACCTCGGTACCTCACACAGCATTATCCTGTAAATCATCAGTCATCATAATCAAGTCACCTTTATTTATATAGCGCTTTTTACAGACCGTTTCAAAGCAGCTTTACAGTGATAACAAGAAAACAATGCAACAAAGATTATTTTGGCTGTACAGCAGATCTAGAAGAAAGTCATAGGCCATCTTAAGTAAGTTCACTGATGATTCATTTCTGTTTTGAAAATCGTTAGTGATTAATTTAGTTTGTTTAGCTATACAGCAGCTCTGGAGAAAACCGTTCAGTTACAATGGTGGCAATGCAGGCAGATCAGTAATATTATCATATCATAATTATAATATCAATAATATTGTTGAATATAAAGTCTTGGAGAAGCAAGCTGAAATGACATGGTTTCTTCAGCAAATGCATTTTATCTCACATTTGCTTTGGCTCTATTTGTTAGGCTTATTATTAGGCGAATCGTCACTGGTCTCACGATTCGATTTATCATGTCAATGATTGCGTAGCATCCTCAATTTTCATCCTACATTTTTCATCAATGAATACAAGCAGTCACATATACGAGCGCCCTTTTTATTTTATCTGCTCCAAGAAAGTACACTTCTTGAATGTAGCAAACATCAAACACAAATTTAGTCTGAACACCGCAGACGACGGGCATTTAGAGCTAACAAACACTAGTAAGTAATAAAAGCGCATGAAACTGTCAAGTAGTGTAGGTCTACTTAAAGCTGCTGTCATTAACTTGTGCCGCTCTAGCGCTCAATATACAGAACTGCATGCGTCTTGCGGATGAACATTGCAGCCGGAGGTACTTCTCTGTGTTTGTCTATGACGGGTCACGCAGGGACTGTGCTCCTCCGCAGCGGTGCTGACCCAAACCGGTCTAAAATAGTCCCAATATAAACGCTTATTATAGGTGTACCGTAGTGATTCAGGATGAGACAAAAGCACGGTTTGGAAAATGGATTCATGTGCTCGCTCATTATATACATTTTGTACATTTTTGAACACACACAAAAAAAAAACCCTACCCCTAAACCTACCCATCACACACAACTTTCTGCATTTTTACATTTTTAATAAAATATTTTTTAGTGTGTTTTTAAAGCTATTTGAAATATGAGGACATATGAAACTCGCACGCAGACACACGCACAGGCACAGGCACAGGCACAGGCACAGACAGGCACAGGCACAGGCACACACAGACAGGCACAGGCACACACAGACAGGCACAGGCACACACAGACAGGCACAGGCACACACAGAACCCAATTTGAAATGATTCGAGCTTTGTGACATGGTGCATTATCCTGCTGGAAGTAGCCATCAGAGAATGGGTACATGGTGGTCATAAAGGGATGGACATGGTCAGAAACAATGCTCAGGTAGGCCGTGGCATTTAACCAATGCCCAATTGGCACTAAGGGGCCTAAAGTGTGCCAAGAAAACATCCCCCACACAATTAGACCACCACCACCAGCCTGCACAGTGGTAACAAGGCATGATGGATCCATGTTCTCATTCTGTTTATGCCAAATTCTGACTCTACCATCTGAATGTCTCAACAGAAATCGAGGCTCATCAGACCAGGCAACAGTCTTCAACTGTCCAATTTTGGTGAGCTTGTGCAAATTGTAGCCTCTTTTTCCTATTTGTAGTGGAGATGAGTGGTACCCGGTGGGGTCTTCTGCTGTTGTAGCCCATCCGCCTCAAGGTTGTGCGTGTTGTGGCTTCACAAATGCTTTGCTGCATACCTCGGTTGTAACGAGTGGTTATTTCAGTCAAAGTTGCTCTTCTGTCAGCTTGAATCAGTCGGCCCATCAGTCGGCTCCTCTGACCTCTAGCATCAACAAGGCATTTTCGCCCACAGGACTGCCGCATACTGGATGTTTTTCCCTTTTCACACCATTCTTTGTAAACCCTAGAAATGGTTGTGCGTGAAAATCCCAGTAACTGAGCAGATTGTGAAATACTCAGACCGGCCCATCTGGCACCCACAACCATGCCACACCCCTAAATGCATTGAAGCAACTGCCATGTGATTGGTTGATTAGATAATTGCATTAATGAGAAATTGAACAGGTATTCCTAATAATCCTGTAGGTGAGTGTATATCTTAATTTGTGTTCTGAAGATGGACGAAGGTCTTACGGGTTTGGAATGGCATGAGGGTGAGTAATTAATGAGAAGATTCATTTTTGGGTGACCTAGCCCTTTAACTATGATAGAGAGAGAGGCGATAGTCCAAAATGTTCTTGTCTGTATAGTAACTGTAAATGGGCTGCTTGTAGACAGATCTCCTGTAATGCTCAGATATAGCTGCTACTGTATTTGCTGTTTTTCTCAGAGGGGTTTCTTCTCTTCAGTAGTTGCACATATGTACTCGTTTAAGAGCTCTGAGTGGCTTTGGTCTCGTTGAACGCTGACGGTCTGGGCCTCTGTGGACAGTATCCAGAACTTGTTAGGGCCCTGCTACCCGAATGTTCTCAAACTCAACTCACACCAGAGATGTTCTTTCGATCTGTTTGTACTGCCTCTTGAGTGTTATCTCACTCAAGCGTTCATCTGTGGAACACCAAAGGAGATATTTTGAAGAATGCCCATACAAGTGGATGTGAAGCAAGCAAAGACTGTCAAGCTTCAGAAAAGGACAAAAACTTGTAAAAGTAGTTGTTCAGCTTGCATGTTTTATTCCAAGTCATATGATAGTGTTGTATGAGGAACAGTGTGAAATTAAGTTATGAATCACTGAAAATCTTCAGCTGTGGTTATCATTCTCGCTCATCATATGGAAAAGAGCAGCATGATGGATATTCTTTGGTAAATATCCATCCATATTTCTATATCTTTTTTTTTTTTTTTTTTTTTTTTTTTTGACATGAGGGTCAGTAAATGATGAAATAATTTTTGGATGAATTATCCCTTTAACCTTTGTGCTGTGATGGAAGGGCTTGGCATAATACCTGTGTACCAGAGGTTTCCTCATGCTTGGAAACTAAAGAAACAGCGTTTGTACTGTTTTCTGTCTTTGTATTGTATGGAACGAGGCATCATGTTGAGACTTGTCGTTTTGTTTTGAAAGAGTTTGAGAGTTGTTCTCTCTCCCCTTCATGGAATGTTGTATCAATATGGCGCCGTCTACAGTTTTGGACATGATGAATTATCTGTATAACATATAATATGTATAAGTGTGCTCATCTGCTTATACATATTTTATGCACGTGCAATTAATTTAACATCCCTTACTTCTCAGATGTTTTATACTCGTCTATCTTTCCATCTGCTTGTCTATCTGTCTATATATCCTTCTGTTTTCTGTCTGTCTGCCTGCCTGCCTGTCTGTCTATCTGTCTATATGTCCTTCTGTGTTCTGTCTGTCTGCCTGCCTGCCTGTCTGTCTGTCTGTCTATATATCCTTCTGTTTTCTGCCTGTCTCTCTGCCTGTCTCTCTGCCTGTCTCTCTGCCTGTCTGTCTGTCTATCTATCTAGTCTTCTGTTTTCTGTCTGTCTCTCTGCCTGTCTGTCTATATATCCTTCTCTTTTCTGTCTTTCTGCCTGTCTGTCTATCTATCTGTCTATATATCCTTCTGTTTTCTGTCTGTCTGTCTGTCTGTCTATCTATCCTTCTGTTTTCTGTCTGCCTGCCTGTCTGTCTGTCTATCTGTCTATATATCCTTTTATTTTCTCTCTCTGCCTGTCTATCTGTCTATATATCCTTCTGTTTTCTGTCTGTCTGCCTGCCTGTCTGTCTGTCTATCTGTCTATATATCCTTCTGTTTTCTGCCTGTCTCTCTGCCTGTCTCTCTGCCTGTCTCTCTGCCTGTCTGTCTGTCTGCCTGTCTGTCTATCTAGTCTTCTCTTTTCTGTCTTTCTGCCTGTCTGTCTATCTAGCTGTCTATATATCCTTCTGTTTTCTGCCTGTCTGTCTGTCTGCCTGCCTTTCTATATATCATTCTGTTTTCTGTCTGTCTCTCTGCCTGCCTGCCTGCCTGCCTGTCTGTCTGTTCATCAGTCTGGATGTTTGCCTTTTTAATGTTTATTTGTCTGTCAATTGACTGTCTGTTCTTCTGGCAATCTATATGCCTGTCTGTCTTTTTGTGTCTGTGTGTCTATTTGTCAGTCTAGCTCTGTCAATGTTAATACATTCATCTGTATGCCCTCTCCATAACCTGTCTGTTGGTCTATAAGACCTTTTCTTTCTGTCTGTCTCTGTCTGTCTGTCTTTCTCTTACTAGAAGCTTTCACTACTTTCTTAGCTCTTTGTAAATCAACAGAACCAATGACTCATTATGTGGTCCACAGGGCTCCAGACTAACATTTGAGAGCAGTGGCAGCAGCAAATGGCTAATATGTCAAAGAAGTTCTCCTTTGCCGCCAACTACTGGTTATAGTGGTAATTTCAAGTGTTTTTTTTTTTTATCAATAAAAAAAGTGCTTGTTTTCAGTGTTAGTTTTCTTACACATTTAAACTTTCAGTTTTACAATTAAAATTGGATGATATTTAGAGCTTTGAAAAGTGCTTGAATTTCACTCTCAAAAGGTTGTATGAACCCTGAGATGAATAATGCAAAAAACATTCGACTATTTCTGCCACAATTAACACAGAACTATGTAGATGTAAGACCGTTAGAATTAAAGTGCCGATCGGGATGAACCGACGCCAGGCTTAAGAATCATTAGTGCAACCCACCCTTAATGTACTCCATCTACAGTGGTATTAAAATATTAAATTCAGTTTACACCTTTTTCTATGTACAGGGCGAGTAGATGAGCCAAGCATGTGAATGCCACATGTTTTCTTTATAATGGGTTTCGATGGGAAAAACACTTAACACGAAACCTCGTGTTCATCTGCTTTCCTGTACAAAGTATGCAACTTCAATAAGGTGTATATTGAAGTTGGTCTTTTAATGTCACTGTCTTACTGCATTAAAACTGACTACAAACCTGGTAAAAATGACTGGCGGGCAATGGAGGATAGCCTTGTTTTGCCCTCCAGGTAGTGTTGTAGTACTCAAGACCGGTCTTGGTCTTAAGACCTTTTTTTGAAGGTCTTGGTCTTGTCTCGGTCTCAGACTTGGAGGACTCTGGGTTTAGTTTCAAGACCACAACTGCTGGGATATTACTACATTACCAGTGCATTGTCTGATTAATTTATTAACATCATTAATGTGATTGGATGTAAAACTTACAGCTTCAGATGCTGTCTATAACTTATTTCTAATTTGATTTATTTATTGTGCCGGTTCAGAAATGAGGGATTGTGTTAAAGATGACACCAAAATTAATACAATTGCTCACAAAATTCAAGATATTGTTGCAAAAAAGTATTTGTATGAGATCTGGATTTTTTTTTTTATGTAACGTGGTATAATTAGGCAATATCACAAGAGCAAGAGAGCTGTTTTCACACATTTGAGCATGACTGCAAAAATGCTTTATACAAACATTAAAAAAACATTATTTATGCATTTGTAATTTACCATTTCAGATGCATCTTCAGTGCCACCTCTGCAGTGCAAAGATGAATTTTGTTGTTAATGATTTCATTTGATTGGTATAGCAGCTCTATATATAGTGTCTTAATTATGTTTATTGATAAAAAGAAGTAATTTCTCAGGCAGTAATGTGGATGAATTTAAAGAGTGCTGGTCTGGTCTTGTCTTGGTCTCAACCCCTCAAAGTCATTGGTCTTGGTCTCGGGTTAGGTGGTCTTGACTACAGCACTACCTCCAGGTGGGCGTTCCTATAATGGTGTGACGTCACATGAAAACTATGATTACCATGAGGTGTTACCACATTAAATCCAGGGTGAATGTTGGTGATTTGTGGACTGAAACCCCTGAAGTTCGTTCATGTCTGATATCTGTGGTTTAGAACAGAGAATTCTGCGCCGGACGCCTCCCAGTGGATCTCACAGTGGCGAATTCAAGCGCTATCTCACTGGATCTCCCAGCGCTGTGTAGTGATGGAGATTCCTGTATGAGCTTACAGATTTAACGAGTAGCGCGGTTCTGTTCCGCTTATGTAACAGAAATGGCAGCTCGTATCAGTTGGGCACTGGTCTAACAAAATTCTGTCGCACCAGGAGGAAAAAAGGTCGCAGAATGCAACCATTTGGTCGCAGTCTGGAGCCCTTGGTCCAGAAGAACACATCTGTAGGATTGGTATGATGGTTTGTAGATAGCAGGACAGGTTAGTTTTGTTCACTGCTCTGGCTTTACTCAGCTCATCTACAGCTCAGAGAATGTGTGACAGGACCAGACAATGAGACAACCAAACTTCAGATCATGTGTTAACTAGGTGCCTTTTAAGCTATAGATAACTTGTTTGGCTTGTATGACTGGACTGAATTCTCAGCATTGTGACTAAAGGACTGCTGTGAAAATGTTGGATACTGGTCAGGGCGCAAATGCAAATCTTATGTCCATTACCAAATCGGACCGCAAGCTTCTGTAAAAGTGCTGAGTGTTATTTATCTAGAGATTCTGTTAGACACAGGCTGTCACTTTTGATTCCCACAAAACCTGGCGACGGGAAGTTTCTCTGAAGAGTGGCCAGTGTGGTGGTGGGTTCCTGTGGGGCAGATGAAAGGGCAGGTGCTTCCTGAAGAACTGCAGCGTCTGGGAACGGAACGGGACTGTGGTTGTGCTGTGAACAGGACTGTCAAAATGGACAGAGTTGAAAAGGAGAGCAAGAATCTCAGCATGCAGATTTATGCTCCCAAGATTAGTCTGGGTGGAAAGCATTGCATTTCATTTTTCAGTGAATATTTTATGCTAAATCATAGTATCAGTATATACAGCGTCAATCAGTCTAACATCCTGAGCTTAGTTGCGAGTTGTAATAGTTAAATAGTTTAAATTGAAAAACACCGTATATACCCAGCCTGTGTGCTCTGCTTTTGGGTGAGGATAATTGATGCTTTATAGAGGTTAGGTTGTTTTCCGCTTTCGTGTCGTGTTGTTTGAATAACACACAAGTCTCTGTTTGATGTGGCTGCCTCACACACTCAGCGTTGAGTGGTTTGGTTTGGCGGACCGTGTGACCAAGGACCACTCTTTATCACTTCCTGTTTTCATTTTAAAGACTAGTTAAGCGTATTTAGTGTAATATATCCAGCCAACATGAGGCCTTCTTGAATGTAGTTCTGCAGGTCTCATTAAAAGTTTTGTTAGTATGACACAGCAAAACAGTGAGCGAGCTCCTGACACATTTTGTAGGTTTAAAGTCACCACTGCAACACTTCTAGAGAACCTACTCTAGCACTGTGTCCTTACCAGATGCGATGCATTGACGCTATACATGAAAAAATGTGCCTTTTCCATGTTAATCAGAGCTTTTGCTGGCCAGCCGCAGCTATGGCCACATACACACTGCATTTGAACAGTCAATAGCACATACTTAATAAAACATACTCTGATTCAGAAGTGCCAGTTTGCCTTAGCAAATTTGGAATTACCCGTTACATGGAAACTGTCCTCCACTGCAGACAGACAGGCAGGCAGGCACACAGACAGACAGACAGGTGGACTGACAGGTAGACAGACAGGCAGGCACACAAACAGACAGGCAGACATACAGGCAGGCACACAGACAGACAGGAAGGCACACAGACAGGCAGGCACACAGACAGACAGACAGACAGGCAGGCACGCAGACAGACAGGCAGGCACGCAGGCAGACAGACGGGTGGACAGACAGGTAGGCACGCAGACAGACAGGCAGGCACGCAGACAGACAGACAGGGAGGCAGACAGACAGACGGGTGGACAGACAGGCAGGCACACAGACAGACAGACAGGCAGGCAGGCACACAGACAGACAGACAGACAGGCAGGCACACAGGCAGGCAGGCAGGCAGACAGACAGGCAGGCAGGCAGGCACACAGACAGACAGACAGGCAGGCAGGCAGGCAGGCACACAGACAGGCAGGCAGGCAGGCACAGACAGACAGGCAGGCAGGCAGGCAGGCACACAGACAGACAGGCAGGCAGGCAGGCACAGACAGACAGACAGACAGGCAGGCAGGCAGGCAGACAGACAGACAGACAGGCAGGCAGGCACACAGACAGACAGACAGGCAGGCAGGCAGGCAGCACAGACAGACAGACAGACAGGCAGGCAGGCAGGCACACAGACAGACAGACAGGCAGGCAGGCAGGCACACAGACAGACAGACAGGCAGGCAGGCAGGCACACAGACAGACAGACAGACAGGCAGGGCAGGCAGGCACACAGACAGACAGACAGGCAGGCAGGCAGGCAGGCACACAGACAGACAGACAGGCAGGCAGGCAGGCAGACAGGCAGGCAGGCACACGCAGACAGAGGCAGGCAGGCAGGCAGCAGGCAGGCACGACAGACAGACAGACAGGCAGGCAGGCAGGCAGACAGGCAGGCAGACAGGCAGGCAGGCAGGCAGGCAGGCAGACAGACAGACAGGCAGGCAGGCAGGCAGGCAGGCAGGCAGGCAGGCAGGCAGGCAGGCAGGCAGGCACACAGACAGACAGACAGGCAGGCAGGCAGACAGACAGGCAGACAGACAGGCAGGCAGGCAGGCAGGCACGCAGACAGACAGGCAGGCAGGCAGGCACAGACAGACAGACAGGCACGCACAGACAGACAGGCAGGCAGGCAGGCAGGCAGGCAGGCAGGCAGGCACGCAGACAGACAGACAGGCAGGCAGGCAGGCAGGCAGACAGACAGACAGGCAGGCAGGCAGGCAGACAGACAGACAGGCAGGCAGCAGGCAGCAGGCAGGCAGGCAGGCACGCAGACAGGCAGGCAGGCACGCAGACAGGCAGGCAGGCAGGCAGGCAGGCACGCAGACAGACAGGCAGGCAGGCAGGCAGGCAGGCAGGCAGGCAGGCAGGCAGACAGGCAGGCAGGCAGGCAGGCAGGCAGACAGGCAGGCAGGCAGGCAGGCGCAGGCAGGCAGGCAGGCACGCAGACAGAGGCAGGCAGGCACGCAGACAGACAGGCAGGCAGGCAGGCACGCAGACAGACAGGCAGGCAGGCAGGCAGGCAGACAGACAGGCAGGCAGGCAGGCAGGCACAGGCAGGCAGGCACACGACAGACAGGCAGGCAGGCAGGCAGGCAGGCAGGCAGGCAGGCAGGCAGGCAGGCAGACAGACAGACAGGCAGGCACAGGCAGGCAGGCAGACAGGCAGGCAGGCAGGCAGACAGGCAGGCAGGCAGGCAGGCACGCAGACAGACAGACAGGCAGCAGGCACGCAGACAGACAGGCAGGCAGGCAGGCACGCAGACAGACAGGCAGGCAGGCAGGCAGGCAGGCAGGCACGCAGACAGGCAGGCAGGCAGGCAGGCAGCACGCAGAGACAGACAGAGGCAGGCAGGCACGCAGACAGACAGGCAGGCAGGCAGGCACGCAGACAGGCACGCAGACAGGCAGGCATACACACAAACGGCCAGGCACACAGACAGACAGAGACAGATTGTACTGTTCCGGAACAGTGTTGTAAATAAATCTTAACCACCTATTGCTAATTGCGTCCACTTTCGGAAGGCCGAATAAAGTGCTACTTTTGGTTTCGCATAGAAACACAGCATCTCCACAACATTGCGGTGGCAACACTACCTAATTAACCACCGAGACCTTAATGTAAATTATTACCTATTGTTCTTTATAATTCTTTTGCACCTTAATCTGTTTGAAACGTGTTTACTTTATAATTTTTTGTGTATAGTTTTATTGTATTTAATGTTCAGAGTTATAGGAAAAACAGTTATAGTATGACAATTTTTTTTTTTTTTTAACTTATTTTAATATTGTGATAATGCCATATACCGTGATAAAAGCTTCAGCAATTATCACAAAATTAAAATTTGATACTGTCACATGCCTAGTCATGACCCCTTTAAAGGAAACTAGGTCTGCAACTACCAATCGAGTTAATGTGGCTTGCCCTGTCATGTGCTTTGACGAATGTGTGTGCTGTTTAATGTTTAAGACGTGTTTCCCTCAGTTTATTACAATTCTTTTTCATTCAATTTTTTAATCCAATTAATTTCTAGTGACTGATTATGAGACAGCAGAGCGATTGCAGAGAAAGGGCCTGCCTGCTCTTCTGATTGGCTGTGATTTGTGATTGATTGTGTCATTGTGTCTGGTGTGGACAGGCAAATTGCTTGTCGTGTCCTAACAACTCTGAACCGCCTACACGAATCGTTTGTGTTTCGACTCTCACTGCGATACAGTTCTACATCACTAGAAAAGACATTTGCATAATGTCCATCTATGTTGTACGTCTTTCACCCGTGAACAACTTGACACGCCCCCAAACACATAATTTTACTGAGGATAGCTTCTCAAATCTCAGAGTTCAATGCGAGTTTCGCAAACGCTTGCTCTTGAAAGATGGGTCAGTACTCAGTTCATTTGGACCAGCTGCTCCTCAGAATCACTATTCTATTTTCTTTGTGTTTATATTGTGTATGTTTCCGGCTAACTCATGTTATTACTGTCTTACTGAAATACTTCTGCTCATCCGCTGTGGGCCACTATATAAAACTGTGTCTGTGTCGTTCTTACTACTTTGAGTAAAGATAAAGGATGAAGCAAGATTTGTTTTGCAAACCTTAATGTTACATCAGTCATTCATGTTAGTGCTCGGCTAACGTATGCTCTGTTATTGATACAGTTCCCAAATGTACACCTCAATAAAACGCACATGCACACACACACGCATGCACACACTCACACACACAAATGCTGATGGTGAGGAATTACAGTTGCAACATCTCAATTTACCTCAAACTGAGTAACGTATCCCTGAGAAACCAAACCAACTTCCAGTGTTTCATCATCAGACTCTCGCTCGGATTGATATGGTAAAATCGACGTCATTGTTACGGTCTTTGCTCTGTGCAATCGCTGAGCCTCTGGACGGAGCTGAAGTTCACTGTCATAATGGGCATTTAGCTTCCGATTTAGAGAGTGATTCATCCATCGAGCCTTTTGAGAATCTTTGTAAAATGTGGTGATGTGCAATGTATATTATGAGGAAATTAGGTTATTTTTTCCTTTGATGCATTAAACCTGTTGTAGGAGAGTCTAAAAAAAATTAAGAACCTTTAAAATAGCATAATAGGGACACCTTAAAAAAAAAAAAAAAAAAAAAAAAGCGATAAAAGCCTCCCCAGCACAAAAGTTGATGGCTTAATTCTTAATAACTAATAATGAAATAAGCTGACCAAGTGAATGTGGACTAAACTTTGTCAAACTAGGTTAAAATCAATTTATCTTTAAGTGAAGGGAAGTTCCACTGGCGTAGTTTGGACTGATGTCAACAACTGTGTCTTTGCCCTCAGAATGATCCTCCTTTGACTGTATTAGCTCAGTCATGTGGTGGACATTTAACCATTCCTGCTTCCTCTCTCTTTATGGATCTTTGTCAAGACAGGGTGGCTCTACATTTTTATTCATATTTAAAGATGTCATGAACTGGCTTTTTAAAAAAAATGTATGCAGTTGTCTGAGGTCAACTAATGACGTTCGTGTGGTTTTTACATTCAAAAACATCATAATGAATACGTAATAGGCTATTTTCTACCCTGGTTTTGAGGCTCTCTCATGAACGCTCGGTTTTGATGGGCATGCCGCACTGAAGACTTAGAAGTGAACGCCCACAGCTAGGATTGGATAAGATTAGCATATTTAATGAGCTTCTGCTCCCCTGTCAGTACATGTGAAGGATTGTTTTGAAAGCGGCAACCGGAATGATTCTCTCACAAGGCTCGCAAAACGTCTTTATCAAACAAACACAATGATTTATCTCTCATCCACCCGCGATTTGATTGGAATATTATTTTTTTTATTACTTGGCCCGCCCAATTGGTGGATATAAGCGCAAACCGCACATGCGCAGAAATATCAAGTCAAGAGAGTGAACCACGCAGATCAAGAAAGGAATATTATTTCACTATTTAAGGTTCACCGGCCTGCCGACGGTCTTGCGTTTTGGTATCCCGTATGGAAAACACATAGCCCCGGGACGTTGGGCTTTGCGAGCCCTGGCTCATACATGTTAGAGTCTGATCCCGAATCGCAATGAACCAACAAATCAAGGATTCTCCAGGCTGTGACAGCGTGCTAAGGTATGTTCTGTTAGACACTTACACATAATCAAAACGATCTGTAACAAGGCAATACTATCACATATAAAAAAACATGTTTTACTCACGCAAGTGTGCTGCACCATTCCTGTCGGATCCAATATAGAGGCACAGCATTGTGTTTTAATCTCAATATGTCTGCAAATCCAGTCTCGACCTGTGTCTTGTTTACAAGCGATTCCGCGGTGAAATGAAGCGAACAAACGTGAGCTGGAACTTCATAAAAATAAAGTTCAACCACTCATTCCTAATATTAGAATCCGAAGGAAGCTTATGCAGCGACTGTGTTCTTCCGCAACCAGGCACAGCGCAATATCTTGTTATCTTCGGCATGTTTATTGCTCGGAAGCGCGATCCGTTTAGCTCCACGAGTCGGTGGGCGGAGCTACAGAAGCAGGCGTACATATTTATCTGTTGAGGCGCCGTTTCCTCGTTCTATTACGTCATTGATCAAGAGCTCTCGTTTTCTGGGCATGGTGTCAATAAAAGCTTTTCTTTGACTAACAAGGACGTTTTCAGCTCCGAAACTTACAGGATATTCTTATATCATGATGAACTTTTATATATCAAAGGCTGATTTCTCAATTCATCACCCCTTTAACAGTTCAGCACCGGTTTAGGTGTCCATTTGATAAATTAACACCGTTGTGTGCGTTAAATGAAGTACTTTGTTTTACATTTGTGACGGTAGGTAGGGTAGCAACATTATGCTGCCCTTAAGTTCTTATCTTGTCTTGTTTGGCTGACATTAAGGCAGTTTCCTTCATGAAGAAGGCAATCCCAAAATGCTTTGCTTCAAGCTCAGTGAAAAACTTGATTCAAAAATGACAGGCAAAGTTGACAGATGAAATACTTGCGGTGTTTAATGCGTTTGAAATGTGCTGCTTTCCTCAGTGCATAACTTAGATTTCACAGGTGTATTCTCCTTCTGTAAATGTTAGAAAGTCATGCAAATCCTCTGCAGAGGCAAGCGTTGATCCGTTGCTCGTGAACTGAGTTAAACTCTTTCTATGCTCGCTTTGACTGTAACCAGCGGCAACGCGACTCCGCCAAAGTGGCGGAGAGGAAATTACTCAGAGCAGCAACAATCACGTGATCTCTGTCTCGGAGGATGAAGTTCGCTCTCTACACTCAAGCATGTGGGCGTCAGGAAAGCTGCCGGGCGGATGGTATTTCAGGTCGCAGTGTTCTGCGGTCCTGTGCTGATCAGCTCGCCGGGTTGTTTACATCTATCTTTAATGAGTCCTCGCTACATCTGTGGTCCCCACCTCCTTCAAAAAATCCACCATCATCCCTGTCCCTAAGAACAGTAAACCCTCTTGCCTAAATGACTATATTTCCAGTGGCTCTCACGTCTATAGTCATGAAGGTCTTTGAGAGACTCATTAAAAACACCATTTGCGCCTTCATTCCTGACACTTTGGACCCTCTTCAGTTTGCCTATCGTCCCAATAGATCGACTGAAGATGCCATCTCTCATGTCCTCCACTCCTCCCTCACTCACATCGACAGCAAAAGTGGGAACTACGTAAGACTGCTATTTATTGACTATAGCTCAGCCTTTAACACCATAGTTCCCACCAAGCTAACCTCCAAACTCCTGGATCTCGGCCTGAATCCTTCTCTCTGCCACTGGATTGAGGACTTCCTCACTGGCAGGCCTCAGGTGGTGAGAATAGGCCAGTCCACCTCCACCTCCATCACCCTGAGTGTGGGAGCTCCACAGGGCTGTGTCCTGAGCCCCTGCTCTACTCTCTCTACACGCATGACTGTTTGTCCACACACAGCTCCACCTCTATCATCAAATTTGCTGATGATACTGTTG
The DNA here is from genome assembly GCA_018749465.1 of Paracanthobrama guichenoti. Lineage (NCBI taxonomy): Eukaryota > Metazoa > Chordata > Actinopteri > Cypriniformes > Gobionidae > Paracanthobrama > Paracanthobrama guichenoti. Next base: position 19,007,354 of record CM031965.1, on the reverse strand, counting down.
TCCTGGGCCTCATTTCCAACAACAATGAGACGGCATACTTGGATGAGGTGGAGCATCTAACAGCATGGTGCCAGGACAACTGTCTCTCTCTGAATGTTGGCAAGACCAAAGAAATGATTGTGGACTTCAGGAAGAGACAGCAACGCGGACATACTCCCCCTCATGATCAGCGGGTCACCAGTAGAGAGAGTGAGCAGCTTCAAGTACCTGGGAGTAAACATCTCCGAGGACCTGACCTGGACTGCTCACATTCAGACACAGGTGAAAAAGCCAGGCAAAGACTGTACCACCTGCGCCAGCTGAAAATTCAGGGTTTCACCAGCTATCCTGAAAACTTTCTATTTAGGGGCGATTAGAAAGTGTATTAACTCAGTGCATCACAGCGTGGTATGGGAACAGCACCAGTCATGACCGCAAAGCCCTGCAAAGAGTCGCGCGCTTATCCGGCGTATCTCAGGGTCAGCTCTCCGTCTCTGCAGGAGTCTACACCAAACGCTGCAAAGGTAGAGCTACCAAGATCATCAAGGACTCTAATCACCCTGCAAACCCTCATTTCACGCTGCTACCATCTGGTAGCGCTTCCCTCTGGGCTGATGGCCAAAACTGAGAGACTCAGGAGGAGCTTCTTCCCAGGCCATCAGACTCCTGAACTCAGTCACTTAACATCACGTGACTTCACGTCAGGATAAACATCGATACACTGACATTGCACTGCACTTTCTGTTCTCGTTGTTACTGTGTAACAACCTGTCATAAACCTGTTTGCACATTATACTCTTTATACATTTGTTAACCACATATTTATAAGTCTACAGTTTACTCACTGCAAAGTCTACTTCAATTATTTTATTCCACTTTATCCTTATTTGTTACCTTTTTTGGCTCTTGACTTGATTTATAATTCTACAGATATAGACATATATATATATATATATATAGTACTTTTTTTATATCCTATTTATATTATAATTTCTTCCTTGTGTTTTTAACTGTAATTTGCACTGTCCATGGAGCGGACCTGTTTACATTTCACTGCAGTTGTATATTCTGTATATAACTGTGTATGTGACAAATAAAACTCTTGAATCAAATATGTCCATTTTTCTGTCGGGAGAGGACGAGCCTTCTGCAAGTGAATCTCCGCTAAAATTCATGCTTCCGTGAACGAGCGCCGCTGCGTGCATGCGTGCCAAACAGACGGAGCGCAGTGGAATAGGAACGCAATCATTCCGACTAAAATATACATATTTCTAAAATATTTGTTGTTGGACAATAAATGTGGAATGTGCCTTATGTGGAATTTTAAACCTACATGCAAGTATATTTTTATGAAAGTGTCCATTTATAATGGGGTAATCAAATATAGGCTAATATGCTTTTGTTCACTTTTAGTTTAGTGAATTTAAAAACAAAATGATTAAATTATTAAACATTGTTTTTAGGACATCTCTGGGCAGGATGTGAAATAAAATAATAATTATTAAAATAAATACAGAGTTTTATTTTTATTTTTTATTATCCAAATAGAAAAACAGAGAAAATACCGGGATATATACCGTGTATCGCCATTCAACCAAAAAATACAGAGATGTATATTTGTTTGGCCATATCGCCCAGCCCTACAATCAATCAATCCATTCAGTCCATCCATCCAAACGGACGGATGAAATGGAAACCTTTCAAATGCCATAATGGAGCACTTTAAATGACATTTTAGACAGAATTATCAATATTGATGATTTCACTCTAATGCGGCAATTAAAATATTTCTGAACAAAGCAGAACTGTTGCACTTCTCAGAGCAACACAGCAGTGTTTTGAACAAATTGGGTGAATCGATTCACCGTGCTGCGCCCCTACTTGTTCACCTAATATCACAGCCCTAGTTTCTTGCTGTCATTGGTTGCTGTCTCCATTCTCCGCAAAAAACATGTCCTTTTCAGACACCTGGTAGAACTGCCAGACCGCTGAATAGTGAAGCACAATCTTGCAAGTTTTGCATCATGATCTGATCGGCATTTATAGATACCATATAACAATTGTCCGATAATCGATTTTACATTCAGCACATCCACGTATATTAAAATGACTCGCCTAGGCTGAGCGAGGATGATTTCTGATATTACACGTGTAACCGTTTCCACTCTTGACTTGACGCTTTCCACACCCTTGAGTCATTCTCAGTGGCTTTTTACACACACCCACATTTAAACATTTCCTGTTGTCGTTTTATTTCTTTGTGTGTTTAAATGTGTATTAAAGCATCAGGATAAGAGCAGTAGGAAGTGCTCTGTTATCTCCGCTCGTTTGACTGGAAGTCAAGAGTGACCTGCCTGAACTCCCCTGTTAAATCATTTGCCCTCTTACGTCTCTAACACATACATTTGGCTAGCTGGAATGTGGTTTAGCAGGAACTGAACATGAAAATGTGAGCTTGTTGTGGACTGTTCCTATAACTTTGTTGAAATTGACTGCCAAATCACCTTATCTGTGATTTTAAACTGAATTCAGAAGATCTTCCACAGTTGAGTTTGGAGTGCAGTGTCTGATAACTAAAACTATGCTACTGTAAGCGGGAAAACAAATAGTTTGATACTGTATTGCTTCATTTTGAAATGCGTTTACTGCAGGAAAGTTGGTAGTTTTCAAGCATTCAGTGGTGCTTGATGTGAATGTGAATAATTTGAACAAAATAAGAGAGATCATACAAAATACATGTTTTTTATTTAGTCCTGTCCTGAATAAGATATTTTACATAAAATATGTTTACATATAGTCCACAAGAAAAAAAAAAGCTGAATTTATAAAAATGACCCGTTCAAAAGTTTAAATACAGCTTAAATACTGTGTGTCGTTCCCTGATGATCCACGGCTGTGTGTTGTGTGATGGTTGCTCTTGAGTCTCTTGTTTGTCCTGAGCAGTTAAACTGACCAACGTTCTTCAGAAAAATCCTCCAGGTCCTGCAAATCCTTCAGTTTTCCAGCATTTCCCTCTCCAGCAGTGACTGTATGATTTTGAGATAATCTTTTCACACTGAGGACGATTGAGGGACTTCAAACAAGCTTTTTTAATAGTTGTGCTTGAGTCCCTCAATCGTCCTCAGTGTGAAAAGATGGATCTCAAAATCATACAGTCACTGCTGGAGAGGGAAATGCTGGAAAACTGAAGGATTTGCAGGACTGGAAGGATTTTTCTGAAGAACGTTGGTCAGTTTAACTGCTCAGGACAAACAAGAGACTCAAGAGCAACCATCACACAACACACAGCCGTGGATCATCAGGGAACGACACACAGTATTTAAGCTGTATTTAAACTTTTGAATGGGTCATTTTTATAAATTCAGCTTTTTTTTTTTCTTGTGGACTATATGTAAACACATTTTATGTAAAATATCTTATTCAGGACAGCACTAAATAATGCAAAAACATGCATTTTGAATGGTCCCTCTTATTGTGTTAAAATTATTCACATTTTCACAGATTCTGCAAGAGGTTCACAAACTTTCAAGCAGCACTGTATTACTCAAGTAGTGGAGGGGATATTACAGCAAGCTACTCTGGAAAGTCCATTCAGAGTTCAGCAGTTGTTTTCACAACTAATGGGCAGTTTCACCCTATGAGGAATCTGACACCCTCAGGATGGCATTCCAGGAACTGAACTGGACAAGAAGGTTCTCCTTTTTCTTTCTAGGAGTACAAAAGCAGAATATGACCGTTTATCAGAAAAGAACTTTCACTCACACAACACACACTGACCTTTACTCTGAAAGTGTTGACCGAAAAACAAATCTGAAACCAGCATAATAACTAGTGTGTCAGCACTTTACTCATAAGATTAAGTTGTAGTATTGGGCAACATGTACAAAGTTCTTTTCTTTTTATTTGGTTTCAGTAATAATATATGGGGTTTTTTGAACTAAGGGAAGAGCATTAGCTTCTCCATGTTTCGTTTATCTGTCCCTCCTCAATTCAACTCTCACTAAAAATGTCCTATGAAAGATGACAACAGGCATGATTCTTAATTTTTAATTTTTTTATTAAACAGGCTTTATTTCACATCTACTTTGTGTGCATTTTTTATCTTTAGTAGATTGTGTTATGCTAGCTTAGCAATACGCTAATTGCACACTCCTCAAATGCTAGTCGAGTCACATTTCTACCAACACTACTGTTCTCAGTTATGATTTTTATTTTATTTTTTTATGAAGGCTGCATTTATAATTTCAATATATTGTAAAATGTAATTAACTCCTGTGATCAAAGCTGAATTTTCAGCGTCATTACTCCAGTCTTCAGTGTCACATGATCCTTCAGAAATCATTCTGTGATGATTTGATGCTCAAGAAACATTTCTGATTATCAGTGTTCAAAACACGTATATTTTCTTGGAAACTGATAGATTTTTGTTCAGGATTCTTTGATGAAAAGTTCAAAAGAGCAGCATTTTGTAACATTATAAATGTCTTTACAATCACTTAAGATCCTTGCTGAATAAAAGTATTAATTTCTTTTAAAAACAAAGGAAATCTCACTGAACCCAGATTTTTAAGTGGAAGAGACATGATGTTGCCTACGTAGACCGCAGACAGCAATGCAGCTCAACTTTTCTTTCCTTCTTCTTTTTTTTTAAGCATACTTAGTCAGTTTTCAACTGCAATTTCTTCACATTTTCCCCTCTGGTTATTTGGGGGAGATCAGCAGGATTCTGCAAAATGTATTTAAGCGTGGGGAACTTCATAAATAAATGCCGTTTAAATTCTCTGAAAATCTTCAGACATAGTTTCTGTTTGAGCATGTGCAAAAATCTAAAGTAACAGCTTGTGTTTTATTCTTCCGTTCAGCCATTCATTCTTCATCCTTTATGATGTTTTTCCCCTTCACCTCCTCCGGTTCCTGGCAGGCCGTAACCCACCTGCTGTGTGCACCACCTACTCCTACTTACGGACTTCAAACACTGTTTTATTTGGACACAGAAGAGTTAGCCGCTCTAATGTCCTTTCTGGACACCATTTAGTCTTGTCTAGACATTTTGATTGCTTGTTCTAATTTAGTAGCCACTGAGTAGCTTTATTTTTCTTCAGTGTCAGCAGAACGCCAAAGACAGCAGTTGAGAAAGACCTGACTAATATATATATATATATATATATATATATATATAATTTATATTTATATTTATATATTTATTTTATTTTTTTAAATCTTGGAATGTCTAGCATGTACAACAAAGGTAGGGTAGGCAATTTCGGAGAGGCTAGTAATAGCAAGCTAGCTTTGAAAGCATGAGATCCCTTCAGCGTCTCCAAAGCCACGCCTCCTTCAAAACGCATGAGCGCCATGAGAGATGCCGTTTAACTACCTCAGTGCTTCTCAAACCTTTTTGGTCATGCCCCCCTTTCAACCTATGAAAAAATTACTATGTTTAAATTACAAAATTTTGCGAAATGGAAATTAACTGTCCTTGTTAAAGTTTTTTACTTATACTTTTATAATGGCTATTATTGATCACACATAAACTGACATTTAACAAAAAGAGACTGGGTTGCGTTTTACGTCATATTTAATTTTATTACAGTGATAATCATATATGCACTTTTATTGTCTGAACCACATATTAATGATTAATATTTTTTTAAATGTGAACGAAAAGAGGCAGAGTTGGGTTTTATATTTTGTTTATTATAAATACACACTCACCTAAAGGATTATTAGGAACACCTGTTCAATTTCTCATTAATGCAATTATCTAATCAACCAATCACATGGCAGTTGCTTCAATGCATTTAGGGGTGTGATCCTGGTCAAGACAATCTCCTGAACTCCAAACTGAATGTCAGAATGGGAAAGAAAGGTGATTTTAAGCAATTTTGAGCGTGGCATGGTTGTTGGTGCCAGACGGGCCGGTCTGAGTATTTCACAATCTGCTCGGTTACTGGGATTTTCACGCACAACCATTTCTAGGGTTTACAAAGAATGGTCATACAAAACATCCAGTATGCGGGAGTCCTGTGGGCGAAAATGCCTTGTTGATGCTAGAGGTCAGAGGAGAATGGGCCGACTGATTCAAGCTGATAGAAGAGCAACTTTGACTGAAATAACCACTCGTTACAACCGAGGTATGCAGCAAAGCATTTGTGAAGCCACAACACGCACAACCTTGGGGCGGATGGGCTACAACAGCAGAAGACCCCACCGGGTACCACTCATGGTACCACTTTTGGTGTTGATGGTGTTGTCGTTAAAATGCATAAATCCAAGTCTGAAGGCCTGTGCACACCGGGATGATTATTGCACGCTTATCACCAGCGTTTTTTTTCTTTGTCCTCTGTCCCAAACACATATGCATATAACGCATATAACATGGTGTATATAGGCAGTTTACATGATAAAAGTAACCTTAAAGTTAATATGCCTCTAGTTTTAGTAATTTAAACACCTCTGTGTGCGGTGTAAATGCTCTAATCTGTTAACATGGGTGGCGGAAAAAATATGCACTGCTTATGCTCTGCTAACGTGTGGGCCTTACTTCCTTACTTGGCGTGTGTGTGTGTGTTCTGCTTATCCAAAAAAAGACAGGTCAGGATAGAAATTTCAGTTCCGTTAGAACCAAATACATTTGTGTTTTAGTTTGTGTTTTTGATTTGATATTTTGACTCCAGTCCAATTTTCTACTTTCATTTAAAAAAAAAAAAAAATTATTCTGGCTAGTTAAATTATTTCCGGGCTACCAAAATCTGAAAAGTGCCTGTCCGAAGGGCTACCAGGGATTTTGAAATTTTGTGAGCCCTGATTACGGTTATGACATGGCTTGAACGCAGCATAAGCTTGTTGTTTTGGATCAGGAGGAACTGTAAAAGGCAGCTGTTGTTTGTTTTTGGCACTCGGTGACTGTCTGTTTTTAACTCTGCATAGCCTTACAGAACGCGTTGATGACGTGTGATGTCTGCGCCAGCAGGTGCACAGAGGTATGGAAATACGGTAACGCTTTGTTTCAGTTCTCGCGAACTAGTTGCTTATTAGCATGCATATTACTAGGATATTGGCTGTTTTTTAGTACTTCTAAAGCACATATTAATGCCTTATTCTGCACGATCATGTTCTACATCCATAACCCTACCCAATATCTAAACTTGAAGGCTACAAAAAATCTTACTAACTATAAATATCAGATATTAACTATAAATATCAAAGTTTTGGTCCTGAGACTTCCACAGAAGATATATGTACATGGATACAAACCAGATTCCAAAAAAGTTGGGACGCTGTACAAATTGTGAATAAAAACAGAATGTAATGATGTGGAAGTTTCAAATTTCAATATTTTATTCAGAATACAACATAGATGACACATCAAATGTTTAAACTGAGAAAATGTATAATTTGAAGGGAAAAATAAGTTGATTTTAAATTTCATGGCATCAACACATCTCAAAAAAGTTGGGACAAGGCCATGTTTCCCACTGTGTGGCATCCCCTCTTCTTTTTATAACAGTCTGCAAACGTCTGGGGACTGAGGAGACAAGTTGCTCAAGTTTAGGAATAGGAATGTTGTCCCATTCTTGTCTAATACAGGCTTCTAGTTGCTCAACTGTCTTAGGTCTTCTTTGTTGCATCTTCCTCTTTATGATGCGCCAAATGTTTTCTATGGGTGAAAGATCTGGACTGCAGGCTGGCCATTTCAGTCCCCGGATCCTCCTTCTCCACAGCCATGATGTTGTAATTGATGCAGTATGTGGTCTGGCATTGTCATGTTGGAAAATGCAAGGTCTTCCCTGAAAGAGACGACGTCTGGATGGGAGCATATGTTGTTCTAGAACTTGGATATACCTTTCAGCATTGATGGTGCCTTTCCAGATGTGTAAGCTGCCCATGCCACACGCACTCATGCAACCCCATCCCATCAGAGATGCAGTCTTCTGAACTGAGCACTGATAACAACTTGGGTTGTCCTTGTCCTCTTTAGTCCGGATGACATAGTGTCCCAGTTTTCCAAAAAGAACTTAAAATTTTGATTGGTCTGACCACAGAACAGTTTTCCACTTTGCCACAGTTCATTTTAAATGAGCCTTGGCCCAGAGAAAACGCCTGCGCTTCTGGATCATGTTTAGATATGGCTTCTTTTTTGACCTATAGAGTTTTAGCCGGCAACGGAGAATGGCACGGTGGATTGTGTTTTCTGGAAGTATTCCTGAGCCCATGTTGTGATTTCCATTACAGTAGCATTCCTGTATGTGATGCAGTGCCGTCTAAGGGCCGAAGATCACGGGCATCCAGTATGGTTTTCCGGCCTTGACCCTTACACACAGAGATTGTTCCAGATTCTCAGAATCTTTGGATGATATTATGCACTGTAGATGATGATAACTTCAAACTCTTTGCAATTTTTCTCTGAGAAACTCCTTTCTGATATTGCTCCAGTATTTTTGGCCGCAGCATTGGGGGAATTGGTGATCCTCTGCCCATCTTGACTTCTGAGAGACACTGCCACTCTGAGAGGCTCTTTTTATACCCAATCATGTTGCCAACTGACCTAATAAGTTGCAAATTGGTCCTCCAGCTGTTTCTTATATGCACATTTAACTTTTCCGGCCTCTTATTGCTAACTGTCCCAACTTTTTTGGAATGTGTAGCTCTCATGAAATCCAAAATGAGCCAATATTTGGCATGACATTTCAAAATGTCTCACTTTCAACATTTGATATGTTATCTATATTCTATTGTGAATAAAATATAAGTTTATGAGATTTGTAAATTATTGCATTCCTTTTTTATTCACAATTTGTACAGTGTCCCAACATTTTTGGAATTGGGTTAGTAGACCACTTCTATTATTGATTGACCCTACATTTACCATTTATTTACTTTTTGATTTTATATTCTAGACTCTGTCTCTCTTTTGAATAGCGTCTCACAGATGTTGCGGTTTCATGTCTCAAGAGACAAGATTCTCTTCTCCAATGAGGCTATGGTTCATAAAAAGAGCGGTTGATATTTACTATATTAAAGATCATATTTGTTTCCTTATGCATTGCCTTTGATTTGTTGCTCACTGAATTGTGTTAGTGCTCGAGTCGGAGGTCAGTCTCTGTATGCATGTAACACTTTGTTTGAGTCTCTCGGCACTGCAACACAAAACTTGGTCTAGCTTCAGCCAAACTGGAACAGAATCATTCTATTTCAAGCAGAGCGAAGTGGGTCATTTCCTCTTCACAAAATAGTGTCCATCAGCCCATTACCTGTGGTCACTCTAAAATGAAGAAATGAAACGATGGGTGAATGCGACTGACTGTCCCTCTAATTGGTGTCTCCAGTCATCTGTTGCTCTTCAAACTCTGAGACTTAAATCCTTTCAGACGCTTTTAACTGTTTAACTGTGGAATATGGTATTTTTATAGATTATAGAAGCGTAGTTTGCCGACTTGGACTAGTGACTGGCTTAATTGATATGACACAGATGTGATGTTGTCATGTCATTACTTTATAGATGTTTTTTATTTATTTATTTATTTTTTATAAAAGCAGGGTCATTCTGTGTCAAATCAACCAAATTTCAGAAACCTTAGCTGTATGCAAAATGACCCACATTTATTTTTTGATAAATTTACTTATGGAGCCACATTCAAATTCCTATATCTCTGGAATTGTACCATAAAGGGCCTTAAAAAAAAAAGACTATAGCAAAAGAAAATTGACCAAAATCTAAAAATATATTAAGGTATTTTACATTTCTAAAGGTGTAAATTTGCATTTTGACCCCTTCTATAAAATGGTGGATTATAATCCATTGCTTTTATTATTCTGGCTTTCTTCTACATTTATGAATTTTTTTCACCAAAAAAGGTGCCGACACAGAATGACCTGCTTTACCTACTTTAGTGTTGGGTGATCTTCTCCATTTTCAGATTGTCAAGATTCAAGATTCAAGAGTTTTATTTGTCACATACACAGTTATATACAGAATATACAACCGGCAGTGAAATGTAAACAGGTCCGCTCCATGGACAGTGCAAATTCACAGTTAAAAACACAAGGAGGAAATTATAATAGAAATAGGATAAAAAGTATGTGTATATATATATATATATAGAATAAAGTAAAAAAAATAAGAATAAAGAAGTGGAATAAAATAAGTGAAGTAAACTGTGCAGTGAGTAAACTGTAGACTTATAAATATGTGGTTAACAAATGTATAAAGAGTATAATGTGCAAACAGGTTTATAACAGGTTGTTACACAGTAACAACGAGAACAGAAAGTGCAGTGCAATGTCAGTGTATCGATGTTTATCCTGAAGTGAAGTCACGTGATGTTAAGTGACTGAGTTCAGGAGTCTGATGGCCTGGGGGAAGAAGCTCATCCTGAGTCTCTCAGTTTTGGCCTCGGAAGCTTAGGTTGAAGCGCTTACCAGATGGCAGCAGCGTGAAATGAGGGTTTGCAGGGTGATTAGAGTCCTTGATGATCTTAGTAGCTCTACCTTTGCAGTGTTTGGTGTAGACGTCCTGCAGAGATGGGAGAGCTGACCCTGAGATACGCTCGGATAAGCACACGACTCTTTGCAGGGCTTTGCAGTCATGACTGGTGCTGTTCCCATACCACGCTGTGATGCACTGAGTTAATACACTTTCTATCGCCCCTAAATAGAACGTTTTCAGGATAGCTGGTGAAACCTTGAATTTCCTCAGCTGGCGCAGGTGGTACAGTCTTTGCCTGGCTTTTTTCACCTGTGTCTGAATGTGAGCAGTCCAGGTCAGGTCCTCGGAGATGTTTACTCCCAGGTATTTGAAGCTGCTCACTCTCTCTACTGGTGACCCGCTGCTCATGAGGGGGGAGTATGTCCGTTGCTGTCTCTTCCTGAAGTCCACAATCATTTCTTTGGTCTTGCCAACATTCAGAGAGAGACAGTTGTCCTGGCACCATGATGTTAGATGCTCCACCTCATCCAAGTATGCCGTCTCATTGTTGTTGGAAATGAGGCCCAGGACAACGGTATCATCAGCAAATTTGATGATAGAGGTGGAGCTGTGTGTGGACAAACAGTCATGCGTGTAGAGAGAGTAGAGCAGGGGACTCAGGACACAGCCCTGTGGAGCTCCCACACTCAGGGTGATGGAGGTGGAGGTGGACTGGCCTATTCTCACCACCTGAGGCCTGCCAGTGAGGAAGTCCTCAATCCAGTGGCAGAGAGAAGGATTTAGGCTGAGATCCAGGAGTTTGGCGGTTAGCTTGATGGGAACTATGGTGTTAAAGGCTGAGCTATAGTCAATAAATAGCAGCCTTGCGTAGTTCCCACTTTTGCTGTCGATGTGAGTGAGGGAGGAGTGGAGGACATGAGAGATGGCCTCTTCAGTCGATCTATTGGAACGATAGGCGCAAATGGTGTTTTTAATGAGTCTCTCAAAGACCTTCATGACTATAGATGTGAGAGCCACTGGACGATAGTCATTTAGGCAAGAGGGTTTACTGTTCTTAGGGACAGGGATGATAGTGGATTTTTTGAAGGAGGTGGGGACCACAGATGTAGCGAGGGACTCATTAAAGATAGATGTAAACAACCCGGCGAGCTGATCAGCACAGGACCGCAGATCACGGCCTGAAATACCATCTGGCCAAGCAGCTTTCCTGATGTCCACACGCTTGAGTGCCCTCCGAACTTCATCCTCCGAGACAGAGATCACGTAGTTGTTGCTGCTCTGAGTAATTCCCTCTGACGCGCCACTTGGCGGAGTCGGGTTGCCGCGGTTACAGTCAAAGCGAGCGTAGAAAGAGTTTAACTCGTTCACAAGCAACAGATCAGCGCTCACCTCTGCAGAGGATTTAGATCCAAACGAGCAGATGGTCCTCAGTCCCTGCCACATGCGCCGCGAGTCGTTGAGTTGGAAATGAGACTCCACTCGGTCCTTATAACGGAGCTTTGCGGCTTTAACTGCGCGTCTGAGAGCATAGCAGGACGATCTGTATTCAGTCATATTCCCCGATAGGAGACCGGCGTTGTAAGCGGCAGTGCGTGTGTTCACTGCAGCGCGGATTGAATTGTCCACCCACGGTTTCTGATTTGAGAAGGACGTTATTGTTATTGTTTGCGTGGCTTGCTCTGTAAGCGTGTTGATGAAGCAAAGCGCCACATCTGTGAACTCGCTGACGTCAGCTGAACTCGCTCGGAACATGTCCCAATCCACATCATCCAGAGCTGCCTGTAGCGCGGTCTCTGAATCGGGGGACCAGCGCTTAACTTCCCGCCTCACCGGGGGTTCCTGAATGATCCTTTGTTTGTATTCAGGTGTGAGGAAAATGGCGGCATGATCCGATTTGCCAAAAGCTGGTAGTGACCGCGCTTTGTAGGCGTTCTTAAACGGAGAGTTGCAATGATCCAGTGTGTTTGCTCCTCGTGTAGGACAGGAGACGTGCTGGTGAAAGTTTGGCAAGACTTTCTTTAGGTTTGCTTTGTTAAAATCGCCCGCGACGATGAAATCAGCATCAGGGTGTTTGTTTATGACGCCGCTGGCAACATCATGAAGGCCAGATAAAGCCAGCGCTGTGTCTGCCTGTGGTGGAATGTAAACAGCGGTCGCGACGACCGCAGAAAACTCCCTCGTCAAATAGAATGGGCGGCAGATGATTGTTAAATGTTCCAGATGAGGCGAGCAGGACCGCGAGAGAATGATGTTCCTGGGGTCGCACCATTTCTTGTTGATCATGAAGCATACTCCACCGCCTTTGGATTTACCGGCCTCGGCTGTTCTGTCCATCCGAAAAACAGAGAAGTTCTCCGCCGGCGTCACAGCTGTGTCCAGGACCGCGGGCGTGAGCCATGTTTCGGACAAACAAAAGATGTTACAGTCTCTCATGTCCCGTTGAATCAAAATGGCGCCGCCGTGTTCGGTCGCCGTTCAGGTCGCTCCGCGAAGACTGCTTTTATTTACTGTTTACATTTCACTGCCGGTTGTATATTCTGTATATAACTGTGTATGTGACAAATAAAACTCTTGAATCTTGAAAACTTATCCTGGCTCTAAGATCGTCCATCTTATTTTCCAAGGATTGGACATTTGCTAGCAGAATGCTCGGGAGGGGAGGGCTGAATGCCCTTTTCCTCAGTCTGTTGCGGATCCCAGCGCGTTTCCCACGGTGTTTCTTGATTCTTCGCTGTCGGCTCTGTCCATTGTTCATTGGCCACAGAGGATCGGCGAAAGTGTCCTGAAACAGTCCAGTGTAGAGGTAACCAATGTCCAAAAGAGTTTTGCTGTCATAGCAGATCAATGCAGTTGATAAATTTGTAAAAATTAAGAGTAAAAGAAAATAAAATAGTAAATAAAAGTCTTTGCAGAGCGACCTGAACGGTGACCGAACACGGCGGCGCCATTTTGTTTGTCATATTATCAGCCTGTGAGATTGCCGATACACAATATTGTTGTGCGTGCATGGGTGGTGACGAGAGACTCTGTGTATTTGTCATAGTCCATTTCACAACTATTCAGTGTTTTCAACCATAAAGTGGTTGGTTTCCACCAAAATGACCTGGATTTCCCAGGGACTGTTTTTTTTCTTTTCTTTCAGGCCTGCTGCTGTCTGTTTCCATCGCAGTCTAAAGTACTGTGAAGATTAGTCTGGTGACGTAGGACGGCACGCGACTTTCCAGAGCCCACTGGATTTTGTCCTCCGCAAATAAACTTAATAAAGCCTGAACCTCGTCGTCGGTCCATCGGTCGTATTTTTTAAACTCCATTGTTGATTCGAATAGCAAACGACTCTTACTGCACGCACCGCAACAGACTTTTAAGTTGAAATAAAATGCTGGGTAAGCTCAACCAATCAGAATGTTCAGCGCCCATGTCCCACCCCCGAAAGTTCCTGAACTTTGAAAAAGTACTACCTCGCAAGCGGGGCCTTTTTGAGGGGGAAATCTTTACCTGGAACTTAATTTAGGCCCCGGTTCCTGTGGTCAAAACACATCGAGTACCACCCCAAAGTCCCTAGTTCCTGGAGAAAGTTCCTGCGGTGGAACTTAGGACCTTGGAAATAAGAATGCAATGTGTTCTAACATAACTGTCACATTAAAAAATCTTGCTGAGGGCTCAGTTGGAATATTTTAAAGGCGCAAAAGGCGAGCCCATGGATATCACACAGACAATTTGCAAACTCTGAACGAGAAGGTGATGGTGTCGGTGAGTCGCGAACCACAAACCTACATGCATGCATTAGCTGGGTTTTCATTACAGATTTGCTCAACTTTTCTGATATTTTCTAAATGTCGATTTAAAAACTATTGCGAAATGATGGGATTTCCATTAATCGATGTTATGCAACTAAAACACAATTTATTTATTTTGTTTTTTTCTAATGTCATTCCAAAAATCATGGCAACTGATGTTGGTAGGTTTACATATATCACCACCATTAATGGCAAGGAAAACCCTTTATATTTGGGAGCGGCCAGGTATGAGGTGTTTCTCCCTCCCATCTGATTTGAGTTCTTGATAAATTGTGTAATTTCTTTGTTTAGAATTCAGAATTCCCATCATTCTTTTGTCATTTAATAAAGAACTCTCATCTTCTGTCCAAACATACCACTCCATCTTTAAAGAATGATCGACTTTTACGTATGCCAGGTGACCTGTAAATGCAAATTGCCTGAAAAATCATCTTGTATACGAGCACAAAAACTTTTTTGCGATTTTTTTTTTTTTTTTATATGGGAGTTTTTTGCTAAATTGACATGTTTTCCATTGGGCGTATTTTTAATTTGCGCAATTTGAGGGGTAATGGAAACGCAGCTAGTGTTTAACTTTCTTTAACATCTGGCCTTAAAGTCATTGAAATATATGATCATTAAAAAGTCATTAAAATCCCGAAACACATTAACGTAAGAAGTGGTGCTATCATCTTAACCCAACCAATCTTACCGTGTTCCAAGCCTAAACCAGTGCTCTTCAGTATGTGTCTAATCTGTGCACCGCAGAGAGTGGATGAAGGGAATTCTGATGAGCATGTGCCAATGATGCATCTGGTTCTGGCACCGAGTTTAGTACACTTAATTAAACTCCAATGCCCTGGCAGTGTGCTCCGTGTATCAGGCTCCTCTTGGCAATTTGCCGTGGGATACGGCTAATCCCCAGCAGAGTGTCCACCACCCCACTAATTGGCTCAAGAAGATATTGTCACTGTGCTAGACATTTCTTCACCTGTTCCCTCTCTTTTATCTGCTTCCTATTATGGCATATTGGTGGGATATACATCACTTCATCATGCAAACAAAGTTGGGAAAAGTTATTTTTTCTTGCAGCACTCTCATGCCAGCATCTATTGACCAATGAGAAGTTTAGAGAGGCGGGGTCCAATTTTTTTTTTCTTTATTCTTTTGTATCCCTTTTCCATCTATTTCTCACTTCCTCCATTGGTTTGGGTAAACACCATTTTTTTTTTTTTTTTTTTTTTTAGACATTCAGGCGATATCCCCGATGGGAAATTAGGGATTAGTTTTTCCTTTTACTGTCAGAATCTTAAAGCCAGACCTATATACACAGACTGTTGCCCCTCCACTTCCGTTCCCTCATCGGGTGCTTTTTAAAAAAGCTGTCTTCCCTTTTTCATCTTTCTCACTTGTGTTGGGCTCGGCTCGGTTTGAAGAAATGTAAGAGGATGAAGATGATCCTCTAGCGCTGGTGACTCATGCCCTTGAGTTCAGGCTTATTATGAGGGTTTATTAGTCTTCCAGACTTGTCAAGTGTTCGATGCCCTGTTATTTTAGAATTAGAAGTCATTTGAGTCCCATTCATTCTAATTCAAAGATTCACCAATCCATTTTAAGATCAATGTTTCATTATACCCAATATAATACCTATTATTTTTGAATACGTTTTAGTTTTTTTCATTTAAATGTTCATCTTAATCTTATATAATACAGTGATGGCCAAAATTATTACAACACTTGGCATCTGGGAGTCGAGCACATTTGGGGCGAGTTGGAAAATAAACTGGACGGATCTCTTGTACATTCAAAGGAAAGCCTTTGGCTTCAGTTGCAGAAGGCTTGGGCTAAAGAAGTTCTCAGAGGAAATATATTGACACTATGCCAGAGAGATGTGCTGCTGTTATTGCTGCAAAAGTTGGACATACCAAATATTAAAGTTAAAAGTGGGTAAAAACAGTATGACTCACTTCATCTGATAGCTGATGGTCAGAGCAACCATCTGCATGTTTCATGAACATTTATGAAATGAAAAAAATGTTTTGGAGGCAAATTTATTTAGGCAGATTGGCCGAACGCATGTGAAACACCAGCATCTGCCAGCAACTCTGCGGACATGGAAAATGGTGATTTTTAGATGGACCTCTCAACCTTTAAAAATACAACGTAACTTTGAGGGGACCAAGAGAAACATGATTATGCATTTCTGCTCAGCTAGCGATTGGACATTGACCACACGACAAATGCTAATACTCTTTCATATACTGTCCACTGTTATAAAACAGTTCTTTCTGAATACGTATTAGACAGGACTGATAAACAGATCGCAAACTAATGAAGATTGAGAATGTGAGAGTGTGTGTGCTCAGGCTCTGGTGTTCTCAGTGCCGTCACAACAAGTGCAGCTTACGTCACTTCACAGTTCGTGGTGCAAATGCAACCAGGAAAATTATCCTAGGGGAACCTTAGTTCTCTGGGAAACTACCCTGGTGGTTAGTTCCAGTAACTACCTGGTGCGAAAGCCCCTTATAGTGGTTCATTGAGGTTGAATGAGTGCACTTGATGTCTTCTATTGTTTCGGACACCACTACAACGGGATGTCCTCTTAAATAGTGCTCTATATTAGGGCTGGGCGATATGGCTGAAAACTGTATCACGATAGAAGGGTTTCGTATCGGTCGCTATCGATAATTATTGCTGCTTTTTTTTTTATGACCCTTTTAAAATAAGGACCAGGAGAAAAATATATTACATTTAAACATTTTGATTTTAAACTTAACCTTCCTCTGATTATAATCCCCTCAGTATAATCCCCCATAAAGGCAGAAATGTCCTACATAACCATGGAAAACACTCAAATGTCTAAAATCACAATGAGCACTAACATCTAAAATTGTGAGCACTAAAATCACAATTCTCTTAACATTTAAGGTGCAGTGCCTCCGTTGTTTCTTTGTACCGTTTAGATGCTTTGTCATAAGGCACTGATGCAGAGTACCTCTCCATGTCGTTTCAAAGAATAGCACAACGGCGAGCGAGTGCGTCGAGTAAACGGGTGAGGCACACGCAGTCAGCGGAGGCTGGCGCTGCAGAGCCAGACGAAAGGCTTAAGGTGGTAAAACAAGTTTGTGGTATTACCAGTCTTGGTGGGGACGACTGTCTTGCATAATTTGCAGACGACATTGGTCTGACTACGGTCAGACTTATAAAATCAGAAAAAAACTGCCATACTGGAGAGCTGACTTGTTTTCCTGTTTTATCAACAATTTCCTCGCTCGCTGCGGCACTCATTTTGAGTTTACTCGTTTTCAGTACATGATACTGTTACATGATTGGCTGTTAGCATGTCACTCCCTACGTTGCTAGGTTACCAGAGAGCGAGTGTCTTTGTTCATGTAACCAAACTTGCTTCGCAACCTCTGGTTTCTTCCACCGAAGAAAAAATATAAAAGATCAAACGTTTTATCAAACGCATTTTTCATTGATATCGATTGCGTGTCTATCGCGATACATATCGTTATCATTTTATCGCCCAGCCCTACTCTATGTAATGGTAAAGGGACAATTTCATAAACAGCTTGTGTGCAGAGATGTGCAACAGTTCACTTTCTGTGGCTACATTGAGAACTATTTTCGATGATGGAGCAAAAACCTATAAGGTAACTGCCAATATTGTGTTTAAAGGGTAAGCTACTCAATATTAACTTAAAGGGATAGTTCACCCAAAAATGAACATTCGGTCATTTACTCACACTCAGGTTGTTCCAAACCTAGATACATTTCTTTGTTCTGCTGAACACAAAGGAAGTTATTTGGAAGAATGTTTGTAACCAAACAGATCTCGGTAGCCTTTGACTTCCATAGTGGGGAAAAAATACTATGGTAAGCAAAAATATCGCTTGCGTGATATTGCCTAAATATACGTAAAAGGATAGCGGGAGGACATACGATCTCTTAAAAATACCTTCATAAATAGGTTGTCGTTTCAAACAGTATCTTAACTGCAGCTTCTTTAAATTATGAGTAACTGTAGCTTGACAAACTGCAGTTTTAAAATCCCTTCCCTGCACTGAAGCCACCATATGCGGTTTTCCCACATGCAGAGCTTTTTTTCCGTAATGGCTTAAATGTTGACATTATGAAAGCTGTTAT
The DNA here is from genome assembly GCA_018749465.1 of Paracanthobrama guichenoti. Classification (NCBI taxonomy): domain Eukaryota; kingdom Metazoa; phylum Chordata; class Actinopteri; order Cypriniformes; family Gobionidae; genus Paracanthobrama; species Paracanthobrama guichenoti. The sequence continues at coordinate 18,989,021 of CM031965.1, read as the reverse complement.
GTAAGGTGCCTCTCTCTGTTTGTTCATTATTTTAATCCGAGGCCTGAATGAATGTGCTTCCCTGCCGGCTTCCAGTCAGAGATGTGCTCAGTGGGGCTGAAGCTGGCTGCGGGCAGAGCTCTGGGCCTTAATGCCAACTCAAGCCTTCTTTCCTTCAAAGTCGCTCGGCCTCTTAATATATTCTGATGGGCTGATCTTTTCACACAGGCAATATGCTGCAAGGACACAGGGCCACAGATGTCTGTGTTGAACGAAGGCGTTTATTTGAATCATGGCAATGGCAGGTGAATGGCAGTGAAAACATTGGCCATAAATAGTCCAAAATCTGTATTTTGCATTATATTTTTGTAATAATGACAAAGGAATGTGAATTGATATTTTCTTTCCCCAATAAGCTTTCATTTACAACTTGAACAAATGTTCCGGTTCCACATTTTTTTTCCATTTGATGGCTTAATGCGAAGCGTTTTTCTAGATGGAGTCTCTTTCTCCCGCCCTTCAACATTTCCCACCGTTTCCAAAGTGTACTAGAACTACTCCAAGAATTCAATTTTGCTGCACAGCATGCTGGGTAGACATTTCTCCCTCCTCATTCTAGGGGTTGGAGAAGCACTGTTGTCAAAGCATAGCACCAGAGCTGCTTATTTTTACTTGCCATTTTGTGGTGTGAAAGCGATTTATGAGGTTTGTAGTTTTTGTGGGGTAGAAAATACTCTTTGTGTAGAACAGCAGTGTCATGGTGGAGGCTTCATGGGGTCGATCCATTCGCCAGCCGGACCCTTTTCCGCACTTCAGTTGCCATGGCGCTATCACAATAGAGCACAGTGGGTCGGAGATGCCCATTTTGGTGGAACATGATGTCAGATTTAGTTGAAGGATATTTCTTTATCTTCCTGTGTTATGATGTGCTGTATTGAGGGGGCAAATGTTGCGTAATCAAATGAAAACTCTGTACTGTAAATTCAAAACGTAACTTATTTTAACTGACAATGGGCTCTATAAGCACTGTAACTTCTGGTGCAGTTCGGTGTATGGAAATTGTGAGAATTTAAGCGCAAAATTAAATCTTGAGGAACAGGACCAGGTTTACTCATTGCTAAAACTTTATGGTTTAATATACTAAATGCTATGTTTACCAAAGTTAATGTATAATATACAATATTATAATTAGGGCTGTAATAGTAGAAGTTAATTGTGCAGGTCTTGCGCAGTGTGAAAACTGAAAGCACTTATGCCCTTTACTGTCTGGTTTTCTGCCTCTGCTGTCTAACTGCACACATGAACTTCATCCAGAGCTGCTCTGAGTTCACCAGCATTTCATTAGAGAGAGGTATTGTCATAAGAACACAGAAACCCAAAGGTTTTCACTACAACCCGCCAAAATAAGTCTAAAGTTTAAATTTTTTTTATCTTGAAATTGTGACCGATATAGCACAATGTACTACTTCAAGTAATTAATAATAATAACATTAAAACTGTTTTGTTTTTTTTTTATGTAATATTTTCAAAAAAACAATTCTCATGTTGACCGTACGACTCAATTGTGCAGCACTTTTTCAGTTATTTACATTTCAAAAGATTAAATCAATTCTTAATGTTTTATAGCTTTGGCTTTAACCTGCTGCGGATGTGGAATATAAATATACAACTCAGAGCTGTATATACATCATATATCATATCATCTATCATATCTTTCAAATGTGTTTTTAACTGTGAATTTGCACTGTCCATGGAGCGGACCTGTTTACATTTCACTGCTGGTTGTATATTCTGTATATAACGGTGTATGTGACAAATAAAACTCTTGAATCTTGAAATCATTTCATATCATTCAAATCATATCGTAGCTTTCCTGTAGCTCAAGCAATAAGAGCGTGGTGCTAGCAATGCCATGGTCATGGGTTCGATTCCCAGGGAAAGCAAGAACTGACAAAAATTAAAAACATGTTTACCTTGAATGCAATGTAAGTTGCTTTGGATAAAAGCGTCTGCCAAATGCATAAATGTAAATATCATTCGTATCCTATTCAAATCAAATTCAAATCATTCATATATCATATCAATCATATCATATCATTAAAGACAAGTTTAATTCAATCTGAAATTATTTTTTGAAACCCCCCCCCCAAAAAAAAACCTTTGCCGCAAGCTTTGGTTGACAGTTTGTTTCAGGGGTTGATCCATTTCATTTTTTTGCAATGGTAATAATATAATAACTTAGCCTTTCACTTTTTACATGAGCTAAACACTTCCCCAACATGGGTGATGCATCATTTATGCTGTTTCTTACTGTTGTTATGTGATGCTTGTTTTGCAGTTGTATTTTACAGTAGGATGTTTATGATACTACTGCATTATAAATTCTCTCTGTCATGAAGAACCGGCTCATTGTGTGGATCTTTTTGTAAACCACACTGGTCTGTTACTTCCTATCTCATAATGACGCTCTCATAAAACTGCCAGAAAGAGAGGAGTTAGTTGTAGGTTATTTCTAAAGCCCCAATTATGCTATTTTAAAGGTTCATCATTATGTTTTAAAGGTCTCCTACAATAGGTTTATATGCATCCAAGCTCAAAAACACTTAATTTTCTCAATATACACTGCATCGTGACCGCTTTTCTTAGTGTCTGAAACAGTCTCTTTAAACACCTCCTTTCTGAGAGTCTACTCTGCTCTGATTGGTCAGATGGCTCAGCCGTGTTGTGATTGGTCTTCTCTGCTCTGATTGGTCAGATGGCCCAGTCTGTTGTGATTGGCCTTCTCTGCTCTGATTGGTCAAAGGGTCCAGTCTGTTGTGATTGGTCTACTCTCCTCTGATTGGCCAGATGGCTCAGTTGTGTTGTGATTGGCCTTCTCTGCTCTGATTGGTCGGATGGCCCAGTCTGTTGTGATTTGGTCTACTCCACTCTGATTGGTCAGATGGCTCAGTCGTGTTGTGATTGGTGTACTCTGCTTTGATTGGTCGGATGGCTCAGTCTGTTGTGATTTGGTTTACTCCACTCTGATTGGTCAGATGGCCCAGTCTGTTGTGATTGGTCTACTCTGCTTTGATTGGTCAGATGGCCCAGTCTGTTGTGATTTGGTCTACTCCACTCTGGTTGGTCGGATGGCTCAGTCTGTTGTGATTTGGTTTACTCCACTCTGATTGGTCAGATGGCCCAGTCTGTTGTGATTGGTGTACTCTGCTTTGATTGGTCAGATGGCTCAGTCGTGTTGTGATTGGTGTACTCTGCTTTGATTGGTCAGCTGGCCCAGTCTGTTGTGATTGGTCTACCATTGGAATGGTCTTCCAATGGTCTTCCAATGGTCTACCATTGGAAACCAAACGTCAATTACCATATCTGAATTTCAGCTTTCCCTCAGCACTTGATACACAGTGGTCTGAACCGTAACGATGGTGTCAGTTTTACTGTATCAATTCCACTCCAAGTCTTTATCCTTTGGAAATGTATAAGTGTGTTCTCAGATCAGAAAACAGCATTTTCTCGACATGTTGACAACACAACATCTTGCTACGACATGTTGTTTCACAGCTACTACTACAGTGTTTGAGGGTCAAAGTTGACATTGTTCACAGGCAGCCAGTGAAGACCATAAGCTGGCATTATGCAAAATTGTTTCAAACCTACTTGGATATCTTACGGAAGTGAGACTGGAATTGCTGATGACCCGTTTCAGCAGTTCAGAATTGATTCTTTCTTTTAGCAATATTGGGGGTAACACATTAAAAGTAAGTTACGTAATAGATTTACTTTTTAAAGTAACACGTTACTTTTAAATTTCAAAATATCTGAGTTACTTTTTCAAGCAAATAATGCAAGTTACTTTGCTTTCCCATTTATTGACTGACACCTCTCCCTCATGTTGAGAGAAATCGGGAGTGATGTGGTGTCGATATTAATAAAGTGTTAATTTTTACAGTTTTTATCCTTTTAGTCATAGTTTTTATAATATCCTCTAGATTTAGACAATATTTCAGCATTGCTTAAAGTCCAATAATGTGCAAAATGCTGAAAATGGGTCAAAGTGGTAACAAATTTTCAATCATTTATGAATTATTAAATATATATATATATGAATCAAAATCAGAATGAGCAATTTCATCAGAGGTTATCGCTGTATTCAGGTCAAATAATGTTGGTTCATTACATATTCTGTAAAGCAGCAACACTTTTCTGTGCTTGTGCAGTTTTTGTTTCCCTTCTCTGTACGATGTTTCCTGGCTTATGGAGTGATGGGAATGGCAGATTGGAGTGAGAGAAAATGCTGAGAGAGGTGGAGCCTGCAGCAGAGTTTGAGAAACCCCTCCACCAGCTTCTCCTTTCCTCTTCCTCTTTTGTCTGTGTGCTTTGTGTCTTCATTTGTGCTTCTTTGTCTTGACAGCGAGCGAGTGCATGCTGCACAGCACGTGATCACACTCTTCTCTTCTTGCTGCCGTCTCTGTGAATCAGGGCCGTATCTCGTCACACCTCCTGTATCCTATACATGCTGCAGTACACTATGTTTACAGCTACAGCAAGAGAATGTTCCCCTTCAGTCAATTATGTCTTTATGTCGGGTACACAGCCTATGGGTGTTTTTAGTGAGGTCCAGTGTGCCGAAGTTGTTGTTTGGGAACAGACAAAGAGCTGTGTGTTTTGTAGTTTAGTCCATTTACAAGCACACCAGGAGAGTTGTACATGTTTATGCCAAAATTGAATTTGTGTGAATGTGACTGAGGCCAATTCATTTATTTAAAAATAGCCTTCTGAGGGAATGTAATTGTCTTTTCTAGGTGTCCAGCTGTTTCAGGTTATCTCATTCATTTCTGGAATTGAGAAACCACTCATTCAAGAGCTGGAACAGTGTACCAGCAGCTTAAAATCTGTCCTGAATTTTCTTTATTTTTTATAATGCAATCAAAATCTGATCAGAAATGTGTCCCTAATTAGTAAATGTTGAAATTAACGTTTACTAGATCTAACAAATGCTGTAGAATTATTGTTCATTGTTAGTTCGCGTTAACTAACAACATTAACAAATGAAATAGTATTGTAAAGAGTTACAAACATTTGTATGCATCTCTTCCGGATCAAAACTAACCCAAATGCATTGAGGGATTTAAAATAATCTGTACCCCACACAAAGTCTGCCACAATCCACATCCAGTGCTCCTGTAAAAATGAAATGTTTTGTCAACTCACGCAAGTTGTTCCAGAGGCGTAAAAATAAATGAAATTTTATAATGTGGTGACCAGCGGATTCATCTAGAGCAAATTGCTTGAGGATTTCACTGTCCTCCAGGAAGAATGACGCAGAGATGTTCTGTGATGTTCATTCCCATGGCATTAGCTGCCTGATGAATCATACATTAGACCAGCACACTCAAAGTCCAAACCCTCACAAGGTTATCAGAGGACTGCCCACCACAATCCAGGCTTTTCTGTGTCTACACCACAAATAAGAAAACAAGATGGCTACGACAATGGATGAAACTGTGGGATTAAAATTGTGATTTTTCAGGACCGGAGTATAGCCGCAGATTAGTCAGGGTGCCCATGCTGACCCCTGTCCATCGCCGAAAGTGCCAACAGTGGGCACATGAGCATCAGAACTGGACCACGGAGCAATGGAAGAAGGTGGCCTGGTCTGATGAATCACGTTTTCTTTTACATCACGTGGATGCGTGTGCGTGGCTTACCTGGGGAACCCATGGCACCAGGATGCACTATGGGAAGAAGGTAAGCCGGCGGAGACAGTGTGACGCTTTGGGCAATGTTCTGCTGGGAAACCTTGGGTCCTGCCATCCATGTGGATGTTACTTTGACACGTACCACCTACCTAAGCATTGTTGCAGACCATGTACACCCTTTCATAGAAACGGTATTCCCTGGTGGCTGTGGATCTTTCAGCAGGATAATGCTCCTGCCACAAAGCAAAAATGGTTCATGAATGGTTTGAGGAGCACAACAGCGAGTTTGAGGTGTTGACCAAATTCCCCAGATCTCAATCCAATCGAGCATCTGTGGGATGTGCTGAACAAACAAGTCCGATCCATGGAGGCCGATCCACCTCGCAACTTACAGGACTTAAAGGATTAGTTCACTTCAAAATGAAAATTTCCTGATAATTTACTCACCCCCATCTCATTCAAGATGTTCATGTCTTTCTTTCTTCAGTCGAAAAGAAATTACATTTGAGGACACGTTCCAGGATTTTTCTCCACGTAATGGACTTCAGTACATTACATGCATGCATACAATATATACAATATGTGTGTAAATAAATTATTGAAAACAAATCGTGGGAAAGCCATGGAAATTCATTGATCAGAAAGAGTGGGGGCCTTGCAGGTCGTTTTAGCATTATTTCACTAAGCCCATGGTCTGCTCACCAAGGCTGCCTTTATTTAACTCTCATCCTTCCCTCGGGTCATTTTGACCTGAAACTCCTTTTTATTTTGTTTTATTTTTTAAATTGAGAGTTCATCTGAATGGTCCAAGACCCCAGGACTTTTGTCTCACTTGAACCACAAATACACACAAAGTAAATTGACTGGATTCAAGGAGTTTTGTGCTTGATATTTTAAAAAAACTAACACATCCTTCCCTTGTTCGTCAAGTTGACCCCCATAGTAATGAATGGAGTATACATAGAAAATCATAAAAATGCTCAAAATACAAACTAAAAATGCTAAAACTTTATCAAAACATTATTTTATAATGTGTAGATGTGTATCTGAGTGCATACTGAAGAAAAACTGACTTCAGGACCCAGCGGAAAAGCTCCTTTGCTCCATATAGAGCTATAAGGTCATCTAGTGGTGAAATATCATGTTATATTTATTTCACAAGAGCATCAAGGTGAGATATTCTGATATGCTGACTCTCTGACAGCAGATGGCACTGATGGAAGATCAGAAATGCAGCTTTTACCCCAGTAACCCCGTAAACAAAGCTGCTATGCTACTTTCTGTTTACTTAATTAAACCTGTCAAAGTATGACAACACTTTTTTGCAAGTTGTTTTAATATTGTGATAATACCATGATAAGAGCATCAGCAATGAAAATTTGTTTACTCCTGTCTTCAGTGCCGCATGATCTTTTGATAATCTTTTTATTATTATAATACATATTGTGTCCACTCTTTGTTTTGCAGTATCTGGAGGGGCCCAAATGTGAACTGTGTGGACAGCACTGGATACACGCCTCTACACCACGCTGCTTTAAACGGACACAGGTGAGTCCTGTCACCTGATGACCTTTGACCTCGAGGATAGTTTTAGTTATTCAAATGTGCTTTTATTTCTGAATACCACGCATAGTTGTATATGTCTCTCTTTCTCAGTGAGGTGGTGGAAGCACTTCTGCGGAACGAGGCTCTGACGAACATCGCTGACAACAAGGGCTGTTACCCTCTGCACCTGGCGGCGTGGAAGGGAGACCAGCGAATCGTCAAACTCCTCGTCCATCAGGGTCCATCTCACCCCAAACTCAATGAGCAGGTCTGACCGCCCGACACTAAATGCCTGTATTCTGGGTTATTTACAACATAATGTCAATCAGCAGCGCTTGTCACTTGCTATTACCACAGAAAGTAGTTATGACTCGTCTCTCAGTAAAAACAGAATGGAAGACATGAATGAAATACTGTTACTGTCTACAATGATCTGGAAGTCTATAGGGCAAGGCCTTCTGGAGGGTTTAAAGTGCCTCTATTATGCTGTTTTAACCCCTAGGAGTCTGAGCTGTTTTGGGGCTCTGACATTTGTGCTTTTTTCAGTTTCTTATAAACACATTAATGGCAAAAGTGTAATTACACTGTATTCAGCACAAACTGGGCTACCATAATATATGTAAGCAACATGTATGTACATGCTTGTATTTTTGACAATAATGTTTATGCATGGTTTTTGAGAAAACAAAAAAGGCCTCAAAACACAATAGATATGCGACCACAAGACTTTAGACTAATGGGTGATGTTGCTTCAAACTGATGTGAGAATCATTGAGCCTGCTAATTCATATAAATTCATACATTTGATTTAGATTTTGAAAGACACTTTTTCTTTACAAAGGCCGTATGCGAAGAGGCGTGAATGTTCATGAATAATGCTGTGAATCACACCTGAGAGAACAAAAGATTGCATAATGAGCTGCATAATAAATGAGCTCAGGTGTGTGACTGAGATGGAGCTAAGCAACAGGACAAAGGAAATATATTTTATTGTAGTTTATTTAGAATGTAGTCAACAAAGGCACTTTACAAAGGCCTATTATATTTGAAATTATCAAAGGATTTGACTACACCGCAAAAAAAACGACTTATTTAGTTTTTTTTCTTGTTTTCATTCCAAATATCAAAAAATTCTTAAATCAAGATCCATTTACTAGATAAATAAAATTACATAAGATATTTGTTCTTGTTTTCTGAAAAAAAAAAAAAAAAATCTAAATTAAGTGACATTTTGCTTAAAACAAGCAAAATTATCTGCCAATGGGATAGGAAAAATAATCAACAAGGAACAAGATTTCAGTCAGAAACAATATTATTTTTCTTACCCCATTGGCAGATAATTTTGCTTATTTTAAGCAAAACTCACTTAATTTTTATTTATTTCAACAAAACAATAAAAATATCTCATGTCATTTTACTTCTCTAGTAAATGCATCTTGATTTCAGAATTTTTAGATATTTAGACTGGAAACAAGACAAAAATACTAAGAAGAGCATTTTTGGCAGTGTACTATTTTTAATGTTTTTGAAAGAAGTCTCATGCTAAAAAAACCCTGTAATATTGTGACACTGACCACAATTCAGTATTCAGTAAATACAAATAACTGAATAATTGGTAATGATCAACGTTATAAGTAAAAGTATAAGTTATTTCAGTGGTAAACCTTTTCTGAATCATTTGATTTTGTAAACTATCCGATACACACAATACTCAAAGTTTCGGTTCATTTATGAGACGCGTGCAATGCATGATCACGCCAGCGAACAGGCTATTGTCTGTTATATTTGATTCTTATTAAATGAGAAGCAAATATATTAAAAACATTGATTAAAATTAAGATACAATTTATACAAAACGAAATTCACTTTAAATAAATGCTTTCTACAAAACAAAACTTAATGAAGTGGTCATAATCATTTCCGTACTATATTTATAGCATCTGAGCAGACGTGCTAATAAAGCTTTATTGATGTTACACTTACAATAGCCTAAACATAATCTGGCCAAAACAAGCTAAATAAATCTTGTCTAAAAAGTCTTGCATCTATGACATTTTATGTTGCAGCAGGACTCATATTTAAATGGTGTTTTTGCCTTTTAATATTCACAGAAACTAACAGAATAAACTTACCTCACAATCCTCGCCTGGATCTGCTGCTCTTAGAAATAAACAGCTTTTTCTGAGGTAAAATATTCCAGGATTATTCATCACCGTGTCTCAAACCGATGTGAAGTGTTGATGTGTTTGAGTTGATGTGGCCATCGGCTCTACTCTCATGGATCGCGTCAGATTTTAATCTCAAAAGAACGCGCGCTCCGTGGGCGTGGCGCTTTAGCGGGTAATGAGACGATAATGAGACACTCGCAAAAGACTGACATCTGTCCCT